>JAXFYN010000452.1:0-91135 GCA_036172215.1 Camellia granthamiana
GTTCGCGAATGCTTGTCTTGTCATAAGATTGCTCCGGGCCATCTCCAAAGCAATTGTCCTCGAGCTCTCTCCACTACTTCATCTAAGAAAGGAGCTTCTCGTTCTTGGTCTCAGTCCAAATCTAACCACGGTTCTCGCTCTGATGCTGTTGCCTCTGAAGGTTCTTCTGCTCCTTCCTTCTCTATGGATGATGTTGAGTTCATTATCCACTAGGTGCTCAACAAATCGGGTACTCCTCCTTCTGCTGCTCTTTCAGTAACCTCAAGTAACTCTTCATGGTATTTTGATTCCGCATGCTGTAATCACATGACTTTCTGACTCCACTCTATTTTCTTCTTTGTCATCATCCTCTTCTGCTCCCACTATACACACTGCTGATGGTTTTCATATCCTATTAGTCATATTGGCCAAATCTCTACTTCCATTGTGTCTCTTTCTGATGCGTACCATATTCTTTCTTTTAAAATGACCTTATCTCTGTTGGTCAGTTATGTGAACTTGGTCTAACTATTATCTTTTTTGCTAATGGTTGTTTGGTGCAGGACCCTCAGACGAGACAGATCCTTGGGATAGGCCGTAAGCATGGACGTCTGTTGAGCTTATCCATCTTCGTAGTCCGTACAAATCCTCTGCTGTTGCTACTGCATCTACTATGTCTTCTTTTTATCTTGGCATTGTCGCTTGGGACATGTCTCTTTTAGTCGTTTGAAAAATTTAGTTTCTAGTGGTCAGTTAGGTCGTGTCCATCTTGACGATGTCGATTGTTTATTTTGTCAAATTGCTAAACAACCCGCATTACCTTTTAATAAAAGTAATTCTATTTCTACTGCTCCTTTTAATCTTATGCATTTAGATATTTGGGGACCTTCCCCTACACCTACTATGGGGGGGTCTAGATATTTTGTGATTTTTGCTGATGATTTTTCTCGCTATACTTGGCTTTTTTCTTCTCAAAAATCGCTCTGAACTTAAACAGATTTACTATGATTTCTCTGCTATGGTTCGCACTCAGTTTTCTCGTACTATTAAACTTTTTCGTTTTGATAATGCTAAGGAGTACTTGGATTCTAATTTTCTTTCTTTTCTTCGGGCTCATGGTACTCTTTCTCATCGATCTTGTGCAGGCACTTCCCAACAAAATGGACGAGCCGAAAAGAAAGCACCGTCATATTCTAGACACTACTCGGGCTCTTCTCCTTTGTTCTTCTTGTCTTGAAACATTTTGGGGGGAAGCTGCCCTCACTGGCATCCACACCATCAATCGAGTCCCTATCCCTGTAATAGCTAACACAACTCCTTATGAGCGCTTGTAGGGTTCTCCTTTTGATTATACCACTCTTAAAGTTTTTTGGTTCTGCTTGTTTTGTTCTACTTCAGCCTCATGAAAACACTAAAACTAGAACCTCGTTCTCGTCTTTGTTGTTTTCTGGGATATGGTATAGAACATAAAGGGTATCGTTGTTGGGATCCTATCTCTAAGCGTCTTCGTATTTCTCGTCATGTGGTCTTCTGGGAACACCAAAATGTTCTCCACTCTTTCCAAGTTTCACCTACCACAGTCCACCCACTCATCGGTCTTCATTGATATTTCTATAGATCTGTTTTCTGATGACTTTGATGCAGATTCTGGCCCCATGCTTCCACAGCCGCCTACGCCTATTGTCCATCCTGAGGATCTTGTGTCAGCTGATGGCCCTATGCCTTCTCCAGCTTCAGTGGAGGTTCCTCTAGAACCTATTTCCATTGAGGTTCCTCCTCCACCTGAGTGTCATTCTATATGGGTAAGGCAACCTTCTGTTCTTCTCCATGATTATATTGTTGGTTCCACTGCCTTTTGCTCTCCTGAACCTACTTCTTATCAAGAAGTTTCTTCTAACCCTCTTTGGCAACAAGCTATGACTGATGAACTGCAGGCTTTCGATCAAACTCATACCTGGGATGTAGTTGATCTTCCTTCTGGCAAGCGTACTGTTAGTTGCAAATGGATTTACAAGATCAAAACTCATTCTGATGGTTTCATTGAGCGTTACAAAGCTCGCCTTGTTGCTCGGGTTTTTAGTCAAGAATATAGGATTGACTATGAGGAAACATTTGCTCCTGTTGCTTGTCTTACTTTAGTTCGTAGCTTACTTGCGGTTACTGCTGCTCGCCACTGGCACCCTTTCTCAGATGAATGTCAAGAATGCATTTCTCAATGGTGATCTCACTGAGGAAGTTTATATGCAACCCCATCCTGGTTCTTTTGTTCTCTCAAACAAGGTTTGCAACTCCGCCATGCTTTATATGGTTTGAAACAAGCTCCACATACCTGGTTTGCCAAGTTCAGCTCTACCATTTGTGATTTTGGTTATTCTTCCAGTGCCCATGATTCTGCCTTGTTTATCCGTAAGACAGAGCGCGGTACTATTCTCCTTCTCCTCTATGTGGATAATATGATTATCACTGGAGATGACACAGTAGGTATTTCTAATCTCAAATAGTTTCTCCATCGCCAATTTGAGATGAAATATTTGGGTGCACTTAGCTACTTCCTTGGCTTGGAATTTCTCAAGATTCCTCTGGTTATTTTTTTACCCAGGCCAAGTATACTTCTAATCTTTTGGCTCGTGCTAGCCTTACCGATTGCAAGACTGTCACTACTCCAGTTGATCCTCAGACTCGTCTTACATCTCTTGACGGCGTCCCCTATTGTTAGATGCAACTTTATATCGTCAGCTAGTTGGTAGTCGTGTCTATCTCACAGTTACTCGTCCAGATTTTGCTTGTGCTGTTCACATTGTCAGTCAATTTATGACTGCTCTTCATTCTCGACACTATGCTACTCTAGTTTGCATTTTGCGCTATCTCAAAGGAACTTTGTTTCATGGTCTTCACTAGTCCCCTCACTCTTCTCTACAACTGCATGCCTTTTCTAATGTCGATTGGGTAAGGGATCCTACCGATCGTCGTTCCACTACTGGGTTCTACTTCTTCTTAGGAAACTCTCTCATTTCTTGGTGTAGCAAGAAGCAAACCCTTGTTGCTAGTTCTAGTATCGAGGTTGAGTATCGTGCTCTTGCAGACACTACTCAGGAGCTTGTGTGGCTTCGTTAGCTTCTTTCTGACATGGGTGTTTGTCATTCAGCTGCCACTAATCTTTATTGTGACAATCAAAGTGCTATTCAGATTGCCTATAACGATGTCTTCCATGATCGCACCAAGCATATTGAGATCGATTGCCACTTCATATGACAGCATGTTACTAGTGGCCATGTTCGTCTTCTCTTTGTTATCTCTGCTGATCAAACCACCGACCTCTTCACCAAAGTTCATCTTCCAGGCCGCTTCTTTGATCTCCTCTCCAAGCTCAAATTGATATATGACTTACCACCTTGAGCTTGAGAGGGGAGGGGGGGTGTTAGCTGTATATTATTATAGATGTATCTTATCTATTTGTATTATATCTCTCTCTCTTTCTATCTCCTTCTATACTTATCTCTACCTTTTCTGTACGTATCTAGGTTTCCTTTCTTTCCTATATATACAAGCTTCTCCTATTATATTATTCATTCAATTCAATATAGAGTTTATCTTTTCTCTTCTTCTCTATTTTCATAACACTTAGAAACAAGATATTTTTCCCAAAGTTGATGACAATGAAATTTGTTTGAACTTCTAAACTATTCTGTTACCTTGATTGGGGCTATCTACTAGAAAAAATTTGCATGAACCATTTTGATTCTTGAACAAAGGGGTAAGGAGAAATCTAGTCAAAATTGCATTAATATTTTTGTTTTTTAGCATTTGAAAATGTATTGCAAAAGTTCTCTTAGGATTCTTTGGTTTTGCCCCTCATCTGTGTTTGGATTTTGAATTTGTGGTAAGACAAACATTGCAAAAGCTCCGTTTCTCCATGGTGCAACTCAAGTCTAAAATAAATATAATAAATAAATAAAATACTCTTTTCCATTGTTTCAATAGTTATCTTCCAAACAAAATATTAGAACTCAGCATTTGAATGTTTCTCATTTCATTGATTTGTTATTCCTATAAACCAACTTATAAGCGATCAATTACAAGAAGAGCTTAGATGCCATTGTAACTTTTAACAGCCATAAAATATGAAGGAACATAATCAAAAGAAAGTCATATTTGCATGTATTCATTGATGTGCCGAAGAAAATTTACCAATGAACAAAGCTTATTAGTGTTGTTGAAGCTTTGACAATAAGGACAATTTTGTGTTGTTATTTAATTTATTAGCTTAATCTCATTGATCAATAAAGTTAATTTTCTGTGCCTTTTGAATTTTGCTGTAGGAAATTAATGTATTGATATTATTGATTGATATTGATTGATATAGAATGTATACAATGACTCTCCTATATATAGGAGAGGAAGAGAAATATACTAACACACTCACCTACCACACTATACTCACCTACCAACACTATACACTCACCTACCACACTAATACTCACCTAACACACTCACATCTACCTACCACACTAACAGCCCCCCTCAAACTCAAAGGAGGATAGGAACGACCCAACTTGAGTTTGGAAGAGAAAGTAACAAAACAGGAAAATAATTTTGACAAATAAAATAAAATGGGATAGGAGACACTGTATGGTCGTGTCAGGACCGTTGTAGAAGACCGTATGGTTTATGGCAGACCGATGTAGAAGACAGTTTATGTGGTCATGTCGGACCGTTGTAGAAGATAGTTTACGGGGTCATATCGGACCGATGTAGAAAACAGTTTACCGGGGTCATGTCGGACCGTTGTAGAAAACAGTTTACCGGGGTCATGTCGGACCGTTGTAGAAGACACTATATGGCTGTGTCGAACCGTTGTAGCAGATAACCGAAATCAATGTCAGAACAGTTTTTAACGAGTCTTGTCGGACCCATATAGGAGCTAACCGGAATCAATGTCGGGACAGTTTACCGAGTCTTGTCGGACCCATATAAGAGCTAACCGGAATCAATGTCGGGACAGTTTACAGAGTCTTGTCGGACCCATATAAGAGCTAACCGGAATCAATGTCGGGACAGTTTACAGAGTCTTGTCGGACCCATATAGGGGCTAACCGGAATCAAAGTCGGGACAGTTTACAGAGTCTTGTCGGACCCTTATAGAAAATACACTGTATGATTAGTGTATAGAGGCTGCCCAAAAGATATACATGTATATATATATATCGAGCCCTTAAAAGTCGCGCGCCTCAAAAGGCGTGCCCAATATATCAAAAGCCGTGGCCGACAGAAATCTTCGAGCGGCGAGCCATCAAAAGGCGCGCCGGACACGCGGCGATGCACATGACCAACAGAGTGTCGTGTCGGCCTCTTCGTCTTTGTTGATATAAACCGAAGCGAAGGCTGAGGCTTGTAAGCATAACAAACCAGCTGAAACTGCTTCGTTCTCTGAGAGCTTGTCTTTAAGACCTACAAACCCTGAAACACTCTGTAACAGCTGAAACACACAGCAACCCATAAGATGGCCTCTTCTTCCCACCCTCTCTCTCTGTTTCCGGATCTTAATGGTCCATCGAGCGCCTCTGGGCCAAGTACTCCTGCTCTGTCTCAACCTAGTCTGCCCACACTATCAGTTGAGCAAGTGATGGCTACCCAAAATGATATCGAGGCCAACCACTACACGTTGAGGGCCTGCATGGAGACAGTGGTAGCGGTCACGAACCTGTCTCACTGTCTGCAAAACAAGGCTTGTGAGGTATACCAGGTCAACGCCCAACTCTCCCTACTCCAGTGCATGTACAGAGATGCACGGGCAGAGATTTGTGCCTTGAAGGCTAAAAACAAGGAGCTGAAAAGGCAAACCACCTCCATGGCGAGATTTGGGGCACCGACGTACCTCACCTTTGATGGCCGGCGGGGAGTAGACTCTGGTGGCGGAAATACTGTGGTCGTTCTTGGAGGGAGTACTGGAGACGGGCCTTCGAACGTGCTCGGCGGCGTGGGAAACACGGAGGCAGCACCGGCAAGGGACGCCCAAGACAAAGGCAAGAGGAAGAGATCGACAGAAGAGGCGAAAAAATAAGGCCGGTTTTTGTTGTGTGGGTTGTGGTTGATTTGTTTTGGTGAGGATTTTTTTTTTTTTTTTTGGTGTAAAAATGTGATCGGGGTTGATCCCCGAGATGAATAAATGACAAGTTTGGAAAATGTTGTTGGTGGTGTTTTGTTTAAGAATAAAAATAAAAGAAAAGAAAATAATGGATAAAGAAAATAAAGAAATAAAAAGATGGGACTTTAATAAGAGAGAGAGAAGAAAGAGACTCGGATTTGATCAAATGGGGAAGAGTAAATAAGCCCAGCTGGCACATTGTATGAGCCATCAGAGTATACACCCATAGAAACCCAAGTGCCCTCCGGAGTTCCAAGGACCCAATCACGTATGTGATCACAAGCAGAGCTAGCAGCAGATAACGCACTAGAGAGCTTTCTAGCCTTGATAATAGCAGCACCACGTTGTTGTACAGTTGTTATGAATTCTCCATTCAACCATTCATCATTAGCAACAAGCACACGCACAGGCTTCTCTCCAGCTGGTGTCTTAACAGTAGCATGGTTAACATCAGGATACTGGGTTGATGAATGATTTCCCCAAATAATAACATTTTTCACATCAGATACTGGAACGCTCAATCTCTCTGAGACTTGACCAAGGGCCCTGTTATGGTCCAACCTTGTCAAACAAGTAATGTTTTTCTCAGATATTGATGGTGCAAATTCCTTCAGGATCAATGCATTGGTGTTGGCAGGGTTAGCAATAACCAAAACCTTGCAGTTTGCAGCAGCATACTTCTCCAGAGCGGAAGCTTGAGATTTGTAAATGGCAACATTTTTTGACATCACATCTTTTCTTTCCATGCCTTCTTTCCTAGGGAACCCACCAACCATGACTGCAATATTGACTCCAGTGCATGCCTCAACGACATCAGTTGTAGCAACAACACCTTTAAGGAGAGGAAATGCAGCATCCACCAACTCCATTTTCACTCCATGCAGTGCCTCAAGCAGCAGGTGGAATATCAAGCATGTGAAGAATCACAGGCTGGTCCAGACCCAACATAACTCCTCTGGCAATCATGGGAACAAGAGCATATCCAATTTGCCCTGCAGCACCAGTGACGAGGACGCGAACTGGTTCTTTCGCCATTGTAGAGAGAGAGAGAGAGAATCCTTTACAGTAGAAACTACTGCACCAGCAGCAGCAACAACAAGAGCAAGATCAAGAAGAATAATTTGTGGCAGCGGAGTGAAGGTATGTGTAGAGGTCCGGCGGGCGGCCAAGACGAGGTTGCCGCCCGCCGGTGAAGCGAAATTATTAGGTTCTTAAACCCGCTCTGATACCATGTAGGAAATTAATGTATTGATATTATTGATTGCTATTGATTGATATAGAATGTATACAATGACTCTCCTATATATAGGAGAGGAAGAGAAATATACTAACACACTCACCTACCACACTATACTCACCTACCACACTATACACTCACCTACCACACTAATACTCACCTAACACACTCACATCTACCTACCACACTAACATTTGCTATTATGAAAATTAATAAGCTTTAAAGTGCTCAAGATTTTCAAGTCTTTCAAGCATGTCTGGAGTAAGTTCATGCATTTCTTAAATAATGCAAGGCAAAGATAGAACGGCACGAGACCATGTTGCCTACATAGATTATAGAACACTGCTTTATTCAGTGTGAAGAATGATGCATTCAATTTCAAACTAAAATTTAATCACTTGATAGAAATTTTCAAGTTTCAATTATTGCATTAAAGTAAACCCTTAGAATAGCAGGTGGAGTTACTTGCTATGATCCTGTTAGGATACAATAGATGCATGAAATGGTCAATGATGATATGCACATAACTAAAAGTGGGCAGGGGACAACATTGTAAGTTTTTTTTGAATGAAACTGTATATTAGATTGAATTAATTGAACAAAGAATACACCAATACATCACTTGTGTAGAACACTAATTCTGTCATAACACGAACCCGCCCCTATGGATTTAGGTCATAACCGGCCAATAATCAAAGGATTACCTATGGCCTTCAAACCTGATTGAAGATAATTTCAATAGAATAAGGGGCCTCAACGGAAGCAGACTGAAAAATTTTGTCCAATAAGCTGTGCTTACATGATAACACAAAACATTTCATTAACATTCCATAATAACTCACACATGTAGTTATAATTAACATCTTATATGTCTAGGAACTTTCAAACATGCAGTTAGCCAAACAAAAAGCTTATATACATAGTGATCCAACATATTCACCAAGGTAACAAAAGGGAAACAAAACAAAAGAAACGAAACGAAGTCTCATGCGTGAGACGTTCGGGTTGACTCCACAAAAACTTGACTTCTCTTATTGTAGACACCCCATTTTTGACCGACCTTAAGACCCAGACGTCATCGATTGAGCGCTCAGTGATTGCGTATGTTGTGCTCGTTCTGAGGTTTCGGAGTTTCGACTGAGGTCTTTACCCCCGGACCTCGGGACCCTTTTATGCTTTGCCTCGGTTTGCGGACCAGATCTTGCTTTCTCTTCCCGGAGGGAGGGAGAGGTCTTGTAGACCATCTCTCAGTGGCCGTAGGCTACTTTTCATGGTCGCAGGCCACTGTTCTCGTTTGGAGACCAGTTTTCGATTTTCGGGGCCGTTGGCCGCACGCCTTGGTTCGAGACCGCTTAACATTCTTCGTTTGGCACAGTTTTTGGCACACACCTTGTTTCCTTTGTCTAAAGGGACACTGTGGCCCAGGAGACCACCTTTGTGGTCGTACGCCACTTTCGATGCTTAACAGCCTATTTTCGGGGCACCCGACTGCTCGTTTTGACCCCCGAACCCTCGTTTTGTATCCGTCTTGGTTCATTTTTGGCATGGACCTTGTTTTCATTGTTTGGAAGGTGGTACAAAGGTGGGAGACTACCTTTTCTCTTGGAGACCACTTCTCTCTCCGCCAGCCGGTTTTCTTGTCAGGAAGCTGGTCTCCTTGGTCTTTGAGCCACATTTACAGGTCTCCCACCATACCACTAGCTTGCATTTAATGTGGAGACCACCAATTGGGGCTGCTGACCACTTGAACCTTTTGAACTGGTCAGCCGACCACCTAAAGTGGCTGGCCGACCACCTGAACTGGTCAGCCTGCCTCCCTCAGTTTTGTCTCTCTGAGTTGTTGCCAGCTGTGCCAGCTGGAAGGCACAGACTGGATCCTCCATACACGTGTATGGAGGATCTTCAACCTTGGTTTTTAGCTTCTTTGAGAAGCTTTGGCCTTGTATCTCTATAAGAGAGGCCCTCCTCTTCCTTTGTGAGGGTTTAAAAAATTGCTTAAGGCAAAAATACATATATCCTTCTATATCTCTCTATTTTGGCTCCAAGAGTGTGTTGTTCTTGCACCTTTGCACACCACCTCATAGCCTAAACCTTCCACCATTGCTTGGAGCTTTTTGGAGGCCATTTTCAGAGGTTAAGGAGTTGGGTTTTGGGTCCAGAAGTTGCTGTCTTGCTGAGCTTCAAGGGTAACACACTTTTTCCCTCTTTTAAGCTTTATTTTGATCCATCTCTTAGACTTATTTGCATGCATATTTGAGCTTTATTGTAAACTGAAAAAGTCTTGTTTTGAGGTCCTTTTGATGTTTGTTTAAGGTCATTTTGTTGTTGAGAGTCATCTACCCCCTTGCTTGCTTCATTTTGCCTTGTTTTGGGCCATGCCTTAGGGCCTTTGTGTTGACCTTTGCTTAGACCTTTAGCCACTGAAATCCAGTAGATTTTCAGTGATTGGCATGTTGTTTTGAGGGCCAAAATCAGAGAGGGGTGACCCTCTCTCTTTTGGCCTTGTTTGTTTGCATATTTGGCCTTTCAAAGGAGCCTTCATTTGTACACCTCCAAGCCTTGTCTCAAGCACTTTTTGGTGATTTCTAGGACCTGCCTAGGCTCTGACCATGGCTAGTTTGGTCCTCTTTTGCTTGCTTCTTGCATGTGTAGAGTAATCCCTTTCATAGCTTATCCAAGGAGCATGTCATTCTTGCATGTATTGGTTATGTTTTAGTGGTTTTTTGGCCATCTTTTGGCATGCCATGACTCTTTTTGCGCTTGGTTTGGTAGTCCTTCACATGCTTCATATGCTTGTAGTGTAAGTCATGTTTACTAGCTTGAATTGCATGATGTTTTGGCCCTCTATCCTAGCATATTTTGGCCATGCTCCAAACTGATTTTGTTCATATTTTGGGCTGCCTTAGCTCTGTTTTGAGGCCTCTTGGTCGAATGATGCTTTCCATGCATACTTGTAGTGTAATACCCTTGCCTAGCTTCGAGTTTTGAAGCCTCTTGCATGCTTGACTTGAGTTGTTTTCATGTTTGGGCATCATTGAACATGTTATTTCAGAGCTTATACTTGTGCCATATTCCCATGTTTTCCACTCTTTAAGTGCGTTTGAGAGTTGTGCTTGTATGCCTCATTTTTGGGCTATTGCATGAGCTTTATTTTTGTGCATTGCAAGCCATTATTTTAGTCCATTTTGCCACTGTTTTGGGTCTGCATAGGGACTGTTTGAGGTTGTTTTGGTTATTTGGGCATCGCTTTGCATACCTCTAGTGTAATGCACTTCACTAATTTCGGTAATTGTGCCATCCAACATGCATCGGGTGAGTTATTTGCGTGATTCGGGACCATCTTGTTTGTCATTTCAGAGCTGGAATTGGTGTCATTGTATGCCATATTTCATCCTTGTCATGCTTTGGTAGAGTTGCACTTTGTTCCTTAGGTTTGGTCCCTTGCATTTGTGCATGTTTGCATGTACCTTGTTGCCTCATTTTCATCATATTGGCCACTGATTTGGGCATGGCCGAGGCCCATCCATTTTGGTTTAAGTCCATCTTGTATCGAGTATGCCATCGTAGTTCATAGCATTGAGAATGCCATGTTGTCGCGAGATTGATCATTGCATTGCGCATGCCTTGTTCATTTCATTATGTATGTATTTGCATGACCAAGTTGCATTGCATTAGGATTGCATGCTAGAGTCACATTGCACATGCCATATTTGTTGCATTGTGTTTGGAGTAGGAGTTAGTCCAAACACGGGAAACGAGGGACGTTTCATACTCCAAATGATGAAACGTGCCTCGATTCCCAGTCGCCGACCCTCTTGACTACACATGATGGAGTTTAGGCATTCACGTGTTCATATGTGCATTCATTCCATATCAAGTTGTGCAATTCGGTTCCTCGGCCATCATGCATTGAGATGCATGATTGGTGGCCTGAGGATCGACACCTACACTCTCTCGAGCTTGTGCAATGATGGGGAGAGTGGTCATACACACATTTGTTGAAAATACCTTGCCATGCCTCTCCCTTGCTTTGTGTTGCAGAAAACCAGAAACCAGAGGCAGAAACTGGTCGGCCGACCAGCTTTTCTGGCAGGCCGACCACCCCTTTTGGTTTCTCCCACAAATGGTGGTCGGCAGGTGGTCTCCAAGGCCAATAGTTGGTCGGCAGCCTTCCCACAGCTTCCCAAGGTGGAGTTTCAGCCTTCTGGAGCCTTGTGTAGTGTTTTGAGGTCAATTGCAAATAAAGGCAAGTCGGAGCATTGCGATGGATTTCCCGACAAAGCGATTCAAGCATGCATGCATTCATTGTCATCCAAGGCAGAGCTAAGGCAGTCCATTTCATGTAGCTTGCATGATAGTTTTATTGCTTACTTAGTTAAATTTGTTAATGAGTCAATGTTATGTACTAATTAGCTGTAGTTAGTTATTCATTTCGTTGTGTATTATTTATTCGAACCCTCCGAGAGAGGGCAATGTTGTAATAAGTGTGCGTGTGTGTGATGTATGTCTTCCAACCCCACGTCTTTCTCCCTTTTATTTACCAGCTTATGATGGTTAGTTTTAGGGCACGTTTCAATTAGCATCCTTATGCTCGTATGTTTGCATCTATTCATCTGTTTTGCATGCACCGGGCTCGGCGCATCATACTAACTGTATTGTATTTCAATTCCAAGTTGAATACATATTATCTGTAACATCTCATATGCTATTTTAGAATAGTCGAGCCTATCTTAGTTGCATCCTGCATGTGTTGCATTAGGTATCTCAGCATAGTTAGGATTCATGCATGATTTCTAATTGGCTTCTTTCTTTGGCTCGGAGTACTCGGTGAGTGATTATGCTTTAGCATGTTTGCATGTGTGTGAGTGACTGCCATGATAGCATGCTTACCATGAGGATATGTGCTTATGTGATATAACTACCTGAATGCCTGTGGGTGAAGGTTGGGTTGCTTGAGTTGGGAATAATTCGTCGAAACCCGTGTTTTAGCCTACTTGCAAGTAGCAAACTTCAATCCATTTTCAAAACAAACGGGTATGCGATGCTTTGTTCTAACTTAGGTAATCCAGTCTATACTTGTATGCTGTGCGCATCACATAGTAATTCTAGGCTAATAAACCGGAATAAGAGCACATGTGTTTTCAAAAACTCGATATCATGTTTAGTAGTGGCCGATCTTTGATCGGGCGAGCGGGGGTGCTCATTGCATGACCTTTCCCAATCGTACCCAAGTTCCCAAGCCGAGGCAACTTTGGTGATGATGGACACATGACCTTAGGCACGAGTCAGGGTTTCCTAAATTCCCCCAAAACAAAATATTTAGGTGGCAACTCTGTATCTGGCAAAGCAGTCCATGTTTGACACTTCTTTCTAAAAATCTGTTTTTCAAAACGATTTGCCGGATTTGGACTCTTTGGTGATTTATCAATCTCACATTGCACTTTGCGGGATTAGATTCAGAACCATGACTTTGAGTCCGAACTGTAGTGAACCCAATGAACAAAACGAGATTTCTCCCGGGACGTTCGGGCGCGTCTACACTTATGGCTTTCACTAAGGCTGGGTTTGGACATCTCTTTGCTCACCTACACACATAAATGAGAGTGAGCGATAGCCTAGTGAATAACATCAAAATAAAGGAGTATAAGAATGAAATTTGTAGTAGTCATATCAAACGGCCCTTGGCCTATTTATGTTTCAATCTAATACATCAAACGACCTCCGGCTCAAATGTATCAAATGACCTCGGACCCAATTTGTTTGTGTCAAGCCGCCTTTGACCCATTCATTCATGTCAAACGGCCTTTGGCCTAATCATTTATGTCAAACAACTTTTGGCCCAATCATTTATGTCAAACAACTTTTGGCCCAATCATTTATGTCAAAGGGCCTTTGGCCCAATCATCTATGTCAAACGACCTTTGGCCTAATCATCTATGTTAAACGGCCTTTGGCCCAATCATCTATGTCAAAGGGCCTTTGGCCCAATCATTTATCTCAAACCGCCTTTGGCCCAATCATTCTCACATTCGTATTTATGTGTCTCATATTCGTGATCATGATCATATTCATATTTAATTAGTCTTATGCAAAAGATTGACATTTTTATCCATAATTCAAAATATAAATCCATAAGGCTCATACAGAAGTAATGTTTGGAAATAACATACTTGAACATATCTTTACTAAGATATTACTCACAGTGATATACCGGATGATTTGCTCTTGCACTTGACCCTACATATTTCATAAATGTAATGGGTCACAAGCGATTCAATCCGTTCTTAATTTATATATATTCCTCTTAGGCCGCTTCCTTAACCCTTTAGTTCATTTACAATGTTCAATGCATGCCTAAGAGTGCTTAGAAATGAAAGAGAACGAAAAATGAAACATAAAACAACTTTTCAAAATTTCTGAAACAGGGCGCCCTGCTTGAGCGCAGGTTTGGACGCTTGAGTGGACCCTTGGGGCTGCAAAAGTACTGATTACGTCATTTTTATGCTCGAGCGTGACCCTAGTCACTTGAGCCAGGAGTTGAAACATGTGAGTGGCCGCTCGAGCGCAACTTCTCTCACTCGAGTGGACATCTCTGTCTACAAAACTTCTAGTTGCTTGCATTCTCCGCTCAAGCAGCAACTCCTTTGCTCGAGCGGAGAGGCCGAATTCTGGAATTTCCAACAAGCTGTTTGAGCTTCAAATTTGCATTCCAATTGATGTAACTTGCATGTTATGACCCATAATTCACTCGTACATCTTCTAACATGATATAAATACTAAATTTACAACATTATGAAGCTCAATTCTCATGAATTAATTACATGCATACTCAATTTAGACCAAACTTTTCTCTAATACTTCAAATTCATGCAACCAAAACTTATACCTCCATGAATTATGCTTGAGTGATGTAAAAGATGATTAAAAGCATGAATCTTAATCAAAATTCAACATGATCATATGTTTCATGCTCAAATACACAAATTCATGGCAATCTTTTACATACATGTTTATAATGACTTCAAATTCATCAAATTCAACTTAATTCTTGTTCTTGATTACCATTTAACTTTGAATTCGCAAAATTACAAACTCAAACTCATGAATTATGCTCAATTACTCACCTAGGAGCTTCAACCTTCACAATTTTTAGCTAGTTCTAGAGTCTACCCTTCCAAAACTTGAGTTCTCTTGCAAAATCTTCAAGAATGGCTCATTTCTCTCTCTAAATTCGGTTCACCCTCTCTCTTTAGAGTGTAGAATCTGATTTGAGCTAAAAAATATGAGCTTAAACGTACTTAGCTCATTTATAAAGGCTTTCCCTAATCACACTTAATTAGAACTAGTCAATGGTGCTTAATTAATTCAATTTAAAACTAATTAATTCACTCCGAATTAGTTTTTAATTAAATTTCACTGTAGGCTCTAAAAATTATGTTAATCACAACGGCATAGTCAATTTCGATTTTTGTGGTCGATAAGGCCTTCAATTTTTAGTTTATAACAGTAAGTTGAACAGATCTTCCTACGGTGAACATATATAAGGCCAAAATCACATATAATCATGCAATTAACACTCAAATCGAAATTAATCACATAATCACAATATAATCATGATTGATTAACTTAACACAAGACAGGGTTATCACAAATTCCTAATCCTAAATGAATACATCACTGATATAGAATTCTAATAGATATAGAACACTAAGTCCTAATCCAAAAAGGAAACACTGAATAGGCATATTCTCACATCCCCGCTCAAACTTAAGGTATTTTAGCAGAAAACACTGAGAGTTTGTCAAGAAAAAACCGAAACCAAGCAGTGGTGTAAGTCTTGGTGAAGAAGTTAGCAAGTTGCAGAGACGAAGAGACAAAAGAAAGCGAGATAAAACCAGACTGCAGATGCTGACGGACGAAGTGACAATCAATCTCAATGTGCTTTGTCTATTCATGGAAGACAGTGTTATGAGCAATTTGAATAGCACTTCGATTGTCACAATAGAGAGAAGTTGGGGAAGACTGAGAGATGCCCAAGTCAGATAAGAGACCACGAAGCTAGATAATTTTAGCAGTAGCATGAGCCATAGCACAATATTCAGCTTCAGCAGTAGAACGGGCAACAACAGTTTGTTTCTTGCTTTTCTAAGAAATCAGGAAATCGCTAAGAAACATACAGAAACTAGAAGTAGATTTACAATCATTAACATCACCAACCCAATCAGCATCAGCATAGCCCACCAAATCTAAGGAAGAAGTAGAAGAGAATAGTAAGCCCTGAAAGATAGTACTGCAAAGATAGCGAAGAATCTGAAGCAAAGTGGCCCGATGTGTTGAGCGAGGAGCAGAAACAAACTGACTAACCACATGGACTGCATAGGCAAGATCAGGGCAAGTAACTGTCAGATAGACTAAGCAACCCACAAACTCGCGATATAACGTAGAATTGTCCAGAGGAACACCATCAGTAGTGTTGAGCTTTACATTAAGCTTAATGAGGGTATCAGAAAGCTTAGTGTCAGTAAGTCTGGCACGATGGATAACCTCGTTGGCATACTTAGCCTGGGACAGAAAATAACCCTTGGGAGAAGAAGCCACCTCAATTTCAAGAAAATACCGCAATAGTCCCAGATCCTTCATTTTGAAGGTACGGAAGAGGTGCTATTTGACCTCAAAGATTGTAGAAAAGTCAGAGCCAGTGATAATCATATCATCCACATATAGTAAGAGAGCAACAAAACCAGCCGAGGTATGTCGCAGAAATAAAGCAGTGTCGGAAGCAGAAGGATGAAACCCAAGCTCTGATATCATGTAAGTTTTCTAGATTGAATTAATTGAACAAAGAATACACCAATACATCACTTATACAGAACACTAATTCCTAATCCTAAATGAATACATCACTGATATAGAATTCTAATAGATATAGAACACTAAGTCCTAATCCAAAAAGGAAACACTGAATAGGCTTATTGTCACAAACATACCTAGATGTGGTATTGTCTAAAACCCACTGGAATTGAATCAACATTTTAACATCTCTATGTGCCAAGTGTATTACAAAAGCAATATGTATAGCTGATGGCTAATAGAAGCATAATTCTATGGAATTTTTTAAAATTGGAGGTTGGTGACTTTTGTTTCAAACTGGGTTGTAAATCAAGCAACAGTACAGCTTAGAGTGAGGAAGTGCTTTCTTAACCAATGAATTTGAGTACTTAATAGAACATATTCATGGAAAAGCCAAATGAACTTTAATGTGATATAAAAGATTAACTCCCAGTCTATGACGAACTCCTGTTTCAACGATCACACATGTAAGTGAGGCTTTCGTGACTTATCAAATACTGTTATAAAGCAGAATGCGATTGATCAAGCCAATAACCGGTAGCAGATGAGGATAAGGATGAAGCTGTCTTGAGTTTTTCATGGAGTGCTGCTGTTCACTTCTGGTTTTTCTATTTTATCAGAAATATAATAGAGAAATCATTTGTAACTTTAACGTTACCCATTGATGTTTTGGTGTGATTTATGATTTGTCTTGCATTTGACTTGAAAGAAAAAATATGTAAACAGTAAAGTAGTTTTTGAAGCAAAAAATGGGAGCTCCATCACAGTTGCTGAAATGGAATTCTAGAGATTAGTTTTTTTTTGGGTAAGTAATTCTGGAGATTAGTTTCTCAAATACTTGGTGAATCAAACCTTAGAAAGAAGATATTTTTCCCAAAGTTGATGACAATGAAATTTGTTTGAACTTCTAAACTATCCTGTTACCTTGATTGGGGCTATCTACTAGAAAAATTTACATGAACCATTTTGATTCTTGGACAAAGGGGTAAGGAGAAATCTAGTCAAAATTGCGTCAATATTTTTGTTTTTTTAGCATTTGAAAATGAATTGCAAAAGTTGTCTTAGGATTCTTTGGTTTTGCCTCTCATCTGTGTTTGGATTTTGAATTTGTGGTAAGACAAACATTGGCAAAAAGCTCCTTTTCTCCATGGTGCAACTAAAGTCTAAAATAAAAAATATATATACTCTTTTCCATTGTTTCAATAGTTATCTTCCAGACAAAAGATTAGAACTCAACATTTGAATGTTTCTCATTTCATTGATTTGTTATTCCTATAAACCAACTTATAAGCGATCAATTACAAGAATGCCATTGCAACTTCTACAGCCATCAAATATGAAGGAACACAATCAAAAGAAAGTCATACTGCATGTATTTATTGACATGCCAAAGAAATCTACCAATGAACAGAGCTTATTAATGAATGAAAAAATAGGGAGAACAAAGCTTATTAGTGTTGTTAAAGCTTTGACAATAAGACAATTTTGTGTTGTTATTTAATTTATTAGCTTAATCTCATTGATCAATAAAGTTAATTTTCTGTGCCTTCTGAAATTTGCTATTATGAAAATTAATAAGCTTTAAAGTGCTCAAGATTTTCAAATCTTTCAAGCATGTCTGGAGTAAGTTCATGCATTTCTTAGACAATAGAAGGCAAAGACAGACCGACACGAGACCATGTTGCCTGCATAGATTATAGAACATTGTTTTATTCAGTGTGAAGAATGATGCATTCAATTTCACACTCAAATTTAATCACTAGATAGAAATTTTCAAGTTTCAATTATTTCACGTTAACCTTCAATTTCTTCTCTCTTTCATGGGAATCAGTTTGTCTAGTGGTACAAACACAGAGAACTTTAAAGTAAACCCTTAGAATAGTAGGTGGAGTTACCTGCTATGATCATGTTAGGATGCAACAGATGCATGAAATGGTCAATGATGATCCACACATAACTAAAAGTGAGGCAGAGGACAACATACCTAGATGTGGTATTGTCTAAAACCCACTGGAATTGAATCAACATTTTAACATCTCTATGTGCCAAGTGTATTACAAAAGCAATATGTATAGTTGATGGCTAATAGAAGCATAATTCTATGGAATTTTTTAAAAAATTGGAGGTTGGTGACTTTTGTTTCAAACTGGGTTATAAGTCAAGCAACAGTACGACTTAGAGTGAGGAAGTGCTTTCTTAACCAATGAATTTCAGTACTTAATAGAACATAGTCATGGAAAAGCCAAATGAACTTTAATGTGATATGAAAGATTAGCTCCCAGTCTATGACGAACTCCTATTTCAACGATCACACATGTAAGTGAGTGGCTTTCATGACTTATCAAATGCTGTTATGATTCCAATCCAAGACAATGGGGATAGGGAAACACCATCAATATGTCAACATTGCTTTTCATAACATTTAAACCTTGCAGCATAAGGAAGATATCTTCCTCTATTCAACCTTTTGAACATCTTTGTTTGTAGTATCTTTTGCAATTTCATCAGCAGTGATCATGAATTGATCAATGTGCCCTTTGATGGAACTAAAAATAATCTCAGCCATAGTCCTAGTGAATTGATCAATGTGCCCACCACTTTTGATTTTTTAGGTGATCAACAATTAAAGTCTCGAACATTGCATGATTGCCTCTTACCGTTTGAATCCTCTAGATATTTAGAATCAATTTGCAAAGACCAACAATAGGCAAGTTTCTCGTTACATGATTAACTTGGAAATGAGAAAGGTCATAGATTCTATAAGCAACAATGACATATTTACTCCATTAAAATTTTGCTTTCCCATTTGAGCTCCTTTCAAACTTCCAACAACCACCCAAAAAAAATATGAAAAAGTACAAAACAAAATAGAGAAACTAATTGAAAAATACAAATTATATGGTCATATTACTGGCTTTTAAAGATTAGAAATTCACTATGAATGGTTCTTTGTTTATATGAATCCTTTCACTTGAACATATTGCTTAATTTGATCTTGTCGTCCATTGTTGGTTCGTTTTCTTTTTCTTATGTACCCCTCTTCTTCTTCTTTTTCTTCTCCAATATTAATTCATCTTTTTGATTTATGCATTCGTACATTTTAATTTTATTGAAAAACCCATTTCGATTTCGAGCTTGTAGTCTTTTCTGTGATAATTATGGCGTCTATTAGACATGGTTGTTTGTTCATAGAGAACCATATTGTCAAATATGATTTGGGTTTAATCTGAATTCTTCATAATTTTTTTATCAATGGGTTTTGAAATTTAGTGGGGAAAAAAAATAAAAAAATTTGACTCCATGATTTTGAAAAACATTCAAGAGCCACCGCTAAGAGCATCTCCAACCTTGCACCAAATTTTTCATCTAATTTGATTACAGATTTGAGGAAAAAGTTTGATTTGATATGTGATAATTCAGAAAAGAGAAAAACAACGATAGTATATTAAGCATAACTAATAAAGGTTACAAAGTGAAAAATATATATATATATCTGTAAGCTAAACAAACCCTAAAAATACCAAAGACTAAACTACCCTAACAATAAATAATAATATCCAAAATACATAAATGCTTAACACCCCTCCTCAAACTCATGATGTGACGGTAGGAAGCATTGAGAGTTTGTCAAGCAGAAAACGGAAGCGCAAAGTCTTATGTGACTTGGTGAAAATGTCAGCCAACTGCATAGTAGATGGCACAAACGGCAAGGACAAAGTACGAAACTGAAAATGATGACGCACAAAATGACAATCAATCTCAATATGCTTAGTCCACTCATGGAAGACAGAGTTATGAGCAATCTGAATGGTACTCCGATTATCACAATACATAGGAGTAGGAGTAGAAAGAAAAATACCAAAATCAGCAAGCAACCATCGCAACCAAACAATTTCAACAGTAGTAGTGGCCATAGCACGATACTCAGCCTTAGCAGAAGAATGAGAAACAACTGTTTGTTTCTTACTCTTCCAAGAAATAAGGGAAGTACCCAAAAACACACAAACACCAATAGTGGACTTAGGATCCATAGCATCACCAGCCCAATCAGCATCAGAATAGGTACGAAGATCCAATGATGAGGTAAAGGAGAAAAGCAAAACTCTGATACAGAGACCCATGAAGATACCGTAAAATATGAATAACTGCAGTCCAATGAACCGTAGTAGGAGAGGCAATAAACTGAATAACAACATGGACATCACAGGCAATATCAGGACATGTGACAGTAAGATAGACAAGGCTACCAACAAGAACACGATACAAAGTAGGATTAGATAGAGGAACCCCATCAGTCGAAGTATAATACACATTATGCTCAAGTGGAGTGTCAACAATACGAGTATCAGTCAAACGAGCACGCTAAATGACCTGTAAGGCATATTTGGACCGAGATAGAAGATAGTCTTTAGGAGAAGAAGCCACCTTAATCCCTAAGAAATACCGAAGAGGACCAAGATCCTTCATCTGAAAAATGGCGATTGAGGTGACCTTTAAGAGCAAAACTGCCATTAAGATCATCACTAGTGATGATCATGTCATCAATATACAATAGAAGAATAATCTTACCAGTAGAAGTAGAGTGAAAAAAGAGAGCTGAATCATGATCACTTGTGTGAAAACCCAAAGCAGATACAACAGTAACAAATTTCTCAAACCAAGCACGAGGCACTTGTTTGAGGCCATATAATGCTTTGCGTAATTTACACACAGAGCCAGAAGGATGAGGAAGCCTAGGAGGAGGAGCCATATAGATCTCTTTAGTCAAATCACTATTCAAGAAGGCATTCTTGACATTCATTTGGGAAAGGGACCAATGGCGAACAGCCGCAACAGTAATCAAAGTACGAACAGTAGTCATTTTGGCAATAGGAGCAAAGGTCTCCTCATAATCGATTCCATATTCCTGAGAAACCCTTTAGCAACCAAATGAGCCTTATACCACTCAATGGAACCATCAGCCTTGGTTTTAATTTTATAAACCTAATGACAACCCACAACATGGTGACCAGAAAGAACGAGAACATGGTCCCAAGTGCCAGTAGCATGCAATGCAGAAAGTGCCTGATTCATAGCATGTTACCAAAGAGGATTAGAAACAGCCTTCTTATAGGAGGTAGGTTCAGAAATAGAGTGAATAGAAGCCAAAAAAGAATAGAATGCAAAAGAATAACAAGAGTTAGAGAAACCAAACCAATTAGGAGACTTACGATTTCTTTGAGGATAGCGAGAAGTAGGAGCCTTATCATCAACAGCCGATGGGTCCTCAACCGAGGGAGGGAGAGCAGTAGTACCTGTAGATAAGTCACGCTTTTTTCGACGAACATAAGTATGAATTATAGGAGGAGGAGGTAGGGGTGCAACTCGGGCGGGTTCGATCGGGTTGAGGGTTTGCCCAAGCCCAACCCGAATTGTATTTGGCAGTGCCCAAGCCCGACCATGAACCTGAGCATTGTTGCCCAAGCCCGGACCAAGCTTTGTATTTTGAACTCGGGTTAGCCCGAATTGCCTGAAATTCACAAGTCTAGAAACCTGTAGGTAGACCAAATAAAACTCTTTGCTTGTGTCCACCAGACAATTGAGTCCCATGGTCACCTACCACGGTGTCCAGTCCCTAAATCCAATATTTAAAATACAAAGGTAAAATAGAGAATTAACAAGCTTATGAAAGTGAATAGATAGAATACATAAGAAAGAATGTAATCAAAAGGGCAAAAAAACTTCAAACCTGAGGCAGTTATATATTATAAGATATAGTTGGGTTAATTTAATTTATTAAACCTCTTTTATTTAATTTGCATATATTATATAATTTATAGAATATATTAAATTCAATTCGAGTTCGGGTTGCTCGGGTTGGCCATTGATTCTGCCTAAGCCCGGTCCGAATTACAATTCGGGCATCAAAAATCTGCCCAGGCCCGTCCAGATTACAAGATATAGTTGCCCAAGTCCTAAAAAAACTCGGGCTGGGCTCAAGTTACTCGGGTTGAGCCCGCCCGAGTTGCACCCCTAGGAGGAGGAGGAGAAGAAACATCAGAAAACAGCTAAGGAGGAGAGGAAGACAAAACGGGAAGATCAGAAGAAGAGAGGTTATAGACATATGAATAAGAAGGAATGTTATTATCAGAAAAGGGATCAAGATAAATAAGATCAGACCGAGAAACAAAATTCGAGGCAGATGGGATGGAAAAGAAGGGAATATGTTCCACAAAGACAACATGACGAGAAACATAAGACGTCTAGAAGAAGGATCATAGTAGTGGTAACCCTTTTGACCTTCACCATACCTAAGAAAAACACACATAGCAAAACGAGCAGACAACTTAGTGCATTCAGCACGAGGAAGAAGGAAAAAACAAGTACAACCAAACAAGAAGAGAAAAGTAATCAGGCAGTTTGCCATGTAATCATTTAAATGAAGAGATACTAAAGGTTACTTGGGAGGAGATGCGATTAATAAGATGAACAGCAATAAGAATAGCCCCACCCCAAAAGGAACTAGGAACAGAAGAGGAAAGTAATAAAAAACGTGCAGTCTCCACGATATGACAATGCTTACGTTTGGCCACACCATTTTATTCAGGTGTTTTAGTATAAGAAGATTGCTGAAGAGTACCATCAGATTGTAATAATTGAAAAAAGCTAGTATCCCGATATTCCCCACCGAAGTCACAACGAAAACATTTAATAACATCAATGTATTGTGTATGAATCATGGCACGAAAAGTAGAAAAAATAGAAGAAAATTTAGACCGATGTCTCATAAGATAAATCCAACAATGATGAGTATAATCATCACTAAAGGCCACATAATATTTAGAACTCCCTTTAGTAGGAATAGGTGCAGGACTGCACACATTAGAATGGACAAGATCAAAAGGAGCAGAAAAAATAGTAGTACTTTTACTAAAAGGTAAAGTTGTAAATTTTGCAAGTTTTCAACCACTACAATCTAAAATATTATGAGTACTATAATTTCCCAAAACACCAGTCAAAACTAAATATTATAAACAAAAGTGAGAAATGTGACCAAGATGAGAATGCCATACGTAAAACGCAGAGAACTGAGAACTAAGACAAAAAGAGGACAAATTAACGGAAGTTGCAGCAAGAGATGGAACATGAAGTTGCTCAAGAACATATAGTCCTCCCAACTTATGGCTAATCCCAATCTACTATCTGGAATGAGGATCCTACATAACACAACCAAAAGAAGAGAAGCGAACATGATAACCAAGCTCACAAAGTTGACTAACAAAAATGAGATTTAAAGTCAATTAAGGAATGCAATAGATATCAAAGAGAGAGAGAGAGAGAGAGAGAGAGAGAGAGAGAATCAGTCAAAATAGAACCAACTCCTACTAACGGCATGGGAGTGCCATTAGCAGTCATAACAGTAGTAGTGGAAGAAAGAGAAAAAATAAAAGTAAATAAGGAAACATCATTGGCCATATGTTGAGTAGCACTAGAGTCAAAGACCTAAGAGGGTCGAGAAATACCTGAAGAAGAAGAGGGAGGCAAACCCAAAGAGGACGAGACCGAGAGGGCATTAGGCGTAGTGGCAAAGAGTAGTTTTTGCATGGCATGAACTTGCTGAGCAAGGGAAGTCAATGCAGGGCTTGTATTCTCTACGGAGGGAATGGTGGTTGCGGTATGGAGTTCCAACCCATTTTTCCAAGGCATTGGCGACATAAAGAAGCGATCATTACCCTTTTTCCAAGATAAGAACGAACCAAAATGAGGACGTTCAGTAGGTCGAAGACATTGAGCCTTCCAATGACTTTTTTGATGACAAAAACTACATTTATCCAGTGGTGTGTGAATGGATGAGTGACTCTGATTGCTAGAAGGGACAGCTAGAATAATTTGACTCGGTAAGGGAAATAAACCTTAGCCTGGAATGCCCTTGAAACGAATTTCTTCAGCTAACAATTCATTCACAACAGAGTCAACAGTGGGAAGAAGACTACGATGAAGAATGGTACCACGCAGTCCCTCAAAATCAGCTCTAAGTGCCACAAGAAACTGAACCGAACGCTGCTCCTCACAATAAGTACAATTCTCTGTATGAGTACTCAATGCCTTAAGCTCCATAAAGGCCAATTGATCCCATAACCTAGTCATAACAGAATAAAACTCTTAGATACTCTTATCACCTTGAGAAGTAGCCTGAATCTTATGTTCTAACTGATACCGTTCTGCAAAATTAGACTCAACATAGAGGCGAGAGAGATGATCCCAAATTTCTTTGGCAGTAGTAAACTTTGCAACATGAATACCAATCGATTGATCCACAAAATTGTTGATCCAAGTAACAATCTTGGCGTTAGTGACTTGCCATATAGAGAGAAGCGCATTAGAGTTTTCAAGTTTAACATCAGAGGGCATGGAAGATTCACCAATAACATAGGTCCAAACATTTTTACCAAGAAGAAAATTCTTCATGACATATGCCCAATAGGTATAATTATCACCTACTAACTTAACACCAATGGCTTGGAGAGAATTAGAAGTACCACCAGTCATAATGAAGAAAACACAAAAGAGAAACTCACCAGCCAAAGAAATGGACAGGAACCAAAACAGGGAGACAACAACAGAGCAACAAACTCCAAACGAAGCAATCAAAATATCTCCAGCAAAGCAGGGAAGACAACAAAACCAACAAACCAAACCAGAACAGCAATAGAACTAAAGAATTGAATTTCTACTGTAACAAAACTAACAATCAAGCCCACCAAACCAGTCCACAATGAAACCACGAAGAGAGAGAGAGCATCAATGGAGTCACGAAGAGGAAGGAACAGCCAGACGATCATAAAGAAGAGAGGGCAGCACTAGACGAGCTTGTTGAACAACTTGAATGGGAATATCTGCAACCTGAGGTTAATTCCAAACACACCCACAAGCAATACAACAGTCATGGGACACTGTGGCAGTCGCTTGACACTTACAACATCAACGTCTAAGGTTAGGCTTAAAACCTAGCTCTGATACCATGATAATTCAGAAAAGAGAAAAACAACGATAGTATATTAAGCATAACTAATAAAGGTTACAAAGTAAAAAATATATATATAACTAAGCTAAATAAACCTTAAAAATACCAAAGACTAAACTACCCTAATAATAAAAAATAATATCCAAAACACATATATGCTTAACAATATGAACTACTCCAATCATTTCATTAAATTTTCATCAAAATTTTATAAAAATTCCTTTCTTATTCGAAATTTCACTTTTCATCAAATTTGATGGAAAAAAATCACCTCCAATGTTTCATCTTTCTAATTTTTTTTTATCAAATTCAAATTTGATGAAGGATTTTATGAATTCTCAATTTGATGAAAAAATGAGTCTCCATTGATTTGATGAAAGGATTGGATATGATTTTTGAGCAATTTTTCATCAAATGAAAGAAATGGTGAATGATTGGATATGCTCTAACTTGAACCAAACAATTGGTCCAACATAGATGAGTTTCAACGTATGTTAAAGCTAAGTGAATTTCAATCAATGGTTGCTAGTTGCTACACTTTTTGATTCTTAGATGCATAGTAGGTCAATCTTGCCAATGGTTGATAGCTTACATTTGTGATTTGGGATTTTTTTTGTGAGGTTAGTCAATCCGTATTTATTTATTATAATTTCAGTTGGTGCATATTCATGTGGGCTTTCATCTTCATGCCTGCATGTTTACAGCAACATGAAGTCAAGAGACGGAGATGTTAATAAGAGAACTTGGTTAATTAGCAAATCTCTATGCTTGAATTGGGGTAAGTTTAGTGTGTTTAGATGATGGGGATGCCATCACTATTTTTGATGTTTTATGAAGCATTTTGGTTGTCATACAATCAAGTTGTGATATGGGATGTTAAAGAGACCTTCATCATATGGTAAATTTATATGGTTCAATTAGGATCACTTGAATAAGGTAGAAGAGTCATCCTTCTTCGAAGTTCTTCTAACGGCAACTAGAATCCTGTTCGATTTCAATTACTCAACCAACACTTCATGGTTTACGTTCCTATATTTAGGATTCACTATTTGCAAAATAGTTCCTATATTTGTGTGAATGAATGAGTATTTACTATTGATTAGTTTGAGTACGAGAGTCTAGTGGTGGGATGCAACATGTTAAACTTCCTACTTGCATAGCATTTGAAATCAAGGGAATTTTCATTTATTTATTTTTGTGGTATGCTGGTGAAGATCCTTATCCACTTCAATGTTGAAAATGTTATATAGAATTATTTTATTGCTTCATCATTTGACTAGCAATCTATTGCTTATTTTCTTAATGTACTCTAGTTCTGTTCTCATTCTTCCTCTAAACCTATGTGTTTAGCTTGCATAAAATCATACATCAAATGGCATGTAATGGCCTTGTTTGATAACTTTTTTTAATAGTCTTTTCCCCCCTGAATGTTTCTTCTAGAGCGTATCATGTATCCCCGAGTTCACATTGCACTGAGAATGTCAAGTCATCTTCGACAGGGCGCTGTTCAGATTATTAGGGAAAATATATGTTTCCCCACTAGTAAATCAATCAATGGGAATAAAAACTAATGCGGAAAAATTAAATCAAAAGCAACACAAGAATTTTTACATGGTTCCCTTAGTGTGAGGTATGTCCACGGGATTGAAATCCGATTCCACTATCAACCAAAAAGTTTTCAAACTATTACAAATGAGACATGAATGGTCTCACAAAACTACCCTTAGGTGAATTCCAAATAATCACAAATAAACAAGAGGAAAGATCTCACCACATAGATGAACCAAAGTCTTCGAAACCAGAGTTGAAGAAGACCACAAATCTGAATCAAAATAACTTCCACTAACACTGCAAAGTACAGCTTGAAAAAAAACCTTTCAAATTAAGGTCCATCAAATTGACTTTTGAAGATCACTCACACCAACAATTGTTCACAAAGTTGCTACTGCTCTATCCCACTTCAGAAGAAAACAATATTAGCCACTGCTATGTGCTGCAGGAAAACAAAACAATATTTATATATATTGTTAAATCTTGGGCTTGTTTTATCAAAACCCTAGTTGTTACCAAATTGAATTGGGCTTTCACAAGTTAGATATAATATATAAAATATATTATACGGAAACCAAACCAAATTAAAATTCTTTTAACAAACCAAGTGGGTCTCAAACTCCAATAAGGAGGTATACCCAACAATTCTCCCCCTACCAACTTAGGTGAAGACATCAACTATGCCGCCAAAGTTCGACACTTCAAATGTTTGTCTCTCGACAAAGTCTTTGTCAACATATCCGAAATATTATCATCTGTGTGAACCTTTTCGAGTTGCAACAATTTCGAATCTAACACATCACGAATCCAATAGTACCTTACATCAATGTATTTTGATCTCGAATGAAAAGTAGAATTTTTACTCAAATGAATAGCACTTTGACTATCATAATAAAGCACATACATTTTTTGCTTCAAACCCAATTATTGTAAAAATTTCTTCAACTGTAACTCTTCTTTGTAAGCTTCCATAATGGCAATAAATTCTGCTTCGATAGTTGAGAGAGCAACACATTTTTGTAATTTAGATTACCATACCATAACTCTCCCTGCAAAAGTCATCAAATACCCCGAAGTAGATTTCCTAGAATCAACATCAATGGCCATGTCAGAATCTGTGAACCTATCAAGCATCGGTTTACCAGCTCCAAAACACAAACACACCTTCGAAGTCCCTCGAAAATATCTTAAAATCCATTTTACTGCTGCCCAATGTTCTTTACCCGGTTTAGAGAGAAACCGACTCACCACACCAACGACGTAAGAAATATCTAGCCTTATATAAACCATGGCGTACATTAAAGAACAAACCGCTAAAGGATAATGAATTTTCAACATCTCTTCCTTGTCTTTGTCACTTGTAGGACATTGATTTGAACTAAGCTTGAAGTGACCCGCAAGTGGACAACCAACCGACTTTGCTTTATCCATGTTGAACCTCTCAAGCACTTTCTCAATGTAGCTTTCTTGACACAACCAAATCAGCCTCTTTTTGCGATCATGAACAATTTTCATACCAAGTATTTGCTTTGCCGGTTCCAAATCTTTCATAGCAAAAGACTTACTCAACTCTAACTTCAACTTGTTAATTATGGTAGAATCTTGACGCACAATTAACATGTCATCAACATAAATCAAAAGAATAATGAATTTATTATCCGGAAAATTTTTCACAAACACACAATGGTCCAAAGTGGTTTTAGAAAAATCATTATTCATCATGAAAGAGTCAAATTTTGTGTACCATTGCACGGGGCTTGCTTGAGGCCATACAAACTTTTCTTCAATTTGCAAACAAATTTCTTTTTCCCTTTCTCCACAAAACCCTCCGGTTGCTCCATGTAAATTTCTTCTTCAAGATCACCATGAAGAAATGCAGTCTTCATATCAAGTTGTTCAACTTCAAGATTCATACTTGCAGCCATGCCAAGTACAACCCGAATAGAAGACATCTCCACAACCAGCGAGAAATCCTCATCAAAATCAATACCTTTCTTTTGCCCAAAGCTTTTCACAACCAGACGTGCCTTGTACCTCAAATTCTTGCCATCATTCTTCAATTTGAAAATCCACTTATTTTTTAGAATTTTTCTCCCCTCAGGCAACTTCACTAAATCATAAGTGTATTTTCAAGCAAGGAATTCAATTCCTCTTCCATTGCCTTTTTCCAATCACCGTTCTTTGCATGCTCAATTGCTTCTTGGTAGCTCTCGGGTTCCCCTTGATTGGAAATCAACACAAATTCATTGGGAGGATACTTTCTTGAAGGTTGTCGGTCCCTTGTAGATTTCCTCAATTCAAGTTGTGGTGGAGGTTCTTGAGTTGGATGCTTTTCCTCAATTTCTAGCTCAACTTCATTAGGATTAACATCATTCTCTACATCTTCAATAGGTGGCTGCATATCTCCTCCATTTTCATCATCAACTGAATATGAAGGAGATTGATCCATGTCAATAAGATCACTAGTTTTTGGCTCTGATTTATTACCTTTGCCAAAGTCTTCAATTGTTTGGTCTTCAAGAAACATAACATTACCGCTTTGAATGACTTTCTTGTCGACCGGATCCCACAATCTATAACCAAATTCATCATGGCCATAGCCAAGAAAAATACATTGTCTTGACTTGCTATCAAGCTTGGACCTCTTATCTTTTGGAATGTGAACAAAGGCTCGGCAACCAAACACTCTCAAGTGCTCATAAGACACATCTTTGTCGATCCAAACTCTTTCAGGAACATCACCATTCAAAGGATAGGAATGAGACAAATTGATAACGTCAACTGCTGTCCTCACTGCCTCACCTCAAAAGAATCTGGGCAATTTAGCTTGTGAAAGAAAACACCTTGTTCTTTCCACAATGGTGTGGTTCATCCTCTCTATAACGCCATTTTGTTGAAGAGTCTTCTTAACTTTCTTTTGGTGCCGAATATCTTGGCTGCGACAATACTCATCAAATAGTCCAATGTATTCACCACCATTGCCTGATCGGATGCACTTCAATTTCTACCCTGTTTCTCTTTCAACCATGGCCTGAAAATGCTTAAATACTTCTGGAACTTGATATTTAATTTTTAGTATAAAAGCCCAAACTTTTCTTGAATAATCATCAATGAAAGTAACAAAATAAAGTGCACCACTATGTGTTCTAACTTTCAAAGGACCACAAACATCCGAATGAATCAACTCCAAAACATTTTCTTTTCTATAAGCAACATTTTTATGAAAAGAAACTCTATGTTATTTACCCACCAAACAATGAACACAAGTTTTGAGATGTGTACCTTTCAAACCAAGTAGAAGCTCTTTCTTAAACAAAACTTGTAGCCCCTTTTCACTCATATGGCCAAGCCGCTTGTGCCACAATTCGGTAGAAGTATCATCTTTAAGTGTATTGACAACACCTTTACAAATTTTTCCTTGCATCGAATAAAGTGTATGAGTCTTCTTGCACTTAGCCACCACCAAAGAACCCTTTGTGAGCTTCCATATTCCATCACCAAATTTGTTGTTGTAGCCTTCATCATCTAGCTTCCCGGCAGAGATCAAATTGAGGCGAATGTTGGGAACATGCCTCACATCTTTAAGTAGCAACTTGCAGCCCAAATTTGTTTCCAAGCAAACATCACCCAAGCCAATAATCTTGGACAAACCTTCATTACCCATTCAAACAGAACCATAATCTCCTTTGGTGTAGGTAATGAAGAAATCTACTCGAGAAGTCACATGAAAAGAAGCACCAAAATGAATCACCCAATTGCTCTCTTGGCCCACAAAATTGATACAATCATCTTCACAAACGACCATGAGATCACCATTGGTAGTAATCGCCGTTGTGTCTTCTTGCTTCTTATCCATACTTTTGTCATACCTTTTCTCCTTGTTCTTGAGTTTTCGGCATTCTCGTTTCATGTGCGCTTTTTCATGGCAATAATAGCACTCAATGTCTTTCTTTGAAAAAGAACCATCTCTTGACTTGTCACGGCTTTGATCACGACCATGAGAAGTCTTACTCCTTCCCCTTGTTTTGTTTCGGCCTCTTACAAAAAATGCTTCCGAATGAGAGGAACCCGCTAATTTTCTTCTAGTTTCTTCATTCAACAAGCTACTAGTGACTTGGTTCCTTATGACAACTCCATCAGATGCCGAATTACTAACTGTCACAACCAAAGTCTCCCAACTTTTGGACAAAGAACTAAGTAGCATCAAAGCCTGCAACTCATCATCAAAAATAATTTTCATAGAAGCAAGTTGGTTAACAATACTCTTTATTTCATTCAAATGTTCCGAAATAGGGCTGCCCTCATTATATTTTAAATTAACCAACTTACGAAATAGAAAAGCTTTATTTGTGGCTAATTTCCTATCATAAAGGCCTTCTAATTTTTTCCATAAATTATGTGCTGAAGTTTCAGTAGCAACATGATGAAACACACTGTCATCAATCCATTGACAGATAACTCCAACGCCTTTTCGATTACGCCTCTTTCATTCATCATCTTGCATACCCTCGGGTTTGCCACAATCACCCTCAATGGGTCCATACAAATCTTTACAAAATAATAGGTCGTCCATTTTAGTTTTTCAAGTTACCCAATTACTTCTATTGAAGCTAGGCATGCGACCCACATTCCCCTCTATTGATTTACACAAATAAATAGATCCAAATAAATCGTAAGCTCTAATACCAGTTGTTAGGATCAATCAATGGAAATAAAAACTAATGCGGAAAAATTAAATCAAAAGCAACACAAGAATTTTTACAAGGTTCCCTCAATGTGAGGTACGTCCATGGGATTGAAATCCGATTACACTATCAACCAAAAAGTTTCCAAACGATTACAAACGAGACACGAATGGTCTCACAAAACCACCCTTAGGTGAATTCCAAATAATCACAAATAAGCAAAAGGAAAGACCTCACCAAATAGATTAACCAAAGTCTTCGAAACTGGAGTTGAAGAAGACCACAAATCTGAATCAAAATAACTTCCACTAACACTGCAAAGTACAGCTTGAAAAAAAACCTTTCAAATTAAGGTCCACTGAATTGAGTTTTGAAGAGCACTCACACCAACAATTGTTCACAAAGTTGCTGCTGCTCTATCCTACTTCGGATGAAAACAATATTAAGCCACTGCTATGTGCTACGGGAAAGCAAAACAATATTTATATATATTGTTAAATCTTGGGCTTGTTTTATCAAAACCCTAGTTGTTACCAAATCGAATTGGGCTTTCACAAGTTAGATATAATATATAAAATATATTATACCCAAACCAAACCAAATTAAAATTCTTTTAACAAACTAATTGGGTCTCAAACTCCAAGAAGGTATACACAACACGGATATATTCAAAGAAAGTCAACTATTTGTACCAACACTACAATTTTTTTCTGATGCAACTCATGCACCTTTTGACTCTGTCACTTTGCCAAAAACGTTCAAACTTGATGCCTTGAATTTGGATGATGACTTCTCTTATTGTCACGACCCGCTCCCCATACCCAAGGGTTAAGTATCGTGATGGTCAGTAACTGAAGTTACTTCCGGCCAATTCTTGAACAAATTAATAAATGTAAACGGAAATAATATTTAAGTGAGGGTACCAAAATAATCATTGGAGCTTCTATTTTTATTACAAAATTTATTGACCAAAAGACCGATATTTACATAGAAAAATATCATAAAGTGTTGTGTGTGTCTATTCCGCAGCCCCGCGTCTACGACTTTCCAAAAGCTATTTCTGAATTGCACTGTTTCCTGAAAATTGGTAAACAGCTATAAGCAGATGGCAGAGTGAGAAATGTTATGCCAAGAGTATAAGGGACACAAAATAACCATGGATAGTTATGTAACTAAAATATTTAAGATAACTTAGTCTAAACAAATAATCATTTAAGTAGCAAAACTAAGATTATGTAAATAAATAACCATAATCACGGTACAGAACAGAACAGAACAGAGGTCACATGAGTGACAGTCATAACAGAGATACAAATTAAATAGGTGGCTCGTACGGATTATAGAGGTGGCTCCCACAATAGTGTAGCACTTATCTTCGTACATCACTTTACTCTACACAGAACAGAGGTCAATAGATCCACGACAATAGAGGGCCACAATGTGACCAAACAGAAACCGATGGTTATTTAAGTCTCCCAAGGCGTGGGACTCCTGTGGTGATACTTACAAAACATAATTGCTTATAAGGTTATAGTCAAATATTCTTTAAAAGTTAAACAAATATATTCACGGGTTTCATTTTAAGCAAATAGGGTTCAGAAAATAATCCACGTAATTGAAATATTAATATAATTTATAATAATTTATAAAACATAACTTGTATAAAATAAATTATGGTAAGTCAAAACATACGTAAAATATATTATGGTGACTCAAGGTATATTATAACTCATCTTAATATTGATCCTTAGTCTTTACTTTCCATCATCACAAACCTTCTTAGTATAGTTTCCTAGTTCTAATATCTCTTTCGTGTTTTCTCTTTTTTTTTTCTTCACTAATCTTTGAGCGACTCCTCCCTATTTATAGGGAGGCAAATCATGCCATCGACCAACATGTGGCCACACCAAATCTTCCTCAGATTGATCCAATCTTTCCTTAGATTGATCCTTATCCTATTAACTTTTAATTATACTTTGGCCTTAAATTTCGTACTAATTATATTATTTTACAAATTATACATAATAATGCAAATAAATCGTACATTTTTCCAACTGTAATTAAATAATATTAGTATCAATTTTAAAGAATAATTAAAATTTGGGTTGTTACAATCTTCCCTCCTTTTAAAATTTTGTCCTCGAAATTTGTCATATATGCAAGCTATCCGCTACGCATTCTGATAAATATGCATTAGATGATTAATCTGATAGAAAATATTACCTCAAAAACTTTACCAAAAATAACTCACTGTCTAATTGTCAAAAATTGTTTTGGGCTAAAATGAGAAACAATCGGGGACTTTAAAAACTTTTCATTAGCTTTATTTCTGAAAAAAATAAAAATAAAATGAGAACACAATCAAACAAGCGACTATAAGTGAAATGATAGAATCATATGTAGGAGTTAAAGGAATTTGAGATGAACTCCCATTTCTTTTATCCGTGAACTTTCTACTGATGGAAAATAGTTCCAAAATTAGTATTTTTTAAAATTTGAACCCACTTTTAAAAAGTCAAAATGAATTTTTTTTTGAATACTGAACTGGAAATTATATGTATTTAATTATATTATAATTTTGATTAGTGCTTGAGCCCAACACCCTTTTCTTTCTTTTCCTTCTTTTGCTATAACAAATATAAATTATATCTAATATCATTCACAAATTATGCATAAAAAAAAAATAATAATAATTTTAATATATATATATAATCATATAAAATTATAATATAATTAAATTGACTAACAAAATGTAATATTTAGGTACTAATTACCCGCTATCTTACTTCTTAAATGTGCGTGTGTCCTATGCTTCAATGATGATTTTCTTTTTTTTATAAACCATTACTCTGATACCACTTGTCACGACCCGCTCCCCATACCCAAGGGTTAAGTATCGTGATGGCTAGTAACTGACGGTACCTCCGGCCAATTCTTGAACAAATTAATAAACGCAAACGGAAATAATATTTAAGTGAGGGTACCAAAATAATCGTTGGAGCTTCTATTTTTATTACAAAATTTATTGACCAAAAGGCCGATATTTACATAGAAAAATATCATAAAGTGTTGTGTGTGTCTATTCCGTAGCCCCGCGTCTAAGACTTTCCAAAAGCTATTTCTGAATTGCACTGTTTCCTGAAAATTGGTAAACAGCTATAAACACATGGTAGAGTGAGAAATATTATGCCAAGAGTATAAGGGATACAAAATAACCATAGATAGTTATGTAACTAAAATATTTAAGATAACTTAGTCTGAACAAATAATCATTTGAGTAGCAAAACTAAGATTATGTAAATAAATAACCATAACCACAGTACATAATAGAACAGAGGTCACATGAGTGACAGTCAGAACAGAGATACAGATTCAATAGGTGGCTCGTACGGATTATAGAGGTGGCTCTCACAATAGTGTAACACTTATCTTCGTACATCACTTTGCTCCGCACAGAATAGAGGTCAATAGATCCATGACAATAGAGGGCCATAAAGTGACCACACAGAGACCGATGGTTATTTAAGTCTCCCACAGCGTGAGACTCCCGTGATGGTACTTACAAAACATAATTGCTTATAAGGTTATAGTCAAATATTCATTAAAAGTTAAACAAACATATCCATGTGTTTCATTTTAAGCAAATAGGGTTCAGAAAATAATCCACGTAATTGAAATATTAATATAATTTATAATAATTTATAAAACATAACTTGTATAAAATATATTATGGTAAGTAAAAACATGCGTAAAATATTTTATGGTGACTTAAGGTATAATATAACTCACCTTAATATTGACCCTTAGTCTTTACTTTCCATCATCACAAACATTCTTACAATAGTTTCCTAGTTCTAATATCACTTTCGTGTTTTCTTTTCTTTTCTTTTTTCTTCACTAATCTTTGAGCAACTCCTCCCTATTTATAGGGAGGCAAATCATGCCATCGACCAACACGTGACCACACCAAATCTTCCTCAGATTGATCCAATCTTGCCTTAGATTGATCCTTATCCTATTAACTTTTAATTATACTTTGGCCTTAAATTTTGTACTAATTACATTATTTTACAAATTACACATAATAATACAAATAAATCGTATATTTTTCCAACTGTAATTAAATAATATTAGTATCAATTTTAAAGAATAATTAAAATTTGGGTTGTTACACTTATGACGGGTAATTTTCTGGCAACCTATTGCACTTCTGCCTTTCTTTGAATCTATAGATAACACTCGATTTTTAATTCTTAGGGCTCAAGATAATCATCTCCGGAGCAAGGAGGAGATAACACTTATGTGTGGTAGTATTTCATGTGCTTCCTTGAATTCATATTTTGTAAATTATTGCACTCTAGTTATGATTTTTTAGTTCAATAACACTTACTGGTTGTAGCATTACATGTGCTTCTATGTATTCATATTTTGATTTGATAGTTCAAATGGTAACTTATTGAACTGGAATTATCATATTGTAGATCAAATTTCGATTGGAAGAGACCCCGTACATTGCCATTACTTTTGATGACGTAACTTGATTACCTCAGTCATATTTAATTTTTGAAGTGGAAGGTATCTGAGTTACAGTATCACATAACAAAGATGTCTGTAGTTGTAGGACATTTTGAGGGATTGCATCGGTTTGAAAGATGCTTCTGTATCGGGAGCCAGTCCAATGAAGGAAGAGTATGTTTTTGATAAAAAAATAAAAAAATAAAAGTCTCGTTCTTTTTCCTGTCTCTTGAGGAATTAATGAGTCCTTTCTTTTGTTAATTACAGTTCCCGCCCTGCACTTCCAGTGGACCCAACCGTAGGTTTTCAAGATCGTGGTCCAGAAGAAACTGAAATGCTCAATGAAGAGAGTTTTCCTCAAAAAATATCCCAGAAATTGAAGTTATGTGTGATGCTGCCCATGATTTTCATGCGGATAACATTTCACTTTGGCGAGATTGAGGGAATGATGTATTTGAACCAGACAGAATTTTGGAGCAGCAAATCATAAATGAGAAGGAAATCCTTCCACCAGCTGCGGAAGGAATATTAGTCTCTAGAAGACAGTCTCTCCCGTCTCAGCGACATGGAGAACCAGTTAGTTCTGCTTCTTCAGGCAAAGCTCTTGACATTTTTGATGCACATGTTTCATTTGGTAGGTGCAAATTTCTCATTATTGGATGCAGCCTAAAATCAAACTAGCTTTATATTTGGGTATACTTTCTTTCTTTTGTGGTAGGGCATGCATCACCTGAACTGGCAATGCGTTCAATGCCACTTGTTGGCCAATCAAAAGTAAGACCAAGAAAGAGGAAGCAGCTCTATGATGAGTCCACTGTATTGACTATAAGTATGAATTTTGAGGCTGTTCATTTGGGTTTTTTTTATTATTCTAATACTTTTAAAAAACTATTTTTCCACAAGGATATGGATTTGTCAAGTTTATGAAGGTGGCACTTGATAATTGTAGTGACCTACTGCGGAAGAGGAAATGTTGCCCTTCTTCTGCTTTGGATGTTTGGAAGTCAAATAATAGATTAAGATGAGAAAAAATCTTTCTTGGACCACTAATGACTGGTGAGTGGGTTCCTTCATTTACTGTTATGCCTCAATTGCTTTTGCCTCTTGAATGTAGGAATTGATTTTATGAGAGAATGGGTGCCCATATATCTGCAGGGTTGTGTGCAAATCTATGTAACATTTACCGGAGCCTATTGTTGCACAGTCTCCTCCCATGCATGACCTTGATATGGAAATTGAACGCCTTCAAAATTATGAAGGCCCCGATGGTAGTAACATTTTACCTGAAATCATGGGTTCTCCGAATAGATTCATGGCTTCTGAGACCAGATTCAAGTCTTCTCCATATCGAAGAGATGACTTCACTCCTGATTCAGCTGGCAATTTAGGCTCACAATCAGAACCTCAACTGGGAACAACTGTTGGGACTGGAGAACAACCCACACCGGACTTGGCAGCATCTACTGGAGCTCTTGGGTCTGAGTTTGAAACACCAATAACATTTTTAGGGGAGCGTCTAGGATTTGAAAACACTGGTCTTTCGAATATTCCTGAGGCGATGAATTCAGCAGAAGCAGATGTAAGTTCATTATGTTTAAATCATTCATGTGCTTTAAGTGGTTAATATTGTTGGAGGTGCAGGTGTTTGTCTTTAATGATCCATCATGCTTTCCTTTCTTTTAATTAGTTTTTGACTTTGGAATATCATTAACAATAGGTTCATTTTGTGGTTCTGAATTTATGGTAGATGCTTCTTGATGACCTCTCAAGACATTACTTAAAAGAAAACGATTCAGCAGGGATCAACTTGAGAGGCTTGTGCTTACAAATGTGACACATCCATGAACTGCATGCTACACACTTTATGGTCCTCTTTTGTTGCTTGTGTTTTATACAACCGTCAATTTACATAATGAATATCATATAAAGGATTGCCACTATTGTAACTGTTGACCTTTTCTTTTATGCACATGTTCATATATTCACTCTAAACCTTTTGGAGCGAGTTTCATTTAAGACTCAACACAAGAAGTTGGAACTTATAGTTCAACTTAAAAGTGTAAACTTTACATAAGTGATATTGTTAAATTGTTTGATAATGATCCTCACTTTTAGTTGATTTCATCATGCATGAAGTGATGCAATGCATTAAATTCTCTTATGCACATGTATTTGTTCGCATGGCTTCACTTAAAACCTTGCCTTTTGAATGATTGAGTTGAGAGCACTTATTGGAGGTTGCATCTCACTCACTGTCTCATTTCATTGCAGGACCCAAGTTTTTGAGCCTTTGAAGATTATAGTCCCACCAGTAAGTGAAGAAACCTTTGTAAATTTTTTGATTATCAATATGGATGATTTTGTGACAAGACACAAATGATAGTAGACATTCCACTGTTATTTACATTTGGTATCAAATCTTCGTATGACCTATTCATGCTTTTAACAGAAATCCAAACAACTCAAGGAGTTGACGGATTGTCGGGGACAAGAAGGTAGCTTCTTGCAAGATATCCCATTAGTACTAAATCAGCTTCACTGTTTTAAGTGGCCTCTAAATGTATTTTGTGTGACTTATTTATAGGAAAGTGGCTCAATATTTAAAAGGAAAGTCTTCAGTTACCCCCATCTTACAAGACATATCTGGGGATCTAATCTTGAACAAGCTCGTAAAAGGAAAAATCAGAAAAGTATGTGCTCGAATGTTCTATGAGACTCTGGTGAGCTCCTAAACCTTCCATCCAACTAAAACCTAAAGCAAAAAAGATATTCATAATATATATATATTACACTTTATGTTAATTTTTATTTTTATATTTTTTTAAAGTGGGATCACCTCATTAGTAACCTAACCAACAAAAAATAAAAATAAAAAAAATCTTTGATACTTGCACTCCTATTACAATAATGTTAATCTCTCCACTGTCACTCCACCTACTATATGTGACTTTAAATATCTAGTATATCAAAATTAAGTATTTGATACTCTAAAATTAATGAAAAATTGATTAAGAAGTGTTCAACACTTTTAAGAAGTATCTGATACGTATCTACGAGCATCTGTGTACTACATTAGTTTGCACATATTCCAAAGTACAAACCGTTATAACAATGTGGGAGCTAATGTTGATGATGATGTGGTATCATTACAATATTGATTTTTCTTAAATTTTGTATACAAATTTTATTTATATATTATTATGTAGTTTATCATAAAACATACAACACTTATTTACATTGTCTATAACACACTAGTTACAAGAAATATCATACTTTTTATTTTGATCATTCTCAAGGTCAATTGTAAAAGTATATATTAAAATTTTTTATTTTAAATATTTAAGATTTTTTTTGCTTAATATTAATTTAAAATATATTATTATCTATTATTGTTGATTATGAGAAAAAAATTTTGAAGTTGTAATTAATAACTGTCTCTCTAAACTAGTTTTCTAACTCTGCCATTGTTAAGATGTGCAAAAAGTAAAGAGAAAAGAAAATTTTTGACTTTTTGGTATAGGTTGTTGGCTTTTTGATTTTTTTGATGATTTTTTGGCTTTTTGGCTAAAATTATCACTTGCCAAACGAGGCCTAAGACTAATCGTCTATTACATTACAATTATCTTTATTGAGTCTGTCAAAAGAAGTTGAATTCTATTTATCAAAAAAAAAAAAAAAAGGAATCAGATTATCCTTATTGAGTTTGGCAAAATAAGTCTTGCCATATTGGACCGAGGCTAGCTATCGGATTAGGTGAATTGTACTAGGTGTGAGCATGGTTTAGATTGGTTTAATTCAGTCGTAAACCATGATCAACTCCTTACCTACAGTTCCATCAAATTTAGAACCAAACTAATCCATGAAAATTTTGGAACCAATCCAAACCGAACTATTAAATCACGGTTCGGTTTGGAACCGAGCATTTAAAAATATTATCATTATTTACATTATGATCAGAAAATATTATTCACAACTTATGAATTATTTACGCAATTGTTTAAAACTAATTCTATCACTAAACAAAAATGTACTTATAATAGTAGAGAGTTATAATATATATATATATGTGTGTATTTTTAAATCAAATATATATATATATATGTGTATGTTTGGTACTACTAAAATATTTTAGTATTTACATGTGGTAACAAATTATATATATAATCTAAACGGTCTGATTCAGTTCCAACTGGATTTGTAGCTATAAAACTACAGATCGAACTGTAAAGTACAGTTTGCCTATTTCAAAAACCAGAATTGAACAATGCATTGAGAAAATCATACCAAATTGTGCAATTTGGTTTGGACCGGGTCGGTTTATGATTTTTTTCGAATTTTATACTCAGTCCTAGATTGTACAAACACAATAGACCAAAACAATTCCCAACCAAACAATAGTAGATCTAATCCAATTAAATGAGAATTGAATCATATCTACAAACAAACAACGAAAAATCAATGCAATGATATAATGTGAAAAAAATCACAATTCGAGCACCTCCAATTGTGATAAAAACCATGGGTTAAACTACAAAACAATCCACTAAGAAGAATGAATTATACATGCGAATTTTCAATTACCTAGCGAATCTATGCCCAAATTGAACCAAACCTATTGTGCCTCTTCCAACACCATCTTCACATCAAAATTGCTTTGTCCAACGTTGAATCCACAACGCTGATGTCGAATCCACGACGATAAGCCACTTCGAAATCCGCCAAAGCTTCAAGCTCAAGTTTTCCAGAATCCACTGATGAACATCTCTCTTTGAATAAATTTAAATGAACAAAATCCCTTGATGATTGTCAATATAAAATCTGTTGATCCATTGATCACACTTAATTCATCAAGGTAAACAATATATGAACACCCTCTAATATAGAACACTTTTGTTTATCTCCTCTGAGAGAATTCTAGAAGGCTTAGCTCTTAGAAATGCAACTAAGGTGATTTAAAAGAAACAGTTTCATGAAGACTGCTCAACCATAGGAATGATCGCTCTAGTCTAAAAGGCAGTGCTAACAAACTTCCACTTGTCACTTTGCTCGGGCGTAAGACTTACAGCTTGAGCAGTAAAACATAACTCCCAATATTTCAGAGCTCAGATTGATATACTAGATGCTCCAATTCAGTGCTCAAGTGCAAACTTAACCGCTCGAGCGGTCCAAGAAATTTGATAGGCTCAAAAACACATCTGCTCAAGCATATCTTACGTCCAGGATAAATTCCTTTACTCAAGCACAAATTGGGTTGAATTCGCGTCTAAACTCTCACAAACTCATAGAAACAAAAAAGCGAATGCAATTACATTTGAATGGAGTTTTGTCAAATGAGATTGTCAATTATAAAATACTTAACACCAAGTACTCTTACATTTCTATTTGAAAATCTCCCGAAATATTAATTTGTAATTATGATTTAATTTTAAACAATGAATAACAATCTCAATCAAACAATCAACAACAAATCGGCACAACGATTTAACGTGAAAAAAATCACAATTGGACTCCTTCAATTCTGATAAAAAATCACAGGCCAAAATCACAAAACAATCCATTAAGAGGACAAAAAAGAATTACACATGAGAACTCTCAAGTGCTTAGTGAATCCACACTGGAATTGAATCGAACCAAATGTGCCTCTTCTACTACCATCTTCACCTCAGAATTGCTTTACCTAACGCTGAATTCACAACACCGATGTTGAATCCACGACGATGAGTCACTCTAGAATTCACCAAAGTTTCAGTCCTACATTCTCTGGAATCCACTAATTCTCTCTTTTTGTGAATGAAATAACAAAACCAACCTTTGACATTTGTCAGTATATCGTTTGTTGATCAATTGATCACCTTCTATACATCAAGGAAACTCATATATAAACATCCTCCAATATAGAACACTTCATATTTTACTTCTCTCTCAGAATCTAGATGGATTCAATCCTAAAACGAGCAAATGACACACTTTATAACAAACAAAACTGCGAAGACCGCTCGAGCGCTCATTTTACTGCTCGAGTGGTGTGACTAAAAGCGATGCTCACATATAGGCCAATTGCTAGAGCGCAACATCCACCACTCGAGCGGTGAAACATATTTCCTAGAAGATTAGAATACAGACAGAGATATTAGATGAACCACTTCACCGCTCGAGTGCACAAAAGACCGCTCGAGCGGTCAAATAACTTTCACTTTTTCTTGGTCTTAGGGGAGCTGTCTGTCACAACGCAAACCCGCCCCTATGGGTTTAGTATCGTAACCGGCCAGTAATCCGAGATTACCGAAGGCCTGCTTAACAGTAGAACAGTAAAACAGAGTACAGGGGCATGGCGGAAGCCAATACAATAAATAAACAATGTCCAATGAGCTGTGACAGTCTGTATGCAAAAAGACCTTTCATACGTATATATATACAGTTGGTGACAAAACAGTATGCACAACATTTACAAACATTCAGTATAGGGACTTTATCCCTATTAAGCAGTACAATAATAGTCTATACAGATACAAAACGGTTACGGAGATAGACGGGGGAGATCAAAACACCCCTAAGCCATAGCTTGGACAGGCTTGGAACCTCGTAGTGAGGCACAGTGGTTGGCTTGACAAAACTGGAGTTTACCCTGACGCTTCTAGCATTGGTCCGGTGCCTGTACACCTACATATATATATGAGCAGTGAGCTAAAGCCCAGTGAATAACATAAAGCGTAAAGGGGTTTAGAATGAATGTCCTTACAGTAATGAAAACAGTTCATTTTAATCAGTATATCAGTTGTTCAGTACAGTAAACAGTCATATGTGGTACATCCATTAGCATAACAGTAAACAGTAGGTCTTAAAAGACCGAACAGTAAATGATGGCCATCAATCAGTAAACAGTAGTGGTTCCAACGAGGGAACCGACAGAGATCTCTGTAACAGTAACAGTCAGTAACAGTAGTTGCTAAGGATGCCACAATACAGTTCAAAATATAGGACATACATTCATTCAGTTAACAGTAACAGTTCAGAAAACAGTACAGTTCAGTATTCAAAAGATAATCATTTTGAATATATCTTTACACAATTGTTACTCACAGAGTTCTGGGCTATAGTAAACTAGAGCGCTTCTCCTCGGAAGCCAACCCTACACAGTTTACAAATTGAACACACACTAAGCTACACAGTTGGGAAAGATAATAACTTAATCCCTAATTTGCCTTGGTGTGTTCTACATCTATATAATCATTAAGATGCCTTAAACTAGGCCTAAGAATGCCTAGGATGGAATGAGGATGCAAAGATGCACTTAGAGACATTTTACAAAATTTTCAGAAAACAGGGGCCTCGCTTGAGCGTGGCTTTCTACGCTCGAGCGGACATGCAGACAAAGGATCTCCGCTCGAGCGTGAATTCCGTCGCTCGAGCGGACTGTGTGCTACAGTAAAAATATTGGATGCTCAAAATTTACGCTCGATGGGCGCTCGACCCTCGCTCGAGCGTGAGACACAAGTCCTCGCTCGAGCGTGAGTTTCCTCGCTCGAGCAGACTGTGAACTCATGCAAAGTACTGGATGCTCGCAATTCACGCTCGAGCGTCACTTTTCTCGCTTGAGTGGAAGGCATGATCACAGAGTGTACGCTCGAGCGTGGAGTTCCTCGCTCAAGCGTGGGTCCAAAATCTGGAAATTCCAGATTTGAACCTTAAGCTCAAAACCAAATTTTAATGCATCAAATTCGATCCTCTTGGGATAATTTTCTGGAAAACACTTTAAAACCCTTAATATTACATGTTTCAAAGATCAATTTGATAAATCAAAGCCCAAGGGTGTTTCAATTAAATCCAATTTCAAACCAAATTTCATGAACAAGATTGAACATGCAACATGCATGGATTTAAACCGATTCAAAGCTTCAATGCTTGCTCAATTGAGCTCATTTCTTCAAGAACATGGTGAAATCATGGATTATGATCAAAAGATGGACATGCATGCAAGATTTCCATGAAATTAAACTCAAACTCTTCAATATACACATGCATGCAAGATTCAAGCTACAATTCAACATCATTAAACTAAATCATGACTTAGCTCCTCAATTATACATGAACCATGCATGAATCAACTTAAAAACACAATCAAGGGGATGAGATTCATACCTAGGGTCCTTAATCACTAGTCTTGAGGTTTAATTTGCCAATTTACCCTCCAATTCTTCAAGGTTTCAACCAAAATGACAAGATGAGCTCAAGTTCTCCTCTCTCACTCTCTCTCTCCAACAGTTATAACAAGAAGAATGGCTAAACAAGAGATGCATCTAAGTGTAATATGGCTCAATATTATAATAAACAAGGCCCACTCACAATGGCAATTTGGTAGATAAGGCAACTTATGCAATTTGGCTTATTTTAATCTAATTTAAACATACCAAATCAATTTTCAATTAAATATACCATAAAATCACATAAATTATGGTGATCATGAATCACTAATCAATTTCTGGTTCGGCCGCCGATAAGGCCTTCAATTTGCAGTTTAAACACAAAGACATGAACAGATAATCAAACGATCAACAGATAGAATGCAATTCAAATAGGTACACTCAATCAATTCGTTTTCAGTTTTCAGTCAATCAGTTCAGTATTTCAATTACTTCAATTATCAGTCTCAGTTTAACAGTATTCGGTAGTTTATCGGTAAACAGTGGTGAGGGTTATTACACTGTCCCTCGACCCCGCCTGGGCTTGTGCTTAGTCAGCAATATGGCAAACAAATAATGCTCAAGATAAGATCCAGAATGTCAAAACAAACTCTCTACACAGACACAACTTGGGTTGGATTCGCATTTAAACTCTCATAACCTCATAGATACAATGGAGCAAATAAAAATTCAACTGAATGGAATTTTGTCAAACGGGATTGCCAATTACAAAAATTTAACACTATTGTTTGTACATACTTAAGGTCGGTTATACATTTCAAATTAAAGGATTTGTGAATAAAAGAATAGTGGAACAATACAGGTTTAGATAAAAGATATATACATTTTAGTAGAATTTTTATAGCTAAAAAAAAAGTTTTAGTATTTTTAAATATTTAATTTTATATAGTTATTTCAAATCTATAATAACAAAACTATTTATGTCAATATTGAAATTTATAAATAAATTATCATATTTAAACTGGAGTTCTTATTCTTGAATGATTAAAGACAAACCTCTCTACCTCTCATGTTAGGGTTTCTTTCACACCAATTGGTTCATAAATTCAAATTTTTATATTCATCTTACTTTTAATTTTAGTACATAGCATGTTATATCTACATAATTTCTTCCCATAAACCCTCTGAATATGATTCTGATGGACAAGAATCATATTTGGGGGTTCAAGGGAGGAAATTGCGTGAATAAATCATTTTTATTTAGTAAATTTCTTTAAAAAATTATGCCAATAAGCTTCATGTTGGCTATTAAAATTTTAAATTTCTTAAAAAATTACGCCAATAAAATTATTATTATTTTTGAAATTCTCTTATTGAGATCTATCAAATAAGCTTCTTATTAACTATTAAATTCTAAAGAAAAAAAGCACAGTAAAATTTTACTATTCAAGTTAATGTTAGCAGAATAAAGCTTTACTATGTTAAAGTTAGATTATACAGTAAAATTTTACTATTAAGTTTAACATTTAAATAGTGAAATTTTACCATCATTAGAGCATCCGCATCAGCCTCAGCAAATTTTGAGTCAAATTATAACTTAAAAAGTAATTTTTCTATTTTGGCTAGTCACTGTAGACGTCCCCGAACGTCCAGGGAGGGAAATCCCGTTTTGTTCATTGGGCACACTACAGTTCAGGACTCAATGTCACAGTCCTATATCTAATCTCGCAGAGTGCAATGCAAGACCGATGAATCATTAATGAGTCCAAATCCGGCAAATCGTTTTTGAAAACAGATTTTTAGAAAGAAGTGCCAAACATGGACTGCTTTGCCAGATACAGAGTCGCCACCTAAATATTTATTTTGGGGGAATTTAGGAAACCCTGATTCGTTGCCTAAGGCCACGTGTCCGTCATCACCAAAGTTACCTCAGCTCGGGAACTTGGGTATGATTGGGGAAGGTCACTTCATGAGCACCCCCGCTCGCCCGATCAAAGATCGGCCTCTACTAACCATGATATCTAGTTTTAAAAACATTATGTGTTCTTAATCCGGTTATTAGCCTAGAATTACTATGTGATGCGCACAACATACAAGTATAGACTAGATCGCCTGAATTGGAACAAAACATTTCATGTTTGTTTTTTAAAGCGGTTTGCTACTCGCAAGTAGGCTAAAATGTGGATTTGCCACCCTCAGGCGGGCTTTAGAAAACACGATGATTTGCCACTCTCAAGCGGGCTTTAAAACTCACAGTCAATGAATTGTTCCAATTCAGATAATCCAACATTCACCAACAGGCATTCAGGCAGATATATCACATAAGCACATAGCCTCATGGTAAGCATGCTATCATGGCAGTCACTCACACACATGCAAGGATGCTAAAGCATAAACACTTACCGAGTACTCCAAGCCAAAACAGAAGCTATGTTAGAAATCAATGCATGATCCTAATTATACAGAAATACCTAATGCAACACATGCAAAATGCAACTAGAAATAGGCTCGACTATCCTAAAAATGGTATATGAGATGCTACAGCTAACACGTATTCAACTTAGAATTGAAATATAATGCAGTTAGTATGATGCGCCGAGCCCGGTGTATGCAAGACAGATGAATGGATGCAAACATGCGAGCATAAGTATGCTAATTGAAACGTGCCCTAAACTAACCATCATAAGCTGGTAAATAAAAGGGAGAAAGACGTGGGGTTGGAAGACATACATCACACACACGTACACTTATTACAATTGTGCCCTCGCTCGGAGGGTCCGAATAAATAATACAGTTCAAATAACTAATTAAATATTACAAAACCCTAATTAATTAACAAATTAACTAGGAAAGCAAAATAAACTAATGTGCAAATCCATGGACCGCCTCAGCTTTGTTCCGAATGATGAAAGATGCATGCTCGAGTCGCCTCGTCGGAAAATCCCTCGCGATGCCCCGATTTGCCTCTTTTTGCAATTAATCCCTGAATGCCGTGCAAAGCTTTGGAAAGTTACTGATTTCTGATTTGCTGCAACAGAGAGCAAGAAAGGGGCATGGCAAAGTATTTTCACATATGTATGCACACCTCGATCCTCGTGCCACCAATCACGCATCTCGATGCATGATGGCCGAGGAGTCGAATTGCACAACTCGATGCGAAATGAATGCACATGAAAACACAACGAGGCCTAGACTCCATCATGGGTAATCCGGAGTGTCGGCGACTGGGAATTGAGACACGTTTCGTCACTTTAAGTATGAAACGTCCCTCGTTTCCCGTGCTTGGGCTAACTCCTATCCCAAACACAATGCAAATGAGATGGCATACACAATGTGACTAACATGCAACCTAGCATACGCAATGCTATGGATTAAAATGGCATACACAATGCACGTGATGTAACACGGCATACGCAATGCTCTAACATGCAACCTAGCATATGCAATGCTATGGACTAAAATGGCATACACAATGCAAGATGGACTTACACCAACATGAGTGGATCTCAGCCACACTCACATCAGTGGCCATATGATGGAAATGAGACAACCGAAACACATGCAGACATGCATGGATGCAAAGACCGATCCTAAGGCACAACATGCAGCTCTAACAAGGCATGGCAAGGGATGAAACATGGCATAAAATAGCACATGATACAGCTCTGAAATGGCATAAATTATGGTCCCGAAACATGCAAATATGGCACACAATGCAAGCTATGGGGCCCGGGTACCGAAACTAGTGAAGTGCGTTACACTAGAGGTACCCAAAGCAATGCACCAAAGGCAAAACCAACCCCAAAAAGACCCTAGGCAGGTCTGAAACAGTGGGGAAATGGCTTAAAATGATGGCTCGGAATGCAACGAAATGGAGCTCATTTAATGGTCCGAAAACAAGGCATACAAGTCCGATTCTCAAACACATTTAAAGAGTACAAAACATGGCAATAGGGCACTCAAACAAGCTCTAAAATATGATGTATAATGAGCCCAAAACATGAACACACCTCAGTATATGCATGGAATGAACCTCAAAACTCAAAGTTAAGCATGGGTATTGAACTACAAGCATGCAAAACCAACATCATTCAACCATGAGACCCAAAAGCAGAGCTAGGGAAGTCCAAAATAAGCACAATATCAGTTTAAGGCAAGGCCAAAAAGTGCTAAAATCAAGGGTCAACAAAGCATGCGAAAAAGCTAGTGAACCATGATTTACACTACACGTGTATGAAGCATATGAAGGCTCACCAAACCAGCCAAAAAAAGAAGTATTCCATGCCAATATATACCCAAATAACCACTGAAACTCAGTCAATGCATGCAAGAATGATGGGCTCCTTTGAAAGGCCAATAAAGGGGGTTGTTCTACACATGCATGATGGACACACACAATGGCAAAACAACCTCTAGAAAGAGGTTTTGAGGGCCCTAAAACCCACTAAAAAGAGCCTAAAATGGGTCTAGGAAACATGCAAATAAAGGCCTCTTTGAAAGGCCTTGACTGGGATTGTTCTACACATGCATCAAAGACACAAAATATGGCCAAAAGGGCTCTAGACAGAGTCAAGGAAGACCTTGAAACTCACAAAATAGGGCCTGAAATGTGACTTTACAACATGCAAGTAGGAGCCCCTTTGGAAGGCCAAAAGGGCCAACAAACAAGACAAGGAGAGAGGGGGTCACCCCCCTCTGATTTTGGCTCTCAAAAAAGTGTGCTAGCCACTAAAAATCTATTGGATTTCAGTGGCTAGAAGGCCAAACAAAGCATGAAACAAAGGCCTAGATGCAAGGCTCAAAACAAGATGCAAACAAGCATACAAGGGGGTAGATGACCCCCAACAGAAAAATGCCCTTAATCAAACTTCAAGAGGGGCTCAAAATAAGACTCTTTTCAGTTTATGAAAAATCTCTAAAATGCTTGCAAGCAAGGCTAAGATAGGAAGCAAAATAAGCCTACAAAGAGGGATGGAGCATACAAGGAAGTAGATGACTTCAAACAAAAAAGTGTCCTTAATCAAACTTCAAGAGGGGCTCAAAATAAGACACTTTTCAGTTTAAGATGAAACCCAGAAATTCTTTCAAATAAGGCTAAAGAATGAGACAAAACAATGTCAAAATGGGGGAAATAGAGACTTACCCTTGTGGAGAAGACCTCCAGCAACTTCTGGACCAAGATGGTGAGCCTTCAACCTCTGCAAATCAGTTCCAAGATGCTTGGATGGATGGTGGAGGTGGTAGGCTATGAGGTGTAGTGTAAATGGTGCAAGAACTATGGGGTTTTGGAGCTCAAGTGTAGAGATATAGAGAGAGGTGTGTAAGCCTTAACCAAAAATGTTGAACCCTTGCAATGGAAGATCAGCCCCTCCTTTATAGAGGAGAGGCTCTAAAGCATCTCTAAGAAGCTTCAAATATCCTCCATACACGTGTATAGAGGATGGTCCAAATGCCTCCCAGCTGGCACAGCTGGATTGCATTCAAAGAGAGCAAAAAGCAGAAGGCTGGCCGACCAGGTAAGGTGGTCGGTCGGCCACTCCCCCTGGTCGGCCGACCAGGGGTCAAAAGGTCCAAGCAAGAAAAGTGGTCGGCCACCCCAGATTGGTGGCCTCCCAGATGAATGCAGCTCAGTGGTATGGTGGGAGACCAGAAATTGTGACCCAAGAGGGAGGAAAACTAGCTTTCTAGCAAGGTTCAAAAGGGTCAAGAAGAAATACTGGTTGGCCTACCCATATTGGTGGCCTCCAAGATGAGCACAACACAATGGTGGTATGGGAGACCTAAAATTGTGGCTCAAAAGTGAGGAAAACCAGCTTTCTGTCAAGAAAATCGACTGGAGGAAAGAGAAAACGGTCTCCAAAAGAATTGCTGGTCTCCCACTATAGTACCACCTTCCAAACAATGAAAATAGGGTCCATACCAAAAATGAACCCTAACCGATGCAAAACGACGGTTCGGGGGCCAAAACGCGAGGCCCGGGGCCCCGAAAACAGGCTGTTAAGCACCGGAGGTGGCGTATGACCACGAAGGTGGTCTCCTGGGCCACAGTGTCCCTCTAAGGAGAGGAAACAATTTGTGTGCCAAAAATCGGAGCAAATAGAGGTAGTTAAGCGGTCCCGAACCGAGGCGCACGGCCGACGGCTCTAAAAATCGAAAACTGGTCTCCAAACGGGAATAGTGGCCTATGACCACGAAACGTAGCCGACGGCCACTGAGAGATGGTCTTCGAGACCTCTCCCTCCTTTCAAGAAGAGAAAACAGAGAAAACAGGACCTGGTTCGCAAATCGAGGCAAAGCACAAAAGAGTCCTGAAGTCCGAAGGCAAGGCTCGCGGCCGAGACTCTGAAACCTCAGAACGAGCACAATATGCATCATCACCGAGTGCTCAATCGGTGACGTCTGAGTCTTAAGGTCGGTCAAAAATGGGGTGTCTACAGTCACCCACTGCATCAAACTCTCTATTTTAACTCAATCCTATTAAAATATTTGTTATTATTTTTTTTTTTATAATTAAATTGATGACCTATCAACCAAACAATTCTTATGTTTTACAAAAGATAAAACTGGAGGAAATGTAAAAAATAAAAAATTTGCCGTTGATCGGTTGACCGGCGGGTTGACCGGCCGAACTTCCGAGCGGATGTTTGGTTACACCCAAATCACGTGTTGTAGCAATGAACAGTTCATTCGCTTCAACAGAGGAGTTACTGTAACAAATTTAACAAAAAGTTAATTTAACAAAAATTTGTCGAGACTACTGGAGGGAGAATTTGATGATTTATTAGCAATATTTTAACTTTTTATTAAGATACTGATGCTGATGCTCTTACACTCACTATTACCATTATCATCACCATTGTAAATATTTAAAAAATATATTAGAATAATAAATTGGTACATTTTTCATCAACTTATTAAACATAAAATTTTTATTTTATTTTAATTTGGACAGTAAAATTTTAGGGGATTTTTTTTAAGGTCCCTGGTATTAAGATTTTATAGCATAAAGGATACTCAATATTTTCATAATGTCTAAGGTCCCTTAATACCAATCCAGAGAAAATTCGATCCAGAGAATTTCTCTGGACAAATCACAGAGAAAATTCCAAATTTCTCTGGACACATCACAGAGAAAATTCTAAATTTCTCTGGACAAATCATAGAGAAAATTCCAAATTTCTTTAAACCAACACCAAATTTCTCTGGACAAATCAGAAAACATTCACTCTGGGCATTGCAAAATGTTGCGACGTTGCAATAAAGAGCTATGAAAAACTGAGTGAACAGTTATTGCAAACATAATATATAGATATTACACATAAATCAAGAAAATATTTTTTTCTTTTCTTTTTAGAAGTCTAGAGCATTTTGAATGACATGACAACACAAGTTAAGCACAGGGCTTAATCATAAAACATTCACCCAAAAAACTGTATATCAGTAACTAAACAGCACAAATGATGCACAAACTTTATTACCAAGAAACAACAACAATACCAAAAGCACACATGTACAAGAACACATCATTTGTGTAGTTGACAGATATAATACAAGCTGTAGAAATGGGAAATTGAATCAGTTACACTCAACTAGTCAGAGAAAATTCGATCTAGAGAATTGCTCTGGATGAATTTTCTCTGGACTTCATAGAGAAATTCTAGTTCATAGAGATTTTCTCTGGTCCAATTTTCTCTGAACTTCACAGAGAAATTCTGGTTCACAGAGAATTTATCTGGTCAAATTTTCACTGGACTTCACAGAGAAATTCTGGTTCACACGGCTTCATTATTATTGAGAATTTCTCTAGACTATAAATTTGAATTGTTGAGAATTTCTTTGGACTATAAATCTATAATTTATTGCAGGGTGCATTCACAAGGCTCCATTCATCATCTTTCAAACTAGAGAAAATTGAAATTTCTCTTAGTACCAAAGAAATATAGAGAAAATTGTGTAGAGAAAATTTGTGTGGCTTTATGTGGCTCTATCCAAGGAAAATTGTGTAGAGAAAATCTGTGTGGTTTTGTGTGGCTCTATCCAGAGAAATTTGTAAGCTCTATCTAGAGAAAATTGTGTTAGAGAAAATTTTTGTGGCTTTGTGTGGCTCTATCCAGAGAAAATTGTGTAAATTTGTGAGGCTTGGTGTGGCTCTATCTAGAGAAAATTGTATAGAGAAAATTTGTGTGGCTTTGTGTGGCTCTATCCAGAGAAAATTGTGTAGAGAAAATTTGTGTGGCTTTGTATGGCTCTATCCAGAGAAAATTGTGTAGAGAAAATTTGTGTGGCTTTGTATGGCTCTATCCAGAGAAAATTGTGTCAGAGAAAATTTGTGTGGCTTTGTGTGGCTTTATCTAGAGAAAATTGTTAAGAGAAAATCTGTGTGGTTTTGTGTGGCTCTATCTAGAGAAAATTGTGTAGAGAAAATCTGTGTGGTTTTGTGTGGTTCTATCCAAAGAAATTTGTAAGCTCTATCCAGAGAAAATTATGTTAGAGAAAATTTGGGTGGCTTTCTATGGCTTTATCTAGAGAAAATTTGTGTGGCTTTGTGTGGCTCTATCCAGAGAAAATTTTGTTAGAGAAAATTTGTGTGGCTTTATGTGGCTCTATCCAGAGAAAATTGTGTAGAGAAAATTTGTGTGGCTTTGTTTGGCTCTATCCAGAGAAATTTGTAAGCTCTATCCAGAGAAAATTATGTTAGATTGTGTGGCTCTATCCAAAGAAAATTTGTGTGGCTTTGTGTGGCTCTATCCATAGAAAATTTGTATTTTTGATCAAACTAGAAAAAATTGACCAAAAACAAAAAAACAGATAAGAGAATTTCTCTGGTTTAGGCATGGAATTTCTTTGGCTTAGGCTTTGTTCACAGAGAATTGAAATTTCTCTGTTTAAATCTCTTTCTCTCTTTCTCTCTTTACTGTTGTAATGTAATGAAACTCCTCTGAGCTTCATTCTCACACCTCACTTGTATTTCATCATTACCATATCTATATATACAAATCTTTCAAAATTTGTATATATATATACACCCATATCATCTTTAATTCTTTTACAAATCTTAAACTCAACAAAACAACTCTTAATCTCACCCCAATGTTGATCATCCAACACATAATTCTGCAACCAGTTGGACATAATAAGGCTTATCCGCAAGAGAAAACAAAATTATCCTCTAGGGTTACAAACTCCAAGTACTGTTCGTGTACCTTGGAAATTTGATTGATGGAGTCGGAATTGAGAGTCCCCTTTGTGAGATCTTCAAGGAAAGGTAAGGAATCGAAGATGAGAAATTGAGGTAGAAGAAATTGTAGAGAGATCGATAGGCATCGAAAACGATTCGCTGAACATTGAGGTGAGTGGATTGGACAAAGTAGACGGTGAGGACATCGTAGACAGGCTTGCGGTCCTCGTCGATGAGGAAGTATAGGGTTACGCCGTGCTTGCGGAGGTCCTTGACGTAGATGAGGAGGGAGAGAATGTCTTCGCAGAACTTGTAGTAGATCTAGATCATGTAAACTTCTTCATTCGCTGTTCCACTTGAATTCACTGGTTGGTTCAGTTTCAACATTTGATTTATGCATTCTGCAAATCAAAGTCATATATGAATGAATGAATATCAACAAAATTAGATCGATAGATTTAGAGAGAGAGAGAGAGAGAGAGAGAGAGAGAGAGAGAGAGAGAGAAAAATACTGGTTTGTCTTTGTCAGAGATTGAGTGCCATGGTTGGGAGAGTCAAATTTCTCTGTGATATATGGGTGTGGGGTTATTAAGGGACCTTAGACTTCATAAAATAATATTGTGGATCTCTCACATTATTAAAAATGGGGGAGAGACCTTAGACTAATTTTTCCAAAATTTTAATATATTCAATATGCACTAATTGCGTAGACTTTAGCACTGACTAAAGGCAACCTTCTAATTGAATTCAAGGGTGATTAAAAGGTGAGTAATAAATAGGGATGATCATTTTCTCTCACCCCACTCTGCACCTACATTCGCTGTCCTGCTCTGCACGGATTTTTCCTGTCTCGACGGGTTTTGCTTCCCCCTTCCCGTTCCACCCGAATCCCGTCCAATTATATTTATTAAATACATTTATATGTATATAATATATATTATTTATTTATTTTTTGGTATAATAAAATTAAAACACTAAAATATTATACATAATTTTAATTTTTATTAATTTATTTTCTACCTTATATAATTTAATTCTCATTAAATATAAATTATTATTCGTAATATATTAAATTATATATAATTTTTATTAATATTTCATTTTTCAACTTATAAAATTAACCCGCCTCCCCCCCCCCCCCCCCCCCCCCACCTGCCCTGCTTCCATCAGCCCTGATTTGCCCCAAACCTGATCCATAACCATACCTAGTAATAAGCAAATGAAGCTTGGGTTGATTAGCGTAGTGTAGCACTAATTTTTAACTGATTGAGAAGTACAAATTTTGGACGTATCAATCACCAAAATTGAATTTTTGAGGCCTTATAATAGATATTTTATTGATTAGTGCCATTGGTCATCAACTATGAGAAAACTTCTAATAAGTTGTTTGATGCCAATAGTTGCTTGAGGGGTAAATTTGTTAGAAATATTTAAATCAACGGATTATATGTCTTTTGAGTTTCAAAATAATTAATTGAGGGATTTTAGCCATTAAAATTTATTGGAGTGTATTATTATAAATGTTTTTGAAAGAGTTTTGACTAAATTTCTTTAAATAAATCTTTATTTATTTATTTATTTTAACAAACATTTGTAATCACTTCATTGTGATGCCCTTGGTCTTCGTTGGTAAGTGTTGTCGTGTGAACTGAATTGTTAGCTGGTGATGAGGTGTGGGACCGTTGCTAATGCAATCAATCTTGATGAATTGTACAAACAAAGACCATAAACAAGAAAATTATTAATTCAGTGCTTAAGGGGCTCTGCTTATTTTACCATTAATCAACCAATCACTAATTGATATGCACTCTTTATTGTTTTTCATGTCCGAACACAGCAGCCATGTTTGATTGGAGGTTTGAAGAGGAGAATTATATTAGCAATATGTGAGCCTCACTTAAATGATATTTATTTGTAATATGAGATTGTTCATTCATGGACTTCTTCTCATGGTGTGATTAACATCTAATGAAAGGGTTAGAATTATTAGTCAAATCTCATGGATTGGTGATAAAAAGACCGTTGTATTCCTCATTTTACGAAACTAACAAAGTTATCTTGTATGTGATAAGGGTTTTTACATAATTTTCATGTTTAATCCCAATTTAACTAATATCATCACATTAGTACACATATAAATGCATTTGTCCTAGATCTTCAACCTAATACCATCATACAAGTAATCCTATCACTCAATTCCATCCATCCTAATCCACCAAACAAACATGACAAAAATCATGGCGTCTACCTCTTTTACCAATCATAACCTCCTTGCAACACTGCCTAACCATGGAATGGAGGTGGCTATTGTGCGAGGGCATAGTAGGACCCCTATCGGGATCCATTTCAATAACCAAACCATTTACTTTTTAGGATATAGAATATACTTGTAAAAAATAAAGTTGATCGGTATCGATAGCCCTTTCATTGAATTGCATTTGTATCTATAAAAAATAATGATAAATGTGATTTAACATATAAAACTGCATATGCAATTCAATGAAAAGACGACGTTCGACCAACTTGTTTTTTGCAAATATGTTCTAATTGATGGACTTTATAAAGTTAGCAGTTTGGATTATCAAAAGAGTTAGTTACTTACAAGTCCTGTGATAAGGACATGTGCACCATTAAGTACCACAAGTGTTTCTATAGATCAAAAAGTTCCAATAGTTAGACTTAAAGACTTTTTGTGATGATTTTATGAATAAATCACTACAAACTAAAATTAGCGATGATTTTCTAAATCTCTTGCTAAAAATGACAATTAGTGACTTTTTATGACAAAATTTTCAACCCATTGCTCAAAACTTACAATTACTGACACTTTTTATGAAAATGCCACTACCAAAATAAAATATATATATATATTTTTTGTAACAATTAAAAGTGAAACGAATTTTTGATGTACCAAAAAGTCAAGAGACTTATTGGTGCATCCATCTTTCTAATAGAATTTTTCAATCAGGTCCTTTTATCAAAATTGACTCAAAATAAATCCCATAGATCAAACAACAGTAACTATTATCCAAAATTACTGAATGATCTTCCCCATAAACAAAGCATATACTAAGTGGTTGGGAAACTATCTTTGAACTTTTGTGGGTTGCCAACTTGCCATATAGGGACACCAAGTAAAAGTTCTGAAAAACTATTTTATTGTCACCTGTCCTTCTAAGATTTCTAGGCTTGTTATTTTTTAATTTTATTATTTTATTGGTTGTGTGATTGATTTAATAATTTCTATCACTCGTATTTATTGGCCAGTGTTGTCGTGTTAGGACAAAAGGAATAAACTATGGAAAACTATTTTATTGTCACCCATCTTTCTAAGTTTTATATACCTTTTTTTTTTGTTTTTTGGTTACGAAAATACTACATCTTCTTAATTTATCACCCTTAAATGACCTCTAATGATATGACATTGAGGTTGGACTCTATATGATTGAAGTATGACAATTCAAAATTTGACACTCGTCAGACATGTCATTAGTAGTAGTTTTTTAAAAATGATAAATCAGTTATCTCAAGATTTTGAGAATATGAGTTATGTTCTAAAGTGTGAGTGTTGTTTTGAAAAAATCTTTTCAAAAAAAAAAAAAGAAAAAAAAAGGAACAAAAACCTAGTTTGGTGGAAACCCTAGAAATTTGGGATTTTGGGGAAATGTTGAGATATCATAAAATTTATACTTGATAAATTGTTATGTGAAGAAATGATGGAAAAATTTCAATAGTTGTATTAAATGAGGAATTTTATGGAGGAAATGATAATTGTTAATTTTGAAGCTTATTGTTGATTTGTCTTGGAAAATCAAGTTTAGAAAATGATGTTTAACATGTAGAGAATACATGTATGTTGATTTTGTTATATTATCTCTTGGAAATATATTATGATGTTATATTAATAAAAGATGTGAAGATTTGATCATAATGGAGGATTGTGTGGTAGAATTGAAAATGGAACTTATAAATGCATTGTTTCATTATTGCATTGCCACTCTATTTTATCATTGTTGCAAATGATTTTGAATCTTGCATTGGAAAGATATTGCTTTGAGAAAGGAAATTGTTTGTGAAATAAGATCATTTTGGATTTGTTTTGGGGTAAATACGTTGGTAAGTCCAGATAGGAGGTGTAGTTTGGTATTGATTAAGTTTGAAAAATCTAGAAATCCGCTAGATATTGATTTGTGATTATGTATCAATTTTAAGTAATAAAACAATCCTAATAAAAAAATCAAGACAAATCGACACAACGATTTTAACGTGGAAAAACCACAATTGGAGCACCTCCAATTGTGATAAAAAAAACCACGGGCAATAGCCACAAAACAATCCACTAAGAAGATATAAAGGAATTACACAGGTATACTCTCAATTACCTAGCGAATCCACGCCCGAATTAAACCAACCCCTATGTGCCTCTTCCAACCCTGTCTTCACCTCGGAATTGTCTTGACGATGAGCCACTCCAGAATCCACCAAAGCTTCAGGCTCGAATTCTTCAGAATCCACCGAAGAACAACTCTCTCTTTTGTGTAGAATAAACAAATAATCCTTTGATGTATACTCTTTAAACCATGAGTTGAATACTCAATCAAAACATCAAAGAAAACTAGCAAAATATCCCTAAATATAAACCCTAGAACCCAAGAAGAAGATCTGGAGAACTAATCCTAGATTTGGACTGAAACACGTATTTATAGAAAACTGTCCCGCGATCTCCGCTCGAGCGTCAAATTGGCCGCTCAAGTAGACGACGCTCGAGCGTGGAAAGTTACGCTCGAGTGGGAAAAAACAACATCCAGTATTTTTGAAGGCGAATAAACTTCTGGAACTCAGCATTCTCCGCTCGAGCGGACAGGCAACTTGGAATGCATTTTTGCATTTTGCTTCGGGGGCGCTGCCCCCTGGTCCCCCGCGAGCTGACTGGGCAGCTCAATCCCCGTCATAATTAGTGAAGTGGCAATCTTAAAAGAATTAAACACCACAAACTTCTCTGCAAAGCACGATTCGGGTTGGATTCGCATCTGACAACTCATAGCCTCACTGAAATAAAAATGCGAATAAAATTACAACTCAAAGGAGTTCTGTCAAACGGGATTGCCAAGAAATAAAACCTAACAAAGTTGGTCTGAGTGTCCATGGTGAAAGATCGAAAACAAACGTAGATGAGATACCACGTGCCTTTCGGTTAACAATCGGTAAAGTGGGGGATTGGTAGTGCTTGTTATGCCTACTTGCAGACACCAACCTAGGGATTACCTGAGTAGTATTTACCGCTCCTTTGAACTACATTGAAATTATTGAATTATTGAAATTTCAAATTGCATTGTGCACAAAAGTTTCAAAAGATAGAGATATATGTTTTTGAGCATAACATAGTATATGCATTCATCTCAAGAGATTGTATAAAATGTATATACTTTGTTAAAGTTTTCTTATTGGGTTTCGTGCTCACCCAATGAGATTTTGTGTAGGGAAAGATGTGGTGATTCCGCCAAGTTAAAGGCAAGGAATATATATGTTGAGAGCACAAGACTCTTTTCTTTTGTTGTAATTATTTTTGACAAGATAAAGGCTTTACATGTATGGGTTTAAAACCATTTTTGTATAACCGGGCTTAAGCTTTGGAATTTGTAGCCTTTGAGGGCATTGAATTGTACTTGACTTGTGCCACATGCTATAGATTCATATTCTAGGAATGTTGAATGTATAATCGCATGTGGAATATTTTTTTTTTTTTGTAAATAGCTAGAGTTTAATGAATACAAATGATGGAGATTTGATGTTGATGTAAATGTTGAGACTTTATTTTTCCGTATACATTAAGGTAATGGAAGTTATCGTTTTGGAAAGCAAGGTTATGTAATTGGGAGATGATGAATCTTTATTGTGTTATTTCTTTGGGGCGTTACAACTTGGTATCAGAGCAACCGGGGTTTGAATACTTGGGGTCGCGGGAAGTGGTCGTTTTTCCACAATAGGTTCATTTCGCTAAACTAGGAGATGTTCTATGTTTTAAGTGTTATGTGATAACATGTTGATATGACTAGATGGGTATGAGATTGAACTTTTGGGATGTTGTTTGTATCTATTAAATTCCTTGAGGTCTTATTAGAATGGCACTTGATCAATGCTCATTCTAATAAGAATTCTTGGTATTTAGTGGGACAAATTCCATCTTAAAGGAGTAATCCATATGTGTTTATGTGATTGAGTGCTTATATGGAGTGAAACTAAGTGTTTATATGAAATGTAAATCTATAAGATTGTTGTGATGAGACGTGTGAGTTAAGTTGTGAGCACATATGAGATTGTGTGCTAAATTGTTTATTTTTATCCTTAATTAGGATGTCAGGAAGACGTCAGACACGTGGTGGTAGAGGTGAGATGCGTGGTAGGCCTCACCGAGGTGTGCATGAGATACCGGTTTATGAGGTTTCGGTGCAAGAAGAAGGGTTCGGCCAAGCTAATGTAGCCGAGCAAATGGGGTAAGCGGGAGTCCTAGAACAAGCGAGACAAGCCACAATGGGTGCCCTAGCTCGAGATGGCAGGGGCTTTAAGAGTGTCGATGAACATCTTGAGGGTAGATAATTAAGCCCGAGAGAATGCCGTAGAGTCTAGTGCGAGTTTTCTTACTAGAGAGTTCTTGCAGGCCAAGCCAGATAAGTTTCACGGCGGCCCCAAGCCCAAGAAGGAAGATGAGTGGCTCGAGAAAATGGTGAAGACATTTGAGATGCTTCACATTGATGATAGTGAGCTAAGGGTGACTCTGGCGAGTTACTACCTCAAAGGGGATGCAGGCTAATGGTGGAAGTATGCCAAGGGCTGAGTGGGGCCGACATGGGAAGCTTTTGTCATTGCTTTCCAAGATAAATACCTACCTCCCACAGTTAGGGAGAGGCTGAGGCAAGAATTTCAAAACCCCAAGCAACTAAACCTGTTAGTGGCCGAGTTTGAGATGACCTTCACTAGTTTGTCCCGGCTTGTATCGGAGTTGGTGGCAACGGAGGAACGCCGTTGCATTGAATTTGAGAAGCGGTTGAGAATGAAGATCCTGTTCAAGGTTGCCATAAACATGATTCGGAACTATGACCATCTTGTAGAGGCGGCGGCACATGTAGAGATTACAGTGCAAGCTAAGAAGGAGAGACTTCGAGGTTTGAGGTTTAGGGGCCAAGAGTCTCGGGGGGACTTCAGACTGAGTAAGAAGCACATGGACACCTCTTCATCCCAGCCCCAATCACAATAGGCTAGATCTACTTTTCCATTGCTGAGTGCGGGCTCGGGAAGGAACGCTCAGGGCAACTTCACTTGTTTCAAGTATGGCCAACCGGGTCACAAGGCTAGTTCCTGCCCATAGAAGGGAGGAGGGCAGCAGATGTTACCACCACCACCATGTAACCAATCTTAGAATCAGTCTCTGAGTATGGGACAAGGATCTACTTGCTTTCAATGCGGTCAGTTGGGGCATTTGAGGAGATCTTGCCCACAGTTGGGGGGTGTATCTGGCACATCAAGGTCAAGGCAGGCACAGAGCCATCAGTAGACTCATTCAAGCCAGACCTCAAGGAGCCACCTCAGCTCAGTTGGTACAGTAGGCCTATGGTCCAGGGATGAGCAGGTTGATCAGAGGTCACAGGGGTGTGTGTATGATGTTACAGTGCCAGAGCAGTCTCCAGGATCTTCTGTTATGAGAAGTATTTTTGTTGTGTTCAATTCTTTGGCTAATGTGTTGATTGATACGGGTTCTTCGCATTAATTTATATCACCTACTTTTGCTTCTGCTTTGGGGTTAGAGGTGGCTTAGTTACCGTCTCTACTCAGGGTAGAGTCACCAGTTGGGGGTAAGGTTGACTTGGACTGGGGGTGTCGTGATTGTGAGATAAAGGTTGTCGGGCCCCAACTTCCTTTTGCATTTTTGTTGTTAGACATGTCGGATTTTGATGTCATTTTAGGCATGAATTGGTTGTCTTCGTATTGTGCTATTATTAATTATTATCGTTAGAGGGTTACAGTGTGCACCTCGAGTGGTGATTGCTTTTATTTTTTGGGGGACCGAGTTGATAGAGTATTATCGGCAGTTTATGACCCTTGTGGTAGGGGCGAGCTTAGTTGTCTTCTTATCGCCAATTTCTAAACAATATTGAGATTTTGGAAGGTTTGGAACAAATCTAGGGTTTTGGGTAAAAAAACAAAAGAGGGATTTGTTTTAAATGGATCCTTGACAATGATTTTGATATGGAAAATAATGTTGAGGTGGGAATAAATAGTTGATTTTGGTATTTGGGATTAATTTTGGAAAGGAAAGGGATTTGCCCTAAATGCCTCAAATGTTGATTTTATATAAATTATGAGATTGATATTGAAATTGTGAAATTGGATGGATGTTGATGAGGATGGTTGAGTTAGACATGTATTATCACTCACCTCTTGAAAATTTGGAGAGTTTATCTTTAATGATAATTGTTTATCTATTTAAAAATATATGTTTTGGGCTATCGGTGGAGGATAGTTATGAGTGTTCTAGAAATTGCATATGAATTGGGAGGATTGAAACTATTTTCTCATTCATTTGCATTGAGCATTGTCTCACGCTTATACATTGGAAATGTTTATCGTTTTGAGAAAAAAAAGGATAAATTTGGGAAACATGCATTGTAATGTTGAAATAAGTTAGGCTAAGTATCCATAGTGAAAGTCCTAAAAACCGCATGTATACATGGGTGCCGATCCCGCGGACGAAATTTCCATGAAATGGCAATAGTAATACTTGTATAGCCTACATTTACATGGGTCTCGGTTTACGGTCTCCTCTAGACGAAATTTCTGGAAAATGTTGTATTGTTTTGAAATTCCCAGAGCGTGATTCACTGCCCTATCTTTTTATTCCAAAGGAAGTGATTTATGATATTATTATGGCATTGCATAATTTTGGAAGGAGATATAAAAATGTTTTGACACGAGCATTGCATATGCATTCACCTTATAGTTTTGTTAAAATTCATACACTGTGATGGATTATTTCTACTAGGTTTTGGCTCACCTTATTTGGGAAAACCATTTCAGGTGCTGATGATATGCCTCCGCCAAGGCAATAGCTTGGGAAGACTCGGAGCGAGAGCTTTTTTTGTGTATTTGCTATATTTATTTTTGTGCAAGCCAAGGGTTTTAACTGTATTGGACTTAAGTCCACTTTTGTTGTAACCAAGTATCATATTGGAAAGATATAAACCTTTAGGGCATTTCTTATTTGTCTAACTTTCATCTTGTCTTTCTACTATATCACTCTTTTGCAAAGCTTAATTGTAAATCAATGAAAGATAACTACTTTGTTATTGTGATCCCTAATTGATAATGAGTATGGATTACAGTAATTATTTCGGGCATTACAGGGATTGTATTGCCAAAGGTAGTTTGTGAATACCCGCATGTCTTTTCCGAGGATATTACTAGTTTGCCACCCCACCAGGAGATCGAGTTCTCCATTGACTTAGTGTCTGGCATGACACCGATCTCCATGACACCTTATAGATTTGCACCCGTAGAATTACGTGAGTTAACGATTCAACTCCAAGAACTTTTAGACAAGGGTTTCATTCGCCCTAGTATATCACCTTGAGGAGCGCTAGCTCTCTTTGCGAAGAAGAATGATGGGTCATTGTAGTTGTGTATTGATTATCACAAATTGAATCAAGTTACTATTAAGAACAAGTATCCTCTATCCGGAATAGATGACTTATTTGATCAATTTAGAGGATCTCGTTGCTTTTCGAAGGTAGACTTGAGATCAAGTTACCATCAGTTGAGAGTAAGAGAGGAAGATATTCAGAAAATGACTTTTCACACGTGTTATGGCCACTATGAATTCCTAGTAATGCCTTTCAGTTTAACCAATACTCCTGCTTCCTTTATAGACTTGATGAATCGAGTCTTCTGAGAATTTTTAGACTGTTTCATAGTCATCTTTGTGGACGATATCTTGATCTATTCAACCTCCGAAGAGGAACACAAGGAACACTTGCAGATAGTGCTTGACTTGCTTAGGGTGTACCAATTGTATGCTAAATTTGAGAAAGATGAGTTTTGGCTGACTGAAGTGAAGTTTTTGGGACATGTTGTGTTAGGAGAAGGAGTAACTGTAGATTCTTCTAAGATAGATACAGTGCAAGATTGGGAATAACCTAAAAATATTTTTGAAATCCGGAGTTTCCTGGGGTTAGCCAGGATTTATCGTCGTTTCATAAGGGATTTCTCTAGACTAGCCGCACCGTTGACTAGGTTGACAAGGAAGGGTGTCAAATTCGTATGGAATGAGACTGGTGAGAAGTCATTCCAAGAACGTAAGACTAGAGCTGGGCATAGGGTTATCTGACCTACAGAAACCGCCCAACCCAATCCAAACTACATACAGACAGGTGGTTTCGAGTATAGGGTAAGGTAGGGTGCGATTTAGATTATTCTTTCATTGCGGGTTGCAGACGGGTTGCGGGTTTCACCCGCACCCTCAAGTACTCGCCCACACTAAATATATATATATATTTTATGTATAAAAAAAAAACCTGGATTGTCGATCTCCTCACATATCTCACAGATTCATATTAGATGTTTTTGCCCAAACCAAACCCTAATCTCTCAGCAGCAGCCTCTCTTTTTGCACTCTTTCACTCTCTAGACTGTTCTTTTCTCTCTCCTGGAACTGCCTGGCAACAACAGTCAAAGTAATGCTAAACCTATAAGCGGAAGTATCAGTCCATACCCAACAACCCAAATGGTGTCATCGATGTGAATTTCAACTACGGTAGCTCAAATGATTCGTGGGTAGTGACATCCTCGGTTTCATTATCACCAGAACCCCTATTGAAGAAGAGCAGAGTTCATGGTCAGCAGATGAGATTGGTTTCATTAAGGCATATGTCTGTGGGTGTAGTTGGCAGCCCTCGTTAATCTTTCAATTTCTTAATTATCTACTCGTTTTGGCTCCAGTATTAACGGTCACTCTTTCACACCTTAATTGTAGTATGTCTTCTTGTGGTGAATTACATTGCATTTGATGGTATATTACTGTATTTGTGGCCAAACTCATGTGATGAAGCAGACTGATTATCAAACATACACTTCACCAATTTTCTTAGATTGGAAGTGGTGGGGGCGGAAGAGATTTAAGTGGAGTTTCCCCATAAGTTGGGTTTATAAAGCTCCTATTTGTCCACATTTTTAAATAATACTTATAATAAATATTTATAAATGGATGAAAAGATGTTATGCCCTATTCTTTTTCGTTGATTTAAATATAATTATGTCTACCTGCATTGTATGTGTGTATGTATATATATACATGCTTACCAGTATCACCATCTTAGATGAATGTTGGATCATTGATAGAAATGGGAGTGCCAAGTCTTTGGTTGTTTTTGTTTTTAACATGAACACATTGATGATTGAGAGACTTTAATTGTATGCTTGTGTTAGTTTATGATTTAATTTAAAAATTTAGGATTTTGAATGTTTTGTTTGTTCTAGGAATTGATTTTGTTATGTTCTTAATTTTATAAGTTTTAATTAATTTATTATTGATGTTCTAAAGTAATGGGGAAAAACAGGCCCAACTTTTGCTTTTTAAAGAAAAAAGTCCAATCCACAAACCGCCCGCAACCATCTGCATATCCGCGAACCCTATCTGCATAAATCGCAACCCGCACTGCGGGCGGTTACGGGTTCAATTTTTCCCAAATTGCAGACATGTAGGTTGGTCCAAACCGCAATCCGAACCATCCAAAATCGATCTGTGACCACCCCTACGTAAGACTAGGTTGACCACCGCACCGGTTTTGATAATTCTAGAAAGGGGCTTGGGTTATACCATTTATTGTGATGTGTCCTAGGATGGACTTGGTTGTGTGTTGAAGCAAGAAGGGAAGGTTGTGGCTTATGGTTCGCGACAATTGAAAACTCATGAAAAAAAACTACCTCACCCATGATTTAGAGTTAGCAGTGGTAATTTTTTCTTTGAAGATTTGGAGGCATTATTTGTATGGCGAGAAGTTTGATGTTTTTTTCGATCATAAGAGTCTAAAATACGTGTTTTTCCAAAAAGACTGGAATTTACGCCAACGAAGATGGATGGAATTTATGGAGGATTATGACTTTGAGTTACACTATCATCCGGGGAAGGCCAATATAGTGGCCGATGCCTTGAGTCGGAAATCTGTGAGTAGTGTGGCAAATGTGGCTATTCGGGAATGGGATATGGTAGGTGATATCGGCGAGTTTGATTTGCATTTGGGTGAGTCTAGTGAGAGTGCTACCTTGTTTACTTTGATTGCTCAACCTACCTTGATTAGTAAAGTTATAGAGGCACAACATGGTGACTGTGAGGTGGAGACAATCCATGATAGGATCTTTAATGGGAAGGAAACGAAGGGTTTGAACATCCAGTCGGATTTGAGTGTGAGGTATCTAGACTGCTTGCTTGTGCCAGAATCTTATAGAGAGGAGATACTCCAAGAATTTTATCACTCACACCTTGTGGTACATCCGGGAGGCACTAAAATGTATCATGATCTTAATCACTAGTTTTGGTGGAGGGGTATGAAGCAAGACGTCACCTTATTTGTTTCAAAATGCCTTACATGTCAACAAGTGAAGGTCGAACACCAAAAGCAAGCGGGTTTGCTGCAACCCTTACCTATAGCCCAGTGGAAATGGGAGCATCTTACCATGGACTTTGTAGTTGGGCTTCCTAGAACACAACAAGACAATGATGCCGTTTAGGTGATTGTTGATAGGTTGACTAAGTCTACGCACTTCATTTCGATGTGCACCAGCTACTCAGTTGATTATTTGGCAAAGTTGTACATTAGAGATGTAGTTCGACTTCATGAGGTCCCTATGACCATTGTCTCGGATAGAGATTCTCGTTTCATCGCCCGTTTGTGGCAAAGCCTTCAAGAGGTGTTGGGAACTAAGTTGACCCTTAGCACCGCTTATCATCCTCAAATCGATGGGCAGTCTGAGTGTACTATTCAGATTTTGGAGGACATACTTAGAGCTTGTGTCTTTGATTTCAAGGGGTCTTGGGAGAGACACCTATCGTTGGTTGAGTTTTCCTATAACAATAGTTATTAGTCAAGTATCGGGATGGCACCATTTGTGGCCTTGTATGGCCGACCTTACAGATCACCAGTTTGTTGGGCCGAAATGGGTGATACACCAATGTTGGGCTTGGAGATTGTTCGAGAGACAACAGAGGAAGTTGTTCTCATTCGAAAGAGGTTAGCTACGGCTCAAAACCGACAAAAAAGGTATGACAATAAGAGAAAGTGACCTATATCCTTCGAGGTTAGTGACCACGTGTTTCTTAAAATCTCATTGAGATGGGGTTTGATGAGATTTGGTAAGAGTGGCAAGTTGTCTCCAAGGTTCATTGGACCTTTTGAGATTTTAGATCGGATTAGGGAAGTGGCTTACTATTTGGCTTTACCACCACAGCTTTCTAGGGTTCATAACTTATTCCATGTATCTATGCTTAGGAAGTGCCAACCAAACCCTTTACATGTACTTGATTGGGTTGATTTGGAGATAGATGAGGATGCCTCATATGAAGAGTGACATGTTCAAATTTTAGATGCCCGAGAGCAAGTGTTGAGGGGCAAGACCATACTGTTAGTGAAAGTGTTGTGGAAACAGCATGGGGTTGAGGAAGCAACTTGGGAACGGGAGGCGAAAGTCTTCTCTAAGTATCCGAATTTGTTTGAGAACGCTTAGTTTATTCTAGATTGTAATTTTCTCTTATGTTTGAGAATAAATCGTTGAGATTGTAAAACACTTGTGGTTATGATTGTTGTTGTCTTTTAAGCATGAGAATTGTTGTGGGATTGTTGCAATTATTATTCGACTTATGCTTATGATTGTCATATTAGTGGTTGTTGGATTGTGGCCTTGGCCCATGGAAAATTTTTGATAATGATAGTGAAATGTTGTTGAGAATGAGATCTCAATACTATAATTGATTTGTTGCTATTAGGGATTCATTATTATCATTAGTGTGGTTGTCACCACTCGGAGCCTTTTGGTTGTTGTATTGTCTTTATTCTTTGGGGTGTTTGGTGCGAGGTGTAACCAAATTTCGGGGGCGAAATTTCCTAGGGGGGTAAGATTGTGATATCCCGGGTCTTGGACTTGACTTGTATTGAGGGGTATGATAGTATGCATTACTTGCGATGTTTTGTTTATCGTATTGGATCGTTGAGATTCCTTTTCTACTCTTACTTAACCTCTCGTAACTTTTCCAGGTTAAAAATTTTGAGTTTGGGGTATTGGAGCTTGTCTTGCATTGCAAAATCAAATTCTGAGTTCCTGGGCAAAACCGCTTGTGCGGATTTAGGGATTGCTCGAGCAGATCCTCATAGAGTTTTTCAAATTTTTCTAGGTATAAAACCGCTTGAGCGGTTTTGGGTCTCGGTTGAGCAGATTTCGGGGTTTTTTCTGGGTTCTTCTCTGGAGCAAATCGCCCGTGGAGGCAAAAAAAAAAAAAAAATCCGCTTGTGCGCATTTCGATACGTCTATCTCGAATTCCGTGCTCTTTTCCTCAAAACTAATGCCAAAAACGTGAGAGACACACTTTTTCACTTCTGTCTCTCTTTCTATATATATATATACTCATCTTTTCTCTCCATTCTCTCTACAAACACACCCAAATCCAAACTTCTCTCTAAGATTTAACAAAAATCTTTAAGAATTTGAAGGGGCTTTTTACACCAAATCGACGAGAGCGATGAGGGCTCCGTTTACACCGATTGAATCGAGTTTTCATCAATGTTGAGTTCTAGGGTTTTCATCTCTTTTCTTTTCCAAGCTTGAGGTAAGGATAATCTTTGAGTTATATATATGTTTTGGAAAGATTATGTTTGCTTGAAGTATTTTTTATATGTTTGAGCTATGATTTTGGGTTGATGAACCCTAGATGATGTTGGAAGTAGATTCTCACTTATTTCCCAAAGATTTTGAGAATATGAGTTATGTTCTAAAGTGTGGGTGTTGTTTTGGAAAAATCTTTTCAAAAAAAAAAAAAAAAAAAAAGGAACAAAAACCTAATTTGGTGGAAACCCTAGAAATTTGGGATTTTGGGGGAAATGTTGAGATATCATAAAATTTATGCTTGATAAATTGTTATGTGAAGAAATGATGGAAAATTTTCTATAGTTGTATTAAATGAGGAATTTCATGGAGGAAATGAGAATTGTTAATTTTGAAGCTTATTGTTGATTTGTCTTGGAAAACCAAGTTTAGAATATGATGTTTAACATGTAGAGAATACATGTATGCTGATGTTGTTATATTATCTCTTGGAAATATATTATGATGTTATATTAATAAAAGATGTGGAAATTTGATCACAATGGAGGATTGTGTGGTGGAATTGAAAATGGAACTTATAAATGTATCATTTCATTATTGCATTGCCACTCTATTTTATCATTGTTGCAAATGATTTTGAATCTTACACTGGAAAGATATTGCTTTGAGAAAGGAAATTATTTGTGACATACAATCATTTTGGATTTATTTTGGAGTAAATACGTCGGTAAATCTGGATAGGAGGTGTAGTTTGGTATTGATTAAGTTGGCCTGAGTGTCTATGGTGAAAAATCGAAAACACGCACGAATGAGATACCACGTGCTTTCCGATTAGCAACCGATAAAGTGGGGATTGGTAGTATTTGTTATGCCTACTTGCAGACACCAATCTGGAGATTACTTGAGTCATATTTACCACCTCTTTGAACTATATTGAAATTTCAAATTGCATTGTGAACAAAAGTTTTAAAAGATAGAGATATATGTTTTTGAGCATGACATGGCATATGCATTTATCTCAGGAGACTGTATAAAATGTATATACTTTGTTAAGGTTTTTTTACTGGGTTTTATGCTCATCCTATGTGATTTTGTGTATGGAAAGATGTGGTGATTCTACTGTGTTAAAGGCAAGAAATGTATATGTTGAGAGCACAAGGCTCTTTTCTTTTGTTGTAATTATTTTTGACAAGCCAAGGGCTTTATATGTATAGGTTTGAAAACCATTTTTGTGTAATCGGGCTTAAGCCTTGGAATTTGTAGCCTTTGAGGGCATTGAATTGTACTTGACTTGTTGTGCTACATGCTATAGATTTATATTCTAGGAATGTTGAATGTATAATCGCATGTGAAATATTGTTTTGTAAATCTCTAGAGTTTAATGAATACAAATGTTTGAGATTTGATGTTGATGTAAATGTTGAGACTTTATTTTTCAATCTACATTAAGCTAATGGAAGTTATCGTTTTGGAAAACATGGTTATGTAATTGGGAGATGATGAGTCTTTATTGTGTTATTTCTTCGGGGCGTTACATCAACCGCTCATCCTCGACTCTAAGCATATCAAAGTCTTAGTAATCTGTTCCAACCAATCATCCGTCTCTAACGGTTTAGCTTCCTCTAAAACTGCGGTAAATTGGAGCGAAAAAAAACTCCTTAGTAAGCTTGAGGGTACGCCCGTTGTCACCCTCATTGTGAGCTAGAGCATCTTGCACCGCTCTCACAATCTCCGATGCAATTTTCTCACTGATAGCTGATGCTGCAACGACAGGTGCTACAAGAACCACTGTGCCTCTATCGGCACTCCTATTTCCATTCCGTTCTTTATTCCCTGATGTAGTCATCCTATAAAATCAAAACAGGACCAACTTAGTGAACAACAAAACGGCCTTCCCCGAGGCACACACTCGCCACCACTAAGTTACAAGACACACTTAGCCCCCAACACACCCCATTCTATTACATATAAACAATTAAACACTTAATCACCTAATCGAATCAAGTCCACAAGGATAGATACTCGTCCTGGAACTCTCAAGGAATTCTCATCAAAAACCACGTTTATCAGGCGTGTTTCCGATAAGACCTAAAAGCAAGTTCAACGGCTACAAGTACTATCCAAGAAACTTAATCCCATACTCACATAAATGCAACATATAAGTCTTAACATTTATCCTAACTATATGCAACGTCCTCACCGCACGTAGCAAACCCATTGTGGTAAAAATCACTTTCCACGAGCCCAAAGTATTCAAACTCGACTCGCTCTGATACCAAGTTGTAATGCCCCACTTTTTATTTCATGGATAACAATATCAAAACCATTATTATAATACAATTTCAGAGATAACGAATGAAAGTTCTATACATTAACCAGAATAAGTAGAATAAGGTTCTCTCATTCGAATACATAATGGATGTAATAAGGGATACAATTAAATAAGCTGCTCGTAGGCTTACATCATTACATATAAAAGGAAAGGTTCAACCCTTTTACATTAAAGGCGTTCTGCCAACAAACAAAAGGCCCATGGCCAACAGATAAAGAAGATCCTCAATCTTGAACCACTTCTCGAGATCTACCTGAAAGGGATTAGCAACGCGGGAAGAACATAAAGTCCAGTAGGAATCCCAACATGATCCTAAGCAATAACAACTTACAAATAGCTATGATTCATGGATGCTTCAACTCGTACTATATAAATAATGTGACGGTTATACCTAAGTGTATTTACATAATTACTTTTTCCAAAATCATTCAATTTATTCAACAGTATAGACGGTTCACATTTCCTTCTCATTTTCCATTTTTTAAATAAAAATCACGTAATAACCGTTTGCTTTTGAAATGTGTTCACAAAAAAAAAAAAGTCCAATTTCCTCATATTACTTACAAACTCAATACGTAACCTACGTCCATCTCCAACATGCTCATCACATTTTTTCCAAGCCTTGAACCCAAAGTTAAAGAGATACTTTCAACAATTAATCTGATACACTCATAAGTACACATAGACATCTAATACGAAAAATGAAAACAACAAACACCCAACACCTACTTACTCAACATATAAGATAACTCGGTCTTCCTAAACCATAACAATCGTAATGCATGATCTACACAGATACACTAGGACAATAATGATAAACAAAACTATATTCTACCTGCCTTAAGCATGGTAAACCAAGGATACACCTTTCTATAATACAAGCCAATTTACCAGTCACCAGTTGGAAGGGAATGGGACCTCTACCAATTTACCAGACACCAGCTGAAAGGCAATGGTATCTTTGCCAAGTTCTCCAGGCGCTAGCTGGAAGGTACTGATACCTCTCATTCTAAGTGCAACCAATTCTCCAAGCGCTAGCTAGAAGGTAATGGTACCTCTCATTCTTAGCGCACGTGCATAACCAATCATCACAATATACACAAGCATGAATAATTGAAATATATTGCATACACTTAATCTATTCAACATCACAATGTCATCCTCCACCGATGACCAAGGACACAACATCTAAGCATATGTATTAGACACACATAATACAATAATCCAATTCTCATGAGACCTTAAGTCAACAACAATAATGATATTTAAAGGTTTCAAAATCCAACCTCAAGTTCATTCTTAATTTTCGAAGGGTTATGATTTTATTTTTTTACCAAAACCAATTTCCTTATTTTCCAAATCACAATACTCCAGTCATTTTCTAAAAACCCAATTTCTATATTTCATTAAAAACCACATCCACGATGTCAAAGCCACAACCCAATTCCACTCAACATAATCAAAGCCACAACCCAATTCCACTCAACATAATCAATTCCAATTAGTCCTATTATCATGGTTAACTCTCCTCTTTAACAATTAACACACTTACACAAGCCATATCAAACAAAACATAACCATTATTCAATTTTACCCCTTTCCAATTTATTAAGCTAATAATATTAACTTAGGGCCTTTTTCCTTTCTCAACACAAACATGTTAAGCTACTCCCCAATTAATCCAAACAATAATCAACTTAACAATTTCAACCCCAAATATCAAACCCTAGATCCTCTTTCATGATTTTCAAAGAAATCCATAATGGCTATGATTCTTATGTAACAAAATCTACCACATGTCTATCTATAGACAAAGTATTCAAAAGGAACAAAGAAATCCCTACCTCTTGAAGCAAAGAGAAGATAACCCAAAAATCATCGGCGACTAAACAACGATCCGCTCAGATTAAAAGAAAGCCCTCGCTGAGCTCTACATTTTGATCTAAGGAACTATGGATATAAAGTGAGTAGAAATAGATTAAAAAAAAAAAAAAAAACCAAGCTTGAAACCCACAAAAATGGTGGAAGAAGAGAAGAGGAGAGAGAAAAGAATAGAGAAAAGTGGACCAAAATGCCTTTTTAAAATGCTGATTCCTGAACAAACAGCTCGAGCGGTGAAACCGTGGCTCGAGTGAAGAACGTAAACTCCCAGAGGTTTAGACCAAACAAGGCAGATTGTTCGAGCGACCAATCTTGCGCTCGAGTGAACATCAGTAATAACCAGAATCACATACCTGCAAAAGTACTAGGTGACACGCTCGATCACTCGAGCAAACAATTCGTCACTCGAGCGATGAAGAAAATTTCCAGAATGCTACATGCCATGTCATTAAGATACTAAAAGAAACAAAAATCCAAAAGCCATGTCTCTTCCCATTTTTTGCAAGAAGTGGAAACTCAATAGGGTAGGTTTTTATCAAGTATGTGGAATCGCTTGAATCAATGAAGAAGAATGATTGGTCAGAAGCAATAACAACAACATTGATCGATTCTATAAGAGCATTGCACAAAACTCCAGTGAAAGTTACGGGGTGTGTCATTGCATTGCTGGTAAGTAGAATTTCCATTTACATTTACACTTATGATAGTTACAAATTTGTGTGTTTAGTAAAATTTAAATATTTCAATTTCCATCACAGTATTGGCTATGCGAACATGCAACTATCATCGACTGGAAAGACCGTAACACAACTGAATTCCCAAGATGTGCCAGGTGGAACCTACAAAGCTTGACCAAACAGTTGCAGAAGAAGCCAATCCAATCTCTTACACCTCGACAAGTTAGATTTCTATCGTCACTTAAGTCTTAGTGAAATTCCAATATTTCTCTGAGCACTGGTTTGTTTCCCTCCTTGTGATGAATTTTATATGGAATCAAAATTTCTCTAACCACAATTATAATCACATTAACTTATGTGCCTTGATTAATTGAGATGAATTTTCTCTGAGATTTCAATTTGTATTGCTTGTTTGATTATCACTGGTTTATTTCTATCCTTGTAATGAATTTTCTCTGGAATCCAAATTTGTCTAACCACAATTATAGTAACATTAACTTATAAGCCTTGATTGATTTTCTCTGATATTTGAATTTTTCCTAACCTATCAAATTATGTTGCTTGTTTCATAATCACTGCTTAGTTGTCTCATTGTGTATAATTTTCCCCTTGAGATGAATTTCTCTAGCATCACAATTTTCTCTGAAGACGTTAGATTCACTTTGGTTTATGTGCTTGCTTAATCTTGTTGAACCTAGTAGTTTGGTTGAGAAGAATTTCTCTGAAATTTCTTTCCCATTAGTTTGATTGAGATGAATTTTATCTGGCATTTGGTTGATCTTGTTTGAATTTTTCTCTCAGTGAAATTTTAATATTTCTCTAATAAAAAAACCCTCTTATTACAGGTAGATAAAGATGAGCTAATTAAAAACCCATTAGAAGAGTTTTGTCTTGGTAAAAACAAGAAGAAATAAGCAAAAAAAGCATTGGCCAAATTCAAGCTGACACTAGAAGATTCATTTGAAGAAGAAGGAAAGAATGAAGAAGGAGAAGCCAATGAACAAGAACAAGAAGCAAGCAATGGAGAAGAAGAAGAAGAAAGCAGTGCAAAAGAGGAAGCCAAAAAAGAAAATGAAGAAATAGAATGCAAAGAAGAAGAAGATGAAGGCACTGTATAACGATTCTGGTTTAGACTCGACCCATTTCTTGCTATTGACTCTGAGAACCCATGTTCTTAATTATTTTTCATTTCATTATCATCTTGTTGCTAGTTGAGTTGGGCTATTGAGAGTTATGGTTATGTTTGAAACAGGTTGGGAAGTTAGTTTTTCAAAGAGTTGTTGCCCAAATTTTTGCCTGTTCACTCAAGCCGTCTTTCTTGCGCTCGAGCTGTCTTTTGTAGGTTTGAAATTCTAGGAGGGGTCATTGTGGGCTCGAGCAATGTTTTTGTTGCTCGAGCAGTTTGCACGTATATCAGTCCAAGAGAAGGTCATTTTGAGTCACTTTTTCATCTCTCTCTCTCTAAACATTTCAAAACCCTAAAATATTTTCTCTCTCTCTCTCTCTCTAGTTCATACATTTTAGCTCTAAATACTCCCAATCCATTGGTTTCCTTACCCTAGTCCTTTGGAGAAAAAGGTTGAGCACGTCGAGGTTTTCGTTCTAATCGGAGGAGTTGTTGTTTTCGGCTTCGCAAAGTTATATATACCTTTTGCTCCCTCTTGTCTTCTACTTTGAGGTAGGGATTTCCTCAAATTTTAATCTGGTTCTTAGCTTAGTTATTTGCTCTTTGAAAAGGGTTAACAATTTGGGGGGTTTTTGGTTGAACCTAGGGTTTGGTTTTGGAAAGTAAAAGAGGGGTTTTTCAAATAAATCCTTGAGAATGTTATGGAACGATGTATATTGTTGGGTTGTGTTGAAGTTTTGGAAACCTACTCTTTAAATGAGATTTTAAAGAACAAAGGAGATTTTGTTAGAAAATCATTGGCATTTGGGTTATGAAAGTAAAGGAAAAGATTATGAAAGTAAAGGAAAAGATGTTGAGTTTTGAAAAGATATGGAGAATCTATCTATTGATGATGAGAGTGAAGTCAGATATTTATTATCGCTCTCATTTTGAAATTTATGAGATTTTATTTATTATTGGAGAATTATCTGTTGAGTAGAAATATCTGTTTTGGGCTATCGGTGGAAGATAGTCTTGATTGTTGTAGAAATCGCATGAGGATTAGGTTAAATTGAAATGAATTTCTCATACATTGTGCATCGAGCATCGTTTTATATTGAACATTGAAAATATATTGATTTTGAGAAAAATGAGTGAATACCTTGGTGAATTGGTTAGAAGGTGGTTGTGGTTATTATGTTGTCCTGTGTGTCCTTAGAGAAAGTCCAGAAACTCATGCGGTTAGGTGCCGATCCTTTCGGTTAGTACTAGTAAAATGGCTTTAGTAGTGCTTGTATAGCCTACTGCCAGACATGTATCTAGAGATTTCCAGTGTTTTATATCCACTGCCCTATTTTCTATTATAAAAGGATTATTTTCATGAATTGATTCATAATCTACCATTACATAGTTTTGAGATAGAAAATGGGAAAAGTTTGACGAATGGCATGCATGTGCATTCACTTTATAACTTTGTTTTTTTTTTTTTTTGTTTTTTTTTTTTGATCGGCAAAAAAAAACCTTTATTGATGAACAAAGAACTCATTACATCAAGAAAGGAAAAGGGATGGGTGCAAAAAGCATCATAGTGAGACATACCAATCCCAACTAGGTTAGCACCAATATGTCCGCCCAATCCCTTGCTAGCACACCATCCAGAGTTGGCAAGAAACCAACCAAAGACAATAAAAATAACGATTGGCAAGAACAAAAACAGCACACAACAACAACTATCCTCTATTTTCAAAGACCAAGACAAACAAAACTAAGTATATCAAAAAACACCATAGCCATCACAACAGCACAACACCAAAACCAACTCCATTTTCTCCCCATCCCATATTGTTCTGACTTCCACATCTGAGATTTGAGACTTTTTTGTTTCTTAAAACATTGCAACATCCATATTTCTTTCCTTCAACATCTTCCGAATCTTACCTTGCTTTTTCTTCCTTCCCATTCCTCTAATATTCCATGATAAAATCTTCATAGCAACATAATAATACTCCTTTGTAACACCCTATTTCGAGTATGCTAGGCCCCAGTTTTGTTTCCCCCTTCAACTCTTTCTATATCCTTCATTTCGAGCACCACAATCTTAGTCAACACTTCATCTACTTTCCCATTGTATTCCATTCCCAAAATTTTCCCCATCTTGAGAGTTGCTTGAGCTTCATCTAAAACATACCTCCATTTATCCCTCCTATTTTCAATTGATGCTGATAAGGAGATTGCTGCTGTTGTTGCTCTCCAAATTACAGTCTTTGGAGCTGATCTACTTGTTGAAGCCCCTTTTCGACCATACCTCCTAACTAAATCACAATATCCCTTCTTTGCCCACTGTTGGTTGTATTTCCTTTTGCTATTTATCTTCAGCTTTCTTTTCGTATTGCTTACTGATCTATTACTGGGCTCTTTATCATAGGCTTCAGACATGCTTGAGTTTCTAATAACTAGCCCTACTGCCCTATTCCTTACAGTTGTGTTAGTAGCTTGTACTGTGGGCCTATTTTGAACATGTTGCAGCCCATGTGCTTGACTTGATAATTGATTTTAGCCCAATACCACTTCAATATTCACTCCAGGTCTAAACAGACTTGACCCACTCAAACTTCTAACATAACCAGGCGTGAGTAGTTGGCCATCAATTCTCTTACTCCCACCCACTTCATCCATAGAGCCGTTTCTTTGGTTTCTCGCCTCCATCATTGTGTTGTAACCCTCTGTATTGGCCACTTTTCCCACACTACTTCTTGACTCTGCAACTTCAGTCCCACTCCTCCAGCTCACCTCCTTCTCCATCTTCTCACTCCTACTCTGCCCACTTGGCTCATGATCTTGTGCCACATTAGACTTATGTTCCATTTCATGGGCTGACTTATCCTCCATGTCATCATCATCTTCCTTTTCACTGCTGCCCTCTTCCATGTCATCATATTCTTCCTCTTTAATGCTGCTCCCTTCCTTCTCTTGCCTTTTCAGCGCATTTGAATTGCAATTCTCTTCCATATCTTGAGGCTTATTACAACCACACTTTCTTTTCATTGTTTTCACCATTACCAACTACTCCTCACATACTCTTACTGGATGCATTGCACCTCTACTTTCCAGATATATGATCATATTAATTAGTTCCAGAAGATTGGTAGAGATTTTCACCTTAGCACACACAAATGACTCTGGCTGGTTTATATCACTATCGAAGCCTATAACTTGTCCCCACAATCCACCAATCCTTTGTAGGTTAGTATTGTTCCAGAGATTTAGTGGAATGCCATAGCAACTAATCCAAACATTTCTCTCTTGGTCCAGCACTAAACCTGGTTTCCCTTCAGAAATGTCATCGCACCAGTCCAATATTAACTCCTTTATTGTCTTCAGTTTCAGTCCCATATCCTCCTTCGATTTGAATGTTATAACTACATCTCTTCCTCTACTTCCTCTTACCAGAATGTCCTCAATACCAACTAATTCAAGCTCATTTTTCAAGCTAATATTGGCATATTTAGCCTTCAGACGCACCACTATACTTTCATACAACCACCCATTTCCAAATTCCTTTGCCTTCAAAATAATGTTTCCACAGCCAACACTCTTTTTGCCTGTTATAACCTCTACATATGATCTTTGCTCTGTGAGGGGTTTTGCTTCACTTCTTCCTACCCCACCTTGGACATTTTGATTCTTAGTTTGGGTTCGTACTGGACCTATTACAGCTTTATCATTTATGTTTTCCTTGCCAAAATCTGCAAACTTTACCTCTAGAGCTTTATCATCCACCCAAAGACCATTTGCTTTTTGAACTACTATTGTGGTAGCCCACAATGCAATCAAACCTCATAAATTCAAATCTTGTATTCATAACCCTTCTTCGCTTATGTGGAATAAAAACATCCTTTACCACCCCAAACTTTGTAAAAAGATTGGAGAGACTTTTTGGATTCATTAAATTTGGTAAGTTGTCCACAAACACAGTGTAGATATCTTTGCTGCCTTCCTGCTTCCATGTTCCTTGTCTTCCCCTTGGCCTCACCATAGGTATCCATCCTCTTTGTTGGGTGCCTTGTGACCTCTATCCTCCTTGTTGGTCACCATACGATCTCCATCCTCCTTGTTGCCTTGTGACCCCCATTCCAACACAATCAAAGTTGTATCGATAATGACAAATTGCTCACTTTATAACTTTGTTAAGTTTCATATATTGTGTTAGAGTATCGACACTGGGCTTTGGCTCACATTATGTGAAAAATAACTTTCAAGTGTTGATGATATCCCTCCACCAAGGACATAGCTTGGAAGGACTTGGAGCCAAGGGCTTTATTTTGTTTATTTGCTCTAATTACTTTTGTATATGCCTCGGGTTTTACTTGTATTGATTTAAACTCATTTTGTTATACCCAAGTATCGACTTGGAAATATGTAGTCGTTAGGGCATAAAATTAGTTGGTTTTACTTTTATTTTAATTCATGTATCCCTACCATATGCTATTGATTCAGAATCTAAGATTTATGAATTTATATTGCATGTGTCATCTTTTGTATTGATCAAAGCTATAAATGGAATACAAGATGTGATGTTGATCATTTGTATATAATGTTATGAGATGTGTTATTGTTATTTATTTATTTTTTTTGGCGTTACACACTGAATCTGAAGAAGAAGAAGAAGAAGAAGAAGAAGAAGAGAACAACGAGGAAAGCGATGAAGAAGAAAACAATGAACGCATGAACCAACGTCATGATAGCATTTGTGGCTCGATAATGCAACAGTCTCAAGAATCTAAGCAATCAAAGGATGCTCAAACTGCTAATCTACGTAAAAGACTAAGGGCACTTTCTAACTCCAAAATAGAAGAAGGGAAAACTTGGAATTAATTACTTAAAGAGAAGGACATTGACATAAGAACCTTGACACCATAGAATTCAAAATTTCAAGAAAGAGAGAGCACAAACCAACTGAGACTAAGGATGTTAGAGGTTGAAAAGGAAGATAAAAACAAATATATATATATATGCAACAATTGAGGGATTCAATTTTAGAGCTTGAAATTGAAAATACTAGATTGCATGAACAAATTGAAGAACTATCTGTCCAACTAGCAATACAACCTTATGGGACACCAAAACAAGTTCACCCTTAAGGTTAGTGAAAATCTTGAGCCACAAAAAGTTATGGTATTCTGTCAACATAACTCGAAGAAATTTCTATTTACTGAATTTTCATTGTGAAATAGTTGGAACGGAAGTGCAAGAGGCAAACCAACAACAAGTGCAACAAGTGCAGGAGGCAAACCAACAACAAGAACCACACAAGGACAAAGACAATGGTAATTTTCTCTGGAATCTAAATTTCTCTGACCACGTTAATTTGACCACTTTGATTTCAGCTGCTTGTTTGTTTTTCTCTATCTATTTGCTTCCATATGTGTGTAATTTCTCTGACCATGTTGAGTTTTGCGGCTTATTTGATTACTGTGTATAGTTGGAATGCAAGTGCAACAACAGCCAAGAGTCCAAGAGGAAAGAGTGACAGACAAACAACAAGAAAAACCAAAGCCAAAAGTCTATGGTAACCAAAAAATATTGAATTAAATAAATTTACATATTAAAATATAATTCTGTTACTTTAGAGAAATTTATGTTTTATTGAAAATTCACTGTCTTGCTATAGTGAAAAAAGATCCTACATCAATGATAAAGAATTTGGAGGTAAAGGAAAGGAAAGGAAAGCAAGACCCGGACTTCAAATATCCTAGAGTTATGAAGATCACTAGAGGTTCAAAGTAAGATGCAAAGCCAATAGAGCAAACCATCGAAGATAAACAAATTCTTGATGTCGAAGACTATGTCTTGCCTCAACCGACAAATCTTAGAAAATCTTGGATTTTTCCATCAAGTCTACCAGTTGCAAAATTGGTCCAAGAACATGTTAAAGATATCTTACAGCACATATCGAATGTGTTTGGACTAGAGTAAGCACAACAATTAAAATAGAAGATAACAAACAATAATTTACTAACTTATATTGCATTAACAACTGTTAAATCCTTTCTTTGTCATCTTGTAGGGCTTTCATCTAGACAAGTGACTTGAATCTCATTTCTTTTGAAGATATCAAAAACCTAATAAAGGAAAAAGAAATTGCCAACAATGTAAGTTTTTCGTTAAATGTTTCTGTCATGTTCCATAAGCCTTTATAAAACAATGTTACAATTATAAATGATATTTTCAGGTCGTTGATGGTTATGGAGAGATACTCTTTGCTGACCAAAGGGAAAAGGACAACAAGAACTTCATTTTTTTCACATGCATGGGCTTGGTATGTTACTACTCATTTATTTGATTTTCTCTGGAATTTATTTACTACTTTCTCATTTTGAGCTACTTCTTGAAACCAGTTGTGTGACTTGTCTAATTTTCTCTGGCTAGTTGTGTGCATGTCTTAAAATTTCTCTACTACATCAAAGTTCTCTGTGTGTATATTTCTAAATTTTCTATCATTTCAAATTTCTTTGACCATTGTTTGATTTTCTCTGACTCCTAACTTCATTAAGATGACGGAAAATCATTCTTTCCGAATCTCATTGTTTGACAAGCATCTTGAACCCACGTGGAGAAACTACAGGTTCCTCTATTTCCTAATAAATAATGGTGGCAATGAGAAGTCAACTGATGGAAATCATTGGACCTTGCTTATCTTGGATAAAAAAGACAATTTATGGAGGTTTTACAACTCCCTAAGGACAAGGAGGGATGATGCATAGGACAAATATATCAAAGATGCATAACAATATGTAACAAGTGCAGATTTCTCTAATCCATGATGTTGTTTGTGTGATGATAATGTTGTTGAATTGTGAAAGTGAAGTTTATGTGTTTGTTGTTGAATTAGGGTCAAAATGTGTTTGTACTTGTGAAATTTATCTGTTTGTCATTTGCCGATGGAAATTATTTTTGAGTTGTCACTTAATACTATCATTTGCCCTCATTAACCTCACTTTTGCTGTTGTCAAATTTTTCTTTCCAATTGGTTGGTCAACACTTTAGTTGTTGTTGAATGCCGTTTGGATTTTTCAGGTTTACACTAGCATGCTACCCTCTAGGTGTTATTTGAAATTTTTGCTAGGAAAATTTTCATTCACAATTTATGTTGCATGTCCTAGTTGTTTCCTTGTGCTTGTGTATATAAGTTTCTCTTGTATCTGAAATTTCTCTGTCCAGGATAGACTCCCATTAATTTGTGTCTTTGTGTCCTTGTGTGTAAATTTCTCTATCATTTAGAAATTATCTGGCTCATTACGTTGTGTTGCTTATCCCAATTGTGTCCTTGTGCTTGTGTATGTAATTTTCTCTAGCATCTAAAATTTCTCTAGCCAGGATAGACTCCCATTAATTTGCGTCTTTGTGTGTCTGTTATTTGAAAATTATCTGGCTAATCACATGCACACAACTCACATAATTAATATCCTTTTGCAGCAAGATTTCGTAGAGAAGTTTTGGATAGCATGCCATGAAAGACAGTGTAACGCCCCGAAATAATCTAACATAAATCTAATATACCAATCCACATCCACTCAACGATAATAACAATACTCCGATCATTACATCATCAATCAACAAAATTTATACAAAAGTTCCACATACAACTTATACATTCAATGATATAGAAATACATGAATCTATAACATGCAGAGCATCATGTTCCAAAAACAATAAAATGTCCTCATGGGCTTACAATTTCCAAGGCTTAAGCCCGGTTACACAAAAATGGCCTCTCGGACCCATACATGAATAGCCTTAGGCTAGCAATTAAATCATAACAAAACAGAGTTATTACTCTTCACAACATATCCACGCCCTCAACTTGGCGGGATCACCACGTCTTTTCCTGCACCAAAATTCCATAGGGGTAAGAATAAAGCCCAGTAGAGAATCCTTACAAAGTATATACAGTTATGCAAGACTTTTCAATATTAAATGCAATACCATGCAATGCCAATTTAAAGGAATTTCATGTACATGCACTTTCTTGAAAATCACCATGTTCAACAAAAATTAAAATCTCCACAATTCGAAGCTTATAATTTTATTCAATAGGGGCGGTAAATATGACTCAGGTAATCCCTAGGTTGGTGCCTGCAGGTAAGCTCAACATGCACTACCAATAACCCCAATTTACCAGTTGCTAACCAGAAGGGAAGTGGTATCTCTTTTGCGCGTGTTTTCGATCTTTCACCCCGGACACTCAGGCCAACTTATCAATTTCATCCACACCTCTTTTTCGGACTTACCACGTATTTACCCTATGAACATTTTAAAAAAACTTTATTTCGCATTATCTTATTCTCAATGTAAATGATTTCAAATCTCAACTCAAAACTTGCAACAATGTAATGCGAGAAATGCCAATACAATATGCCAAAGCTAAATACTAATCTTGTAATAATCAATTAAATGAACATGCAATGTAACAATCATGATCATTAGATAACATTTCTCCATCATCAATGTTCTCCGCATTGATTCATTATAACCAAACTTTCCACAATATCTAGCATGATACCTTTCATTTCGTTTCAATTCAACAACACTAAACACTTTTCACATTTCATGTTACCATCCCTTTAGTGCTTCATAACTTAATCCACAATTCCAACTACAAGTTTCCATTTCCACGTTTCACACATCCCATGAAATTCATCGTCTCTACAATGGCAAAGATATATTCAATTTCATTCTTCCATTGTGACATATCAACAATGTACTAATTTCATAGGCCCTCATCATTTTTAAATCCATAAATTTGGGCCTTTAGTCAAGATCAGGCATCTCTTCACCTTTTGAAAGAACTCACACACACAAACATCCTTTTTCACATAATGAGAGTAAGACCCTCAAAGATCAACTTAGAAACATTTGAGATTTTAACCCTCTTTTAAAAATCTCTACATTTTTTAACCAAAATCAAACTTTCAAAGAACTTCAAGAGAACTTTAAAATCAACCTTAATCTTGCAAAACATGCATATATAACTCAAGGAAATCCTTACCTCAAAGTTTGATGATGAAAGAGATGAAACCCTAGAGTCAAGATGGGAGATTTTCGATTTTCACTACACCAAATGGAGCTCTAGCTTTGATCTCCAAGATTTGTGAGAGATGATGACTCTAGACCCAAAGGATTGAAAGAAATCAAAGATTTTGAGTGCTTGATGAGGGTTTTTAGAGAGAGGGAGGAGCAAAAGTGTTTTTCGAGAGAGAGAGATGTAGAAACAATGAGATACATTCAGCCCTAAAAGATAAAAATAAAAATAATAAAAAAACAGGGTTTTCAGACTGCCCAGTGCCCTGCACGTGCAGAGCCTATCTCCCGCACGTGCGGCCTTCAACCCCGTATATGCAGCCTTTCCTTGCCGCAACTCTTCCAGCATCTGCATATATTGTAGTGTGCTACCCCAAACATCCCCTGAATTTCGCATGTGCGGCCTCACTTCCCGCACTTGCGGCCCTAGTTCCCTCAGCCCAGAATTTCTGGTTCGACCCCCAGGCACTCCGGACTTGACCGTGCACCCTCCGGAACAAGTGAAATTCAACACCGAACAAAAACAAGAACAAGAACTTTATTCTAAAAACAACTTCCGGACATTTCAAACCCAATGAGAACAAAAAGGAGAACGGAGCAAAGAAAAAAATACACCCGGTCGTCACAGAGAGGCACAATCACAACCTTCATTCAAATTGATCGACTCACAAAGCACAAATTATGACATTGTATATGTCAAGAATGCTCCACAACAAGCCAATGATTCGTAAGTTTCATACAACATCTACAAATGAGATAATTTAATTTGTATATTTCTCAAAACTAACTATACCTATAATTTGTATGTAGTGTAGATTGTGGCATCTTTGTATGCTACATAATGAGACAATACATCTACCATGAACCTATCAGCTCGACATTGTCAACAAAAGATGTAAGTTTAATGAGGACAGAAATCATAGAGAGATTTGCGACCTAAGTTGGACGGTCATGGACATAACCAATTGAAATACCACCAGAAGAAGTACCAAAAGTAGAGTAGTGAAAGAACACTAGTGAAAGGAAGACTAACTAATGAATGACTAATGTAATTAGAAATAGCCTTCAATATTTTTTTGATATATTGAAGGAATGATAATGGCTGATGTATATATGTATATATGTATATATCTTTTTTTGACTAATGTAAACTTCAAAACTTTATTTCTATCAACTGTTGAATATATGTTTTCATAATGCATGTTAAGTAGTGATTATCAACACAATGTACACAGAGAAAATTATATTTGGAAAGAAATTTCTCTAATTTAAAGTTACCAGAATTTCACAGAGAAAATTCTAGTAATAGAGAAATTTATCTCGTATGATGCAAAGAGAGTGCCTATTTGATCATGTAATTTGTAGTGCATTTTGTTGGTACAAAACAATGCACAAAGTAATTCACACCATCCAATTCAAAAAACACAATGCACAAAGTATTTTCTCTACTATTGAGAAATTTCTCTAGATGAATTTGATTGGTATTATAAACACACTGCCCAAAGTATGTTTTGCATTAATCCAGAAATTGCAGAAAAAATTCAGAAAAAGTTAACAGAAAATTACTAAACACAATGCACAATAGACATATTGTTTTTGTAATAAGATTCGTACACATACAAATTTCTATCTATTAACCAATATCGAAAAATGCAACATAAATGCCTCTAACATTCTCAAATGTATTATTCAATCAATAAAATGTAATGTAAACAATTAAAACGAATGGATATCCTCAACTGTTTAATAAAGATTCCTTGTATATCCTCTTATTATGGCGACCAATACTTCCACATCGACTACACTTCATCACCCTTTTAAACTCTCCAGTAAAAGCAATTCTATTATTCTTCAGCCTCCCAGTTGGTCTCTTACTCAATGGAGATAAAATCATAGCATCATCAATGGTATAAATAAGTTTTTCAACAGTTGGAACTGGGCTAATCGAAAACGAGTATGCTTGACTATACATATTAGCATTAAAAAATGGTTCAACGAATGAATTCAAATTCTTTTCACTCCTAAAAATCGCAGCAATAGCATGTTGAGAAGGATATCCATTTATTTCCCATTTTTGACATGAACAAGTTTTCAAACCAATATCAACCATAACCGAAGGAAACAATGCACTTCAAACACATTATCAGATGATAAACTCACATTCTACGTCCTCCCATCCATGAAAGCCTTCTCCAACACATTATCCATACGAAGACAAAGAACTTTATTCCATTTAGTAGAAAGTAGCCTCCTATCAGACCTCGTATTCATGATTTGCAACCATATCATTTCCACCAAACTTGTTATTGGCAAGTGTCGAGCTTCTCGTATCCATGAATTGAACGACTCAGCAACATTTGAATACATTTCACCATAGCATTTCTCCTCAAATATGCATCACTCCAATTTTCATATGGTAAACTTCTCAAGAAAATACTCACAATGTCTCCTCCCTCACTTTTTAATTCATTTAACTTGAAATGGAACGATGCCTTTATTGGAGCATATGCACATTCTGAAAACTTGGACACGATCGTCTCCCTAACCAAATTTGTGTTTCCACATGATAACATATCCTGAAATTTCTCTTTAGATGTTCAAGACAAAATGCATGATAGCAATTAGGAAAAACCTTGCAATTCCTTCCACAATACCACAATGTCAATTTGTATGAAACTTATCACCCTCTCCGGTCCCAATAATTGACACAAATGTTCAAGGAACCAACACCAGCTGTCCTTAGTCTCAACGTCAGTAATGGCAAAAGCTAAAGGAAAAAAACCCTACAAAACAAATAGGAACAAGCATATTAGATATATACATGCAGAGAAAATTCGCACATTGAACAACCAGAGAAAATTCACACAATGGCCAAAATCTAGAGAAAATTACAAACAGTGAACGACTAGAGAAAATTCACACAGTGGCCAAAATCTAGAGAAAATTCATATAGTGGCCAAATCTAGAGAAAATTCACATAGTGGCCAAAATCCAAAGTAAATTCACACAGTGGCCAAATTCACAGAAAATTCACATTGTGGCCAAATCTAGAGAAAATGCACACACTAGCCAAATCTAGAGTAAATTCACATAGTGGCCAAATCTAGAGAAAATTCACAAAATTTACAAAACATGACCACGAACATAGAAAATTCACCCAGTTCCCATATCTACAGAAAATTCATATACTTAGAGAAAATTAGATATATTTCCAATTACCTTCATTTCCATCTTTCCCTACCACAGTAAGCATAACTCCTTTGTATTGTCTTTTCAAAAAAATTCCATCAAGGAACAAGAATGGCCAACACTAGTTGAAACCAGCAATTCAAGCATGAAAAGGCCACAAACACTCTTTTGAAATGCATGTTATCTTCAAAATCCAAATCAAAATGACTACCTAGATTGTTCTTCTATGCCTCGTCAAAATACCATCGTAATTGATCAAATGACAAACAAGAATCCCTATATGTACTACTTTTTGCTTTTTCAACCCCTAACCAACCACAGTTATAACTGATTAAGACCCTATATTTGTCTTTTATTTTTTTAACAACATCCACTGAACGAGTTAAAGGCTTCACACTTACCTCTTCAAGTATCAGCACAGAAACTAAGCTGGAAGTCATCTTATCATGTTTACTAGTACGAACCGCCACACCACATATATGGTCATTGTTCAAAGTTCTTATGTAAAAGAACCCATTTGTTTTTTCAACTGAAACATATACATACCACATACGCCCCTTGATTCATTATATGCACATTCTACCATAACTCTTAGCTTGTCATTTTTAACATACATAAACTCAAAACCAACCTCAATAGCATATTTGCACAAAAAAAAAAAAAAAAAAGGAACTCAACCACGTCACTCTCAAACTTTTGTCCAACACTTCTAATATTATTTCGCCAACCAGCTAACAATAACACTTTTTCTCGGTGAAAACAAAACTTTGAGAGTGAATTCCTTTCAATATCCACAAGCCTATCACATTCACCATGCGCAACATCTACCCAATTAGACCATACTTCATCATCTTGATCAAAAGTACTACACCTAATAACTGAAACATCAACTATATCAACACCACATGTAAAAACAGCTCTTGACATATTCAGAAAATCAATATTATTTCGAACCATACAATTTGGATGCCCACAATACAATATGAAATAGAGATCATCTCATGTTTCAAATTCTCTCATGTTTTACACAAAATGCCAAAAAATTCCTCAAAGTTCAATTCACATGAAATATTAATGACAATAGTATTATTCCCACATTTGTACAACAACAACACTGCACTATCCATCTAAATTGAAAAAAGAAAAAGAAAAAAAAGAAACACAAAAATAACTTATTCAATATAAAAACATATAAAAAGCACAACATAAAAAATAACATAAACATACAAACTTACACAAAAACAAAAAGACATTCACATCTAAACACAAAATGCTAACTATTCAACAAAAAATAGTAAAAATCACAGATAAAATCAAATTTAATCACAAAATATCCAATTAATTCCCCAATCCATATATCTAATCCAGAGGACATTAAAAATCAAAAATAACAAACTTATAATAATATGACCAAATAAAATTATGATTTTCTCTTGATTATAATAACGAACTTATAATTTTCTCTGAACTACAAATAAAAGTGCAGAGAAATTTACAAACTTATATTCACTTTTAAGATCACAAAAACAAAAACACATTAACATCAAAAGACAAAAATGCTAACTACTCCACACAAACACAAAAAAAATCACAGAATCGATCTGTTATGCTCACAAAACATTCAATTGAGAAAATAAAAAATAAAAAATAATAAACTTATAATAACATGTCCATATGAAATTATAATTTTTCCTATGATTTTCATTGGACTACAAACTTACAATTGTCTCTGTGATTTTATCTGGATGACAAACTTATAATAACATGTCCATATGAAATTGTAACAGTTGATTTTGGATGACCGCTCGAGCAGTCATTTGGTTACTTGAGCGTAGATTCGCAGCTCCCAGTATCTCGTATGTTTGTAGGAGAGATCGCTCGAGCGAAGAAAAACTCACTCGAGCGCAGATTTCAAGCTCCTAGTATTTTCACTATAGTTCTGCAAAACTTCTGAGACCTTGGATTTACTGCTCGAGCGAAGGAAAGTTCGCTCAAGCGGTCTCTTTGTATTTTGGCACTTCGCTCGTGCAATGGAAAATTTGCTTGAGCGGTCTATTCGGGGCAATAGAGCTATATTGCGATCCAAACACCTTTCTAGCTCATTCTTTTCACACTCCTTCTCTCTCTAACAGCCCCCCTTTCCAAAACCCTAGCTTAAAGACCCTAGATTTCATCTAGTAATAGCAAGAATCAATCTTTGGGCCTTCATTAAAGTTGTTACTCTTATCAAGAGCTACATTTTGAACTGATTAGATCATGTTATTTCGGAAGTTCATTGCGTAGATCTTAATCTTACACTTGCAACTCTTGAGGTAGGAATATCTTTACCCTTGTATATTTATACTTTAGTTTAGGCGTATGTGAATCTTAAGGTGTGGGTGATGGTTGAGATGGATGATATATATATATACATATGGATTTTGTAATGATAATGTGTTTTGTGTGAAATTGATGATGTGTTAGGTAACCAATTATGGAAGATTGAATAATTAGACATGAATAAAGGAAAATTAATACTCGGAAGGAAAAAGCCCTAAAATTTAATGTGTAACCCTGAAGGTTGTTCTTTGATTTTGACTTAATGGATAATTGATGAGTAAAATTGGAGGGTCCTTGTGATTTTTTGTGATGGGTTTAAGATGTTATTGTTTTGGAATGTGTTGAGGTGCCCACTTGCCCGGTCATGTGAGGACAACGAATGTGGGAATGTTATGAGTTGTTCACTCACTGATCATGTAAGGACGACAAAAGTGCAAGGTTTTAGGTGTCCACTGGCCATTCGTGTGAGGATGGAAAAATGTGGAGATTGAAGGTTGAATTGTGGGTTATATTATAAAAATTGAAACAATGAAATTCATGGGTATTGATAGAGATCATGCATATTCTAAATCAAATATTCATATACTTGGTTAAATATATTCTGTACTAAGCAATTGCTCATTCCTATTTTACTAACATTTTCAAGACATGAAGAGTTAAAAGACCGTCAATGAAGAAGATAATGACTATTTCTTTTGAAAACCCAAATTTTTGTGAAATTTGAAATTGTAATGTAACTGTTCAACTTCTTTCTTACTTGTATTTTGAAATTTTGTATCTTTTGTACTAAGTGGCATGATGTAATTAGTAAACTTGGATGACAATATATTATTTTGTAACTTTTTCTAATTTATTGAACTGAGAGCTGTATCTTGTAATTTTTGTAAATTGGATCTATAGTTCAATGATAAAGAGAAACATTAGAATGAATTGTGTTGTTTGGATTTATGGAGCCTGTTCTCTTAGTTGTTATTTGGGAATTGTTTTTGGGGTGTTACAGAAATTATAATTTTTTCTGTGATTTTCGTTGGATTATAATAACAAACTTATAATTTTCTCTGGACTACAAAGAAATGTGTAGAAAAAACAAAGAACAAAATTTAGAGAACGAAAAATGATAAGCATGTTGATGAAAAATAGAGAACAAAACTTATCATTGATAAGCATGTTGATGAAAAATAGAAAACAAAAAATGAACTCCAAAAATCAAAATTAACTCCACTGAGCTGGACTCTCTCTGAAATTGATCAAAAAACAGAGAATGAAAAATGAACTCTGAAAAACAAAATCAACTCCATTGAGCTGGCCTCTCTCTAAAATTGATCAATAACAGAGAATAAAAAATCAACTCCAAAAATCAAAAACAACCTCACTAAACTAGCCTCTCTTTCAAATTGATCAAAACTAAAAACAAAAACCTAATTCAAATTACACTCGAAAAACTAATATGAAATCGGAATCCTTACATACAAATCAAATCAAAAATCAAAATCTATATAGAATCTCCATCAAAACATACTTGTTCAACTCCACTGGAAATCAAAACAAAAACAATCAACACCACTGTAACACCTATACGATCACAGCAATCTCTATCGTCAAGTCTACTGCAAGACCTACAAAATCCCTACGAAATCTCCTACAAAATCTCCATCGTGAAGTCCATCCCCACGAAATCTCCTACAAAACAGCAATAAAATCTTTAGTTTGCCAAAATCCAAAACAACGTATGTTATAAAGAACGGTAAATTAGGCATTTTACAACGTAAAATAAGATTGAGGGACCTTAGGCATTAAAAAATATTATCGTGGACCTCTCATCCTACCAAAAGTTGGGCATGGATCTTAGATCAATTTTCCACTAATTTTATATGGTGATTTCAAAGCTATAATGACAACTATTTCACTCAATGTTAAAGTTCATAACTAAACTAACATATCTAAATTTGAGTTATAATTGTTGAATAATTAAGATTAAATTTCTTGATTTGAAATTCTTATTTATCCAAACAGGTCCTTAGTTAAAAGTATTGGGATTTCTTTTACACCAACCAGTTCATAAGTGATTTTTTGTAATTTTTTTTTTTCATGTTACTTCTATTTTTAGTATGAAAAATTGTTATTGAGTGAAAGTTCTCGAGAAAAAACAAAAATTCAAATTAATGGTAGGTTTTATCAACTTTAAAAATTAAATTGATAATTTTTTAATATTTTATAAATATTCGACAGATTTGTAATTTTTCCTTTTTAAAAAATTATGCTTTTGAAAAAAAAAAAACTTTTTAATTCGCTGCAATCAATGTTGCTGTGTGGTGGATTGGCTATTAATTTCCCACAAAGAAATTAAAAAATGTTGCCGTTGGACCCGAGGCTAAAGCAAATCATACTTGGTGGATCGTGGAAC
>JAXFYN010000453.1:0-228000 GCA_036172215.1 Camellia granthamiana
AATTTCTTCAATGTCGTGCAAGATTTATCCACAAATTTTAAAAAGAGGATTCGACATTCGGGTGGTGTGGTCCAATTAGAAATGGATAAGTAAAGATGGGCCTTCATCAGTCCAGGCTAGCTCAAGAACCAAAAGCTTTAGTATCTAGCTCGGCCCCCATTTTGAGAATATGATATCGTAGAAGATGATTTTAACTAGGAATCTGGTTTGTTTTCGTTAGCGCTGGTATGAAAAAAAATGATTCAATTAGAACATAAGTGCAGAAGGTGGGCAGGCCTAGCTCAATTAGAAATGGACAAGGGTGTTTCAGCAGCCCAGGCCAATCAGGACGGGCCTACATTAAAAATGCCAAAAACTTTCGTATTTAAGTCCTGCTCTAATTTTTTTTTTTTTTTTTGGGCTTATTGAAGATGGAATCTAAAATAATATATGGAAAAAAAAAAATGATATGATTTAAATAAATTAATAAAATAATAAGTAATTAATTTATGGTATTGTCAAACCAAACCTACTTTTTTTTTTTTAATAAAGGTTGGAACCAAGCCTAGTTAAGTGAACACAATTTAATCAATTTTTTTTTATTTTATTTTTTATTTTCTTTTCATTACAATTGACAATCACTTGCCATGTACTCTTATCGTTGTTCATCATCACCTCTCATATTTTGCAATCCATTGTCATTTCTTCATCTATTTTTCCGATTCACTGTTATTTTTCTACTTTTTTAATTCATATCATCCATCTCCTCTTCCTTTCTTAAATTTGCCAAATTCTTCTTGTTCTGTTAGTTAGAATTGATATTATTGTAAAATTTAATAGAAGTAATTAAAAAATTAAAAGTTTGATTGTTACTATTTTTATTTTATTTTATTTATAGTAATTACTCTTAATTTTTAAATTCTTAAAAAGTGAAACGAGGTCGGTTGAAGGAGATAGACGCAAGAAATATAAAAATACATAAACACCCTTTATTTTGAATATATTTTACTGTCCTGTTTGAGTAGGGGAGCCGCTAATTACGATTTTAATAAGCCGCCGACTCACTATTTCATTTTGCAAGCGGTGGCTCCTCCGCAGTTGCTTCTGCTGAAAAATTAAAATAATAAAATTCATTTCACCCCAAGAACTAACAGTGCTATTGGGAAAAAAAACTTTGATTCTTATTTTTTATTTGAATTATTAATTTGTGAAAGAGAAAATAATAGAAGAAAAAAGTTCTTTAAAAAAAAAACCCAGAGATTTTAGACAGAGTTTCAGTCGTTTTGGTCATCACCCTTTTTTTGAGAGCTGATATAAGCGGTTGCCCACCTACCAAATATTTTTTGAACATCTCAAACTTTCAATGGCCAAAATATACATATAAACATAAATAAATTAAACTAAAAAATAAAATAAAATAATATAATGACAAAGAAGTTTCCAGTTCTCTACAATCTTTACAGTCTCTGCTCCATCATTTTCTACATTCTAAACAACAAATGTCTCCCAACATTCCCAATTTCCCATAACTTTCTCAGAGATGCACTATGCTGCAGTATTTTGTTTCTTGGTAGGGAAGGAACTCTCTCTCTCTCTCTCTCTCTCTCTCTCCAACATTCAAACCAAGATTCAACCCACATGGAAAAAGGTACTAGAAAATAGTTATTATAAGTAAAGATGGTCAGCAATTGAAAAAAAAAAAAACAATTTAGCACACACAGTACATTGATATATTATCCATACATGCATGCATGCATGCCCCCCAAGTGACCGAAATTCAGCAGTGGATTGGATAATAAAAATAACAAATTTCAGGTCATTTTCCATTATGGGTTGTTTTCCATATTAGGCGTGTGTATGTTTCTCAGACCACTAATAGGAAGAAGAGTATAAAGTCCCCACATCAACCGTCCACCTTATCCTGAAACGTTACTTGATTCTATTTTTTGATCATTTTCCAGAGTCACTTTCTTCTGTTTTTCTCTATATATACGTGTCTTTCCTCTCATTTCTTTCTACCCAAACATCTCTTTGTTCATAAGCTTTCTTGTTCAATTGCTCCCTGTTTCATTTTCTTAGTCCGTTCTTCTGATTTGTCAACTCTGTTCGTTTTCTCTGTTTTTCTCAGTCATGGCACCCCCAAATGATCCCACAAACTCAATATTTGGCGTCCCCGAAACCGACACTAAGAAAAACAGTTTTGATTTGTCTCATGGCAAGTTCTCTGTCAAAGGTGTACCATTGCTTTCTGAAGTTCCAAGCAATGTCTCTTTCAAACCCTTTTCTTCAATATGTAAATCCTCTGATGCTCCACTTCCCCTGTTCCAGCGCGTCCAATCAACATCCTTCAATGGTGGATTCCTCGGATTTAACAAGGAAGAGGAACCATCTGATAGGTTGATGAACTCATTAGGCAAGTTCAATGGGAGGGACTTTCTAAGTATTTTCAGGTTCAAAACATGGTGGTCTACCCAGTGGGTAGGGAATTCTGGGTCAGATTTACAAATGGAGACCCAATGGGTACTCTTAGATGTCCCTGAAATAAGGTCCTATGTCCTAATTTTACCCACCATCGAAGGGAAGTTTAGGTCTGCCCTTCATCCCGGCACTGATGATCATCTCATGATTTGCGCCGAAAGCGGTTCCACCCAAGTGAAAGCATCATCATTTGATGCTATTGCTTATGTTCATGTGTCTGAAAATCCATACAACATAATGAAAGAAGCTTATACTGCTCTCAGAGTTCATCTGAACACTTTCAAGCTCTTGGAAGAGAAATCAGCCCCACCTATCGTCGACAAGTTCGGTTGGTGCACGTGGGATGCATTCTACTTGTCGGTAGAACCAGCCGGAGTCTGGCTCGGAGTAAAGGAATTCACTGATGGAGGAGTGTCACCGAGGTTCATGATCATCGACGATGGGTGGCAAAGCATCAATCTTGATAGCCAAGACCCACATAAAGATGCTAAAAATCTTGTTCTGGGTGGGACTCAAATGACTGCTAGGCTTCACAGGTTTGAGGAATGTGACAAGTTCAGAAACTACAAGGGTGGATCATTGTTGGGTCCTAACCCTCCTCCCTTTGATACCAAGAAGCCAAAGGTGCTGATTTCTAAAGCAATTGAGATCGAACAAGCTGAGAAGGCTCGAGACAGGGCAGTTCAATCTGGGGTCACTGACTTGTCCCAATTCGAGTCAGAGATTGAGAGATTGAAGCAGAAATTGAACCAAATGTTTTGTGGAAACGAGGTAGAAGTTGGCTGTGGAAGCTGTTGTTGCAAAGCAGAAGCAAATTATGGGATGAAGGCTTTTACAAATGATTTGAAAACAAAATTCAAAGGTTTGGATGATGTTTATGTCTGGCACGCTCTTTGCGGCGCTTGGGGCGGTGTCAGGCCTGGAACAACTCACCTGAGTTCCAAGGTAATCCCTTGTAAAGTCTCTCCCGGGCTTGATGGGACGATGACCGATCTTGCAGTGGTGAAAATCGTTGAAGGCGGCATTGGGCTTGTTCATCCTGATCAAGCAGATGATTTTTATGAGTCGATGCACTCTTACCTTTCGAAAGTTGGAATTAGTGGAGTTAAAGTGGATGTTATTCATGTAAGTTTCCTAATCTCACCATTTCTCTTGTATATTTGTGTTTTACTGCACAACTAACTAATTTTTTTTAATAATTTTTTTGGTTTTTGATTCAGACACTTGAATATCTGAGTGAGGAATATGGAGGCCGGGTTGAGCTTGCCAAGGCATACTACAAGGGGCTTTCAAAATCGCTTTCAAAGAATTTCAATGGAACTGGACTCATTGCTAGTATGCAACAATGCAATGATTTCTTTTTCCTCGGAACCGAGCAGATATCCATTGGAAGAGTTGGTATGAATCACGTATTCTGTGCATATTTCTCTAATTTTTTTTCCCGTGCATGTAGGATTTGATGGTAGTTCTAGTTCTAATTTAGTTAGTTTTGGTGATGCATACAGGAGATGATTTTTGGTTCCAAGATCCGAATGGTGACCCGAATGGGGTGTATTGGCTACAGGGGGTACATATGATACACTGTGCCTACAACAGCATGTGGATGGGTCAGATCATACAGCCTGACTGGGATATGTTTCAGTCTGATCATCTGTGTGCCAAATTTCATGCAGGATCAAGGGCCATCTGTGGAGGACCAGTGTATGTGAGTGACTCCTTGGGTGGTCATGATTTTGATCTTCTCAACAAGCTTGTATTTCCAGATGGTACCATTCCCAAGTGCCACCATTTTGCACTCCCGACAAGAGATTGCCTCTTCAAGAACCCGCTTTTCGACAACAAAACCGTTCTCAAGATTTGGAACTTCAACAAGGTACATCCCACCTCATCACTTTGGCCAAATTCTAGAAATGCAAAATTTGATTATAAAATTAGATACAAAATTAATATGGATGGGGTGGTTTGAGATGTTCTAAATAAGTGCACTTTTTGACTTTTTATATATATAAAAAAAAAATGTGTAGAAAAGTAGAGAAAATTGTTAGAAAAGTAGAGAGGAGATATTGATAGATATTGATTGATATGGTCCAAATAAGTATATGTAGGTAAAAAAAAGTACACTTTTTTAGTTTACTCCAAACACCCATATAGTTTTTCAAAAATAAGCTCATCGACAAATCTTGTTAAATTTTATTCAGATTTCCATGATTATGGTCCAAGGTACAATTTAATTGAGAATTTAACTTTGGTTATCCCATCTGTTGACACAATCATTTTATCTACAATTTCTCAGTATGGAGGAGTGATTGGTGCATTCAATTGCCAAGGAGCTGGATGGGACTCCAAGGAACAAAGGATCAAAGGCTACTCACACTGCTACAACCCTATGTCTGGTTCAGTCCACGTCACCGACATCGAATGGGACCAAAAGCTCCAAGCAACCACAATGGGTGAAGCTGAGGAATATGCAGTCTATCTCAACCAGTCTGAGAAACTAGTCTTAGCAACACCCAACTCTGATTCAATTCACATTACACTCAAACCATCTTCCTTTGAGATCTTCAGCTTTGTGCCCATCAAGAAACTTGTCTTGGCCACCAAATTTGCACCCATTGGGCTAACCAACATGTTCAACAGTGGTGGGACCATACAGAGCTTGGACTACAGTGCGACCAGTGCGAAACTTGAAGTTAAGGGAGGTGGGAATTTCTTGGCTTTCTCAAGTGGGAAACCAAAGAAGTGTTGTTTGAATGGTGGTGATGTTGGTTTTGAGTGGTCTGCTGATGGAAGACTGACCTTGAATCTTCCTTGGATTGAAGAGGCCGCTGGCATTTCTGAACTCATTTTTCTCTTTTGAATGTGAGCATCCTATCTATTTATATGTGTGTTAATCTATTGTGGTGTTGTTAAATAAACCCAAATGCAGCAATGGGATAATTTATTGTTTTATATTTGGTCTCAAGTGTTTAAATATTGGTTCATCTCTTTTGTTTTGTTTTGTTTTGTGAATATTCATGTAGGATTGTTGAGTTTGGGGAAAAAATATAGAACATTACTAAGGCTGAGTAAGGAATCTGTGAAATTCGTAATCCGATCCAATCCAGTCCAATCTGATAGGTTTGGATTGATTTTTTGAATCCGTGATTCGGTTCCGGATTAAAGAATTAAAAATTCGTAGTCCATGGATTGGTTCCGGATTGAACCTCACGGTTCCGGATTGGAACCGATCCAGACTGTATACAAATAGTCTATATTTTTATTATACATCCTCCCTCATAGTATCTTCTCTTATTCTATATAGAACCTAAACTCAAATCTAAACCCATATAATATCTTCTTTTATTATTTTTATTTGTTAGTTTTTAATTTTAATTTGTAATAGTCTAAATACTTATAGTGAAACTAGTTTTCTTATAGTTATTTAAATTCTAAAACAGTATGTCGCTATTATAGAATAACATGTTGCTATTGTGAAACTAATATAGCGTTATGTTTATGTTTTTATGAAATTAAAGTGTTATATGTATATTTTTTTGTTATTTAATTATGTGAATCCGTGGTCCTTAACCGATCCAATCCGTGTTTAAATTGATTGGTTCGGATTGGTTCCATGATTTAAACGGATTGGATTGGTTCCAATTTTTCAAGAACCGTTGATAACGGATTGATTCTGATTTTACCCTAATCCGATCCAATCCGGACCATATTCACCTCTAAACATTACCCACAACATAATAAAGGAATCTCTCAGAATATATGGACATATATATGACCTTCAGGTACCACTCCTTATTCAAAGTATAATGCACAGATAGCAGCAATTCTCAATATTATCACTTTTTTTTTTTTTTTTTTTTGGATACATTGGAGAGAGAGGGAGAAGTTGAAGACCTTGACCTAATGAAGTACACAATATCTAGTCATTGGTTAACTCGAGTGCTTAATTCTCATTTTCATCAAATTACGTGTTAAAATGAATAAATTTTGGGAGTAATTTACATTACACTAAATTTAAATATACACAATACATTTAAATTGAGGAAAATTCTCATAACAAAATTGTTAAGGCATAGCACATCTGTTGGGAATATTCAGACCTTTCACACGCAGAAATGTGCAGTGGCTGAAAGATTGTGCCGATCACCTAATGCTAAACTAGCTAAAGTTTTGTCAAATTAATTAAAAAGCATTGGCTCAGTACTACTTTTGGAAGCAAAGAAAACTGGTGAAGCTTCTTTACTTTTGATGATCTAATTAATAATTAACAACACTCAGAGGAACCCCACCCCCCACCCCCCAACACAAACACACACACACCCCAATTGAATGAAAAATACTCACGGAACTCCTAGTAGTTTCCAACTTTTTGTTTATTTATTTATAATATATAGTGCCTAGAAAATAACTAGTTAACAATTGTTTTTATTCAATTTCAATCACAATTGAAATTAATATATGTATTAATTAATGTGATGAAGGGATAACCACAACCCTGCCTCCAAACTTTTTAAAAAGCCGCACATTATATAAGAATTTCTTTAAAACCTCATGAAATATTAAAATTATTTAAAGCCCATTTACTTTTGAATTTCAAAATTAAAATTTTAGTTAATTAAGTTAAAAAAAAAAGAGATTATTTATTTTTGGCTTTAAAAACTAATTAAAAAAAAGAAAATGATAGATAAGTCCACTTCTTAGACCCATTTTCTAGACTCGATGATGTGTAAGTGATATGATTGATTGATGATTGAGAAGATATGATAGAGAGGATTACCTTAGATATCCTAATTAATCGTCACATCATTAGACTTGAAAATTGGATTTAATTTTTGGACTTGAATAGCAATGCTCTGAAAAGAAAGATAAGCATTGACTTTAGTTTTTAATTAACAAAAATATTGTTTCTTTAACATTTATCAATCATACCGTAGGGGTGGGAGACTGATGATTTCGCGCGTATTGTAAAATCCTAAACCCCATCTCATGCAGAGATATAATGTTACCAATGGAGGGTTGTTTTTGTTAGAAATGATTTTTAAAAAAAAAAAATTTTCCTAAACTTTGGTTTAATTTTTAGGTGGGACCCATACACCAAAATTGACAGGTCTAAGTAGTAACGCGTTTTATATCACATTGTGATTCACGTAGTATATTTGGTTGCTCAAAACCATTATCTGGTGTATAGGAAATTAAAGCCAAAGTGAGTTTCATGGAAATAGTGTTTTTGGTGAAATTTCCATTAAGGTTTGACTTAAGGTTTGTCCTACATTGGTTTGGTGGGTAAACTTTGAGTGGGTTTATAAGGTTTGGATTTGGAACTTAGGGTAGGCCCCAAGGGGCACTCAAGTTTTGTAGAGTGGGAGGTTATGGGCAAAGTGGGCTAGACCCATTAGACTCAAAATAAACACGGGCGCGTCGCCGCTGTCCGTCCGGTCGGGCTGTGCTTGGGCGCTAGTATGTGGTGTGTGGTTAGGTTAAAATCAATTCCAACTAAAGTCTAGATTATTCCTCCACTCAAACAGGTCCATATCTGCCTAATTAAACCAAACAGATTCGGTATCTGTTCAAAATTTAAACCCAACAGGTTCCTTACCTGTTCATTCTAAACCGAACAGGTACTATACCTATTCAAACAGGTTTACACCTGTTTAATTCAAATCTGAAAAGCCATCAATTCATCTATAAATAGACAGGCCCTCATTTGGATTTTGTACTCTAATTTTCATTCTTGTTGCTGTCATTGCTTTCTACATTTTGCTGCATTTAATTTTTTGTGGAAAAGTGTATAAACAAAAAGTGTGTTCATTTTGCAAACAGTTTGTAGTGATGCTATTGTTTGTTGAAGATCATTTCATCCTGGGAGATAGACGTCCAAATTCTGTGAGTAACTTAGAGAGGACGAATCTATCTTAAGGATACAGTGTTAAACACTAGACTTGATCACTCTAAGAAAATATTTTCTGTAAGTATTTTCTGTTCTTAATTTTATTTTCTTTTCTCCTTCTCTATTTCCATTTTCTGTTTAGTTTATGTAATTGAACAGATTTTGGAAACTCTTTCTTTTAATTTATTTATTGTGTGTTTTGTTTGTTGTTGAGTATACAAACAGAATTTATTCTTAATACAGTGAAGATTGTCCAACAATCTTAAGATAGACTAATTTTAGTGTCTTCATTGTATTTATTTTTTGTGCTTTTACAAAGTGATATTCTGGTTGAAAAATACAAATAGTAGTCATATACTATTTGATAAATAGTTTATTTTCTTTAAAAAATAGTAGTAATGTACTGTTTGTCGTTAACAATTTCAGAATATTAATTTGTGTAGTAGTGTTATAGAAAAATTAGTGTAGTATTTTATTTTTCTAGTTTTAGTAACTAGAAAAGTAAAATTATTTTGTGTTATAATTTATTTTCTGGTTTAATTTGTGTTTTGGTTTTTTTGATTTTTGTAATCAGATATTATGGCTACTGCAGCTGAAAGTGGTACTCCAATTGTTACAACGACTCCGGTCCCTATCCAGAACCATGTTCAAGTTCAAATAAATCATGGAGAAAAACGAAAAAAATTTAATGGCATCGAGTTTAAAAGATGGTAGTAGAAAATGTTGTTCTATCTTATAACTCTAAATCTGGCCCAGTTTCTCTATGAAGAGGCTTTAATACTTAAAGAGGATGAAAGTGATTAGCAAGTTGTTGCCGCTGTAGACACTTGGAAACATTCTGATTTTCTGTGTAGAAACTACATCCTTAATGGCCTTAACAACATACTGTATAATGTTTACAGTTCTCCGAAAATAACAAAAGAATTGTGGGATTCTTTGGAGAAAAAATACAAGACAAAGGATGCCGGCACAAAAAAATTTGTTGTCGGCAAATTTCTAGATTTTGTTATGGTAGACTCTCAAACAGTAATTTCTCAAGTTCAAAGTTTTCAGTTAATTTTGCATGATATTCATGCTGGGGGTATGTCTCTTAGCATGTCTTTCTAAGTTGCTACTTTAGTGAAAAAATTACCACCGGCTTGGAAAGATTTCAAAAATTATTTAAAATATAAACGCAAAGAGATGACCATGAATGAACTAATTGTAAGACTAAGAATTGAGGAAGATAACTGTAAGGCTGAAAAAAGGAATGGTAAAAATTTCATTGAGTCCAAAGCTAATATGGTTGAACAAGTACCCAAACCACATAACAAAAAGTGAAAGTTTGCTGGAGATGGTCCTAAACAAAGCGACAACAATGGCAATAAGAAGTTCAAAAGAAAATGCTATAACTGTGGCAAGACCGGACATCGAGCCTCTGATTGTTGCTGCCCTAAGAAAGATCACGGAAGTACAAGCAAGAAGACTATCAATGAAGCCAATGTGATAGAACTAGTGTAACGACCCGGAACTGTATGACGTCATTATCCGTAATTAATTATGTGTTTATGTGATTTAATTGGAAATTATCTGTTTGAATTAGAAAAATATCTGTTGGAATGACAACTTCGGGACTGAAATCGAAGACTGTAATGGATTCAGAAAGTGAAATTGAACATATCTATGTGATACCGGGAATTTTTAGAACTATCTGAAATGATAAATTGAAGACTGAAATTCGTCTGAATCGCTAAGTTCCGTTTGGCTCAAGTTATTGACATAATTGTGTATTAAGAAGAATAAGGGCCTTGTTTGGCTTTAGAGTTTTGGCACAAATGGTTTAATTGATATATATGTTATGAGATAAGGATTGGTTACCTTTTTGACCCATTTGACTCAAGAAAAATCTGGAAAGGAGAAAGAGAGAGGGAGAATTCGTGGGAGAGAGAGAGAGAGAGAGAGAGAGAGAGAGAGAGACCAAGAGAAGAAGAAAAGGAAAGGGCAATCAAGTTGAACTCCATCAATCTAAGTGATTAAGGTAAGAGTTCTCTCTAAATTCATGGAATTGATTGTTGATCCTTGGTATATAGCATGTTAATCTCAAGAATATGGCATGAATCATGTTTATGGGGCATCTTTGAGGGGAACCTCCATGAAAGTCAAGAAATGAAGCTTCATGTGCATGATTATGGTTTTTACACTTTAGTTCATGGATTTGATCTTGTTTATGAGCTATATGGGTTTTGTTTTGAAGATGTAATGGTTAAATTATGTTGTTTATCGAGTGTATTGGGACTTTGCTTTCATGGAATTGGAAATGGTTTGTAAAAAGAGGAAGATTGAAACTGAGATGAAGAACCAGAGTTTTGGGACTTCGCAGGGTCCGCTCGAGCGGAAGGGAAGCCCGCTCGAGCGCAGAAATCGACCTTCCAGTAGTTGGAAAATTGTACTGTCCGCTCGAGCGGATATGTGGGCGCTCGAGCGGGAAGGCTTATTTTCAGAAAAGTTCGAGAAGTTGTTCTACATGATTTTCACATGTTAATTACATCATTTCGCATCTTATGAACATGAAATGGACATGAATGAATGTAATGAAGGTAGAGAATGAACATGAAATGAAGTAAAGGAAAGAATGAAATGCATTAATTACATGATTTAATGAGAATGTATATTGAGAAATGTGTTATTATGTTACTGATTGCAGGACAAACGTGAAGACCGTACAATCGGTTGTGGAAACCCACTGTAAGTAACATTTCCGTAAATGATATGTTAATATGAAAGTATGTTCAAAAGTGATTATTATGATATGGTTTTCTAATGATAATGTTTTCTGTGAACGAATGTCCTAGTTTGCGAATCTAGTATGGCATCCATAGATAGAAAGTTACGAGATCTCGGTATGTGTCGATTAGTCGGTGTACGGACCGATTACTCTAGTCGAAAGACCATAAGTCTGTGGAATATGCCATTAATGACTGTTGACTGTTTATAACTGTATATATGAAAATGTTGGAATTCGTTCACTAACCCTTTTACTGTTATGTTACTTGCTGAGCTCTAGCTCATTGTTTGTATTTATGTATTATAGGTGAGCATCCGGGGAGTCAAGCCCAGGCGGAGTCTTGACCGAGCCGCCATTTTGAAGCCTACCAGTTTTGTGTGCCTCCGAGTGAGGCTAGGCCTGGAAGGCCATTGTGAGTTCTCGTGTTGTTTTGTTGAATAGTTGTAACTGAATGAGATGTGTTGTATATATTTGATGATCACATGTATGTTATGTAGGATGTGGGTGATTAACTCATTTTGGCATGTAAATGTATGTTCACATTATGCACAGCTCTTTGGACTATTGTAGTTTCTTTATTTCGCTTCCGCGAGCCCCGTTTATTTATGTTTTGTACAGTAAGGCCTGTGGTAATCTAGGATTACTGGCCGGTCTCGTCATCAAACCTCTCGGGGCGGGTTTGGGGCGTGACAACTAGATTACATCTCTGATAGGGTAAATGACATCAATCTCTCAGACCAACATGATTTAACTAATGATGAACCAAGACAATGTAAGAGAATAAGAACATCAAAATCCTTTGGTCCATATTTTCTAATAAACCTATTAGAAAATGAATCTCAAAACTTTAAGGAAACAATGATAGGTCCTGAAACACTTTTGTAGAAAGAGACTGTTAATAATGAAATTGAATCCATTATGCAAAATCATACTTGGAAATTGGTGGATCTTGCACCCGGTTCTCAACCTCTTGGATATAAATGGATATTCAAGAAAGATGAAAGCAGATGGTTCAATAAACAAGTATAAAGCAAGACTTGTGGTAAAAGGTTACAGACAAAAGGAAGGTCTAGACTATTTTAACATATATTCCCCTGTGACAAGAATAACATCTATCTACATGCTTATTGCTATAGCAACGTTGTATAATTTAGAAATACATCAAATGGATGTTAAGACAACTTTCTTAAACGGTGATCTAAATGAAGAGATCTATATGGAGCAACCTGAAGAGGTTGTTGTGCCAGAACAAGAAAAGAAAATTTGTCGGTTTGTAAAATCTCTTTATGGGTTAAAACAAGCTCCTAAGCAATGGTATGAAAAATTTGATCATTCTATGCGTACTAATGGGTTTAAGATAAACGAATGTGACAAGTGCGTCTGTGTTGAAAACACTGACAAAGGTTATGTCATTGTTTGTCTTTATGTGGATGACATGCTTACCATTGAAAGCAGTCAAAACATGATCAAATCAACTAAGCAAATGCTGAACAAAATATTTGATATGAAAGATATGAGGGTCACAGATGTAATATTAGGAATGAAAATTACTAAAACATCTTATGAATATGCATTATCTCAATCACATTATATTGAGAAAATTCTTGGTAAGTATATCAAGGATGATATGAATGTAGCAAGAACACCTGTAGATATCAGTTTTTATTTATCAAAAAATAAAGGTGATGCGGTGTCTTAGCTAAAATACTTCCAATTCATTGAAAGCCTAATGTACTTAATGAATTGCACTCGTCCTGATATAGCTTATGCTATCAGTAAATTAAGTAGGTACACTAGTAACCCCGGAGAAGACCATTGGAAAGTGATCATTCGGATTCTTAGATATCTAAGGTTTACCCGTGATCATAGCTTAAACTTTACTCGATATCTAGCAGTACTCGAAGGCTATTGTGATGCAAATTGGATATCGGATACTAAAGATTCAAAATCCACTAATGGATATGATTTTACTCTGGGAGGCGTTGTTATTTCTTGGAAATCCACAAAACAAACGTGCATCGCACGATTCACAATGGAATTTGAGTTCATTGCTTTAGACAAAGCAGGAGAAGAAATAAAATGGTTTCGCCACTTCTTAGAAGACATTTCAATGTGGCCAAAACATGTGTCAGCTATTTGCATTCATTGTGATAGTCAATCTGCAATAGGTAGGGCATAGAGTCATATATATAATGATAAGTCACGACACATTCATTGTCGACGTAATACCGTAAGGCAATTGTTCTCAAATGAAATAATCTTAATAGATTATATAAAATCTAAAGAGAATATTGCGGATCCATTAACAAAAAGTTTGACAAAAAAGCAAGTGTATAGTTCATCAAAGAAGATGAGATTAAAGTATATTACATTAAAGTCATCATAATGGTAACCCTACTTAAATGACTGGAGACCCCAAGAACTAAGTTCAAAGAGACAACTAAGTTATGTGTGGCTCGCCAGAAATCACCAAAGGATTAAATTTCCCTACCCATTCCTATGGTGAGAGTGATACCTATAACATATGTTGTATGCAGGGGTTTAAGGATAAGCTTCGCTTTTAATGATTACTTATATCTTGATTTAGGCATAAAAGTCAAGACGAGTATAAGAGAAACTCACAATAAGAATCACCTATATGAGTATTGAACTGGGGCCGGTTTTATGAGAATGAAGAGGCTAAATTCTCTAGATGTACTCATGAATAACCAGGAGCGTTCAAGGCCAAAATGAACACAATCGTGAAAACCACGATATGTCAGAAGATATTTTGTGTGAAATCTATTGTCTTGACTTACACAAACGGCTAAATAATTCAAGGCATCGCATCCATTGGTTAGTTAGTAAGTCCGATAGGTTATCATTAGGGAAGGTTCAAGGCCGAAAACTACCTATCCTGAAGCAAGATATTTTCGATTTATATTTTTTCGACAAATTCTGCATATTGTTGCATTTCCGTTGTTTTCAAATTCCATTCATGTGGGGGATTGTTAGAAATGATTTTGGAAAAAACGGATTTTTCCTAAACTTTGGTCTAATTTTTAGATGGGACCCATACACCAAAATTGGTGGGTTTAAGTGGTAACGCGTTCCATGTCGCGTTGTGATTCACATAGTATATTTTGTTGCTTAAAACCATTATCGGGTGAATGAAAAATTGAAGCCAAAGTGAGCTCTGTGGAAAGTGGTGTTCTTGGTGAAATTTTCATTAAGGTTTGAGTTAAGGTTTGTCCCATATTTGTTTGGTAGGCAAACTTTGAGTGGGTTTATAAGGCTTGGGTTTGAAACTTGGGGTAGGCCCAAAGGGGCAGTCAAGTTTTGTAAATGTGGAGGTTATGGGTAAAGTGGGTTAGATCCATTATTGGACCCAAAATTAACACACGCGTACGCTGTCGCCGCTGTCCGTCCGGTCGGTCGGGTAGGTTGGGTTGGGTTGGGCTTGGGCGCAGGTGCGTGGTGTATGGTTAGGTTAGGCTTGTCCTACCTAATACTTATCTTTTTGGGCCAAAACCATTTTGGATTTTTATTTTTCTAAAATTAAATTCTTACATTTTTTGAATTTAAATTTTGAAATCAATTCCAAATAATGTCCAAATTATTCCTCCACCCAAACAGGTGCATATCTGTCCAATTAAATTGAACAGATTCAGTATCCGTTCAAAATTTAAACCCAACAGGTTCCTTACCTATTCATTCTAAACCAAACATGTACTATACCCGTTCAAACAGGTTTGCACCTATTTAATTCAAATCTGAAAAGCCATCAATTCATCTATAAAGAGATAGGTTCTCATTTGGATTTTACACTCTAATTTTTGTTCTTGTTGTTGTCATTGCTTTCTGTATTTTGCTACATTTAATTTTTTGTGAGAAAATGTATAAACACAAAGTATGTTCGTTGTGCAAACAGTTTGTAGTGTTGCTACTGTTTGTTGAAAATCATTTCATCTTGGGAAATAGACATCCAAATTCTGTAAGCACCTTTGAGAGGACGAATCTATCTTAAGGAGACAGTGTTAAACACTGGACTTGATTACTCTAAGAAAATATTTTCTATAAGTATTTTCTGTTCTTAATTTTATTTTCTTCTCTCTTTCTCTGTTTCCATTTCCTGTTTAGTTTATGTAATTAAACAGATTTTGGAAACTCTTTTTTTTAATTTATTTCTTGTGTGCTTTGTTTATTGTTGAATACACAAATATAATTTATTCTTAATACAATGAAAATTGTCCAATAATTTTTCTAAGTATTTTCCCTTCTAAAAAGAACATCTATCAATCGCATCAAATTTAAAACGTGATGGACCACTTTTAAATAGATCAATTAAAATGTATAAACAAAATAAAACAACATGAAATTGTGCAAAGGGCTTTTCCAAATTCGCCCACGTATGTTTGATAAGATATCAAAGGAAGAGTGTAAGGCATTGCTTGAGCAAGATTGTCATAAGCCACAGGTGTTGGCTCAGCATCAGTCTGTGATGCTTGCTAAGTCGCATGACTGTAACATTAGTACCTTAGCAAAAGACAGTTGTGCAAGTATGGTTAGTTAGTTAGAGGATTAGTTAGAGAGTTTGTTATATAGTTAGTTAGTTAGTTAGTTAGAGAATTAGTTAAAGTTTGTTATAGAATCATTTTGTATATAAATATCTGTAATGGATCATTTGAATCGTCAATGGAAATAGAATAAAATATCTCTTTTCATGTAAAAGGACACAACATAATCATCCATTCATCATTTTCACCTGATGAGTCATCTAATCTATTTGCATCATTCACTAACAATAGACACCTATATATGACACATGGCAATTGACTCATCAATATATACAATACAATTTTTCTTTTAAAATTATATTTCGTACTCAAACAACTTTAAAAATAAAATTTTTATTGCTCAAAATAAAATTTAAAAAAGAAAAATCAAAATTTAAAATAAATCTCGAGTTGATTAGAATGGGAGATAAAGGAAGCAAAGGCTCATTTTAGAAACATGAGTTAAAAATCAAAAGTTAATTTTTAATTCATTTTGAATTATATTACCTTTCACACAAAACAATATAAAAAGTTTAAAAAATTAAAAAATTAAGTTTTAATCATTTTTTCAAAATGTTCTAAAGTCAAATGAGGGTAGGTGTGCCCTTCAAAGTTGAACGTCCCATGAAGACAACGATTGTTTCATATTCATTATCTAAAATCGAAAGACAATGTACAAAATCGAAGCTTGAAAACAGTAGTAATTCATATATCCAAAAAGTAAGTAAAGTTAAAAGACGTGTGTTGCAATGCAATGCAATGTTGTCATTAAGTCTTCGTTTGGTATTGAATTTTTTAGTTAATTTTTTTGTGTTAAATTTTTTTTAGTCTTATTTAGTTTAACTTTTTTGACTTTTATAAAAAAAAATATAATGATTATTATTTAAACGTGACATTTTATCTTATTAACTTATATAATTAATTTTATCTTTTTGTATTTTTTTAATCAAAAATCTAAAACTAAACAATGCTTAAATGGGTTTTATTTTTTTAATCCATTTGTTTGTTTATTAGATATTCAGGGGGCCCACGTGCACCACAGACCACCGACTTGGGAAAAAAGGGGAAAAGGTTAGAGTGATTTAAAGCTTTCAACGGTCACTTTGGACCTTGCTTTATTAACTAACTAAAATAACCTAACAGTCAATTCAAGATTGTTCCATAATGGAAGACTTTGAATATGAATTAGCTCATTCAAGATTATTCAAGAATCTAATAAACTTTAAATTATCTCTTCCGCTGCATTTGATTGAGGAATTTGAGAAGGAATTTAGAAAGGAAAAAGAAAAAAGTATGTAAAATTAGGTAAAATATAGGTATGTTTTATTCACATTTCACCTACCTTTTTCATTTTTCTTTCCAAATCTCTCCTCAAATCCTCCAACCAAATACAGCATTAATCATCTTTCACTATCTTTTTGAAAGGATTTGTTAACCTCCATGTATCTATATATTAAATTAGATGTGTAATTGTAATTAGTGGATAATATTTAATAATCCTGACTGACATCATATAAGCATATAATAATACACATATATTCGTCTATGCACAATATTCTCTTCAATTGAGTAAATATAAAAACACAAAGGCTCTGTTTTGTTAAGTTCTAAGAATTTGTTTTTCAAAAAATTTAAAATTAGCTTGGTGAAAACAATTCATTATTTTTATCTAATTTTTATTTTTTGGGGAGAAAACAATTTTTAAAATTTATTATTTATTTTTATCAAATTAATTTATAATTTTTTATAAAAAATAAAAAATAATTATAACAATTTAACCAAATTGAATTTTTTGACACATTACTAAAAAACGAAGTGTATTTACTTAGAATAATTTCAAGCGTAAGACATTTAAGATAAATTTAGACCACACGTTTCACTCGATGAATTTTTTTAGACCAAAAATTCTGTATCCTTCCATTATTGTTTGAATTTAGAAACTTACAAATTGAAAATAATTTGTTATGTAATTTTTTTTCTTTCAAAAGATTAATAATACAAAGACAAAACAATGAAATATATTTCCAAAACTCTGAAGTTGGGTGCACGCTATTGCTGGATTGGGCCTATCACGTATGGCAGGCCTATATTGGGTGTAATCCCAATAACTCCGGGCCGGTCTTGGGCCCAATTTAACTTTTAAACTTCACACTGGCGAACATATCATTTACAGGGCTTGGGATTACATATGGGCCGTGACGCAAAGAGAGGAAATTTGTAAGAGCATCTCCAAAGGGATAGTTAAATAAGACTTGTTAGATATTTTAGTCAATATAAGTTTAATTTTGAGTTTCAGTGGGCTAGCTATTGGACTAGCTACTTACCATCCTATTTTTTTGGTGACTACAATTGAAGAGCCCCAGAGGCTCTCCAAACAATTATGTATCTATATATTTTAGATTTTTATATATTTATGTCTTGGATTTGGGATTTTATATATTTTATACATATATATATGTGTGTGTGTAGCAATTCTACATGTTCTTTCAATTTTGTTTGATGAATTACGGAATAATTTATTTTGTATTTTGTATTTTTTTCTCCTCATTCTACGGGTTTTGTATGTTTGTATGGGCAAATTTATTATTATTGTAAATTTATATTAATATAATATTAACAATTAGTATTTTTTTATTTTAAAAATTAATTAAGTTAGTTTAAATGATTAGCTAAAATAAAGAGTGTGATTGGAGAACACAATAACTAAAGTAATTAGGTAAAATAAAGAGTATATTTTTTTTATACTTTAACTAGTGAAAAGTAGAGAGTGTGATTGGAGTTGCTCTAAGGCCTGTTTGTAATTGCAAGCCAGGCTTCGAAAATAGTATTTCAAGCACGGCCCGGCTGGAATTTTATATATGCAATATATCTTATTTTATTTTATTTAAAAATAAGAAAAAGTTAAAAAAAATCGTTGTAATGAATCTACTATCTTAACCTTTAGTTTATATAAAGAAAACACCAAAACGACTTCAATTACCACATTATTCACCTTCAAGTTGTTATACATAAATATTTAGGTTAAGTTTGACATCTTCAAAATAAGTTAAAAAATTAAAAAGTCACTATCCTATTTAAGTCACATCATTTCACATCACCTCTCTGTCACATCACTTTAAATTCAACCCATATTTTATAAAAAAAATCAAAAAGTATACTTATTTAGAACATTCCAAACAACCCCTTAGAGTAATACTATTGGTACACAACTCAAAATGATACAATTTCTCAAATATTTATTTATACTGCGAAAATTAATGGGCAAGGTGGGGTGCATAAACGATTAATTTGTTATAATTTTATGTAATTTCATTCTTAATAGTAAAATGCACATAAAAGGTAAAAGCACAATAAATAATAATGATAGTATTTTTTAATGGATGTGCTTAATAAAAAAAAAAGACGTGTTGATTAAAACTCCCTAAACTTGGTGAAGGGGTAAGAGAGAGACAAGTGCAAAATTATTGATTAAATGACTTTATATTTATTGGATGGTCTTGAAATACCGTCACAAGATATTCTAATAATGTTGTAATTGGTAAAAAGAATAATATTTATATTAGATGATTAAAAAAAGATAAGGAGACGTGATTAGTATAGTACATAGTCACGTGCTGATTAGATTTTGCATTGGATATCATTATTGCTGCAATCACATCACCGGTGACCATCATGATACTTATCATCACATTTCAAAATTTTGAATCCTAGTTTGATCCACTTTGTACACATCATTAACAATCCCAACTTTCAATTAAAACACACATATTCGAGATCCATCAGGCACAAAAGCATATCATTAGGATGGAGATCGATGTTAGTGGGTTCGAAGCCAACTACAACAACTCACATGGAGAGATTGAGGAGATCGAAGACGAAATTGATAAGAGATTCAAGTGCTTCAAGAACTTCGACATTACCAGCGACCCTCCTTCTGATCACCACTTCAGCCACCACAAGAAGTCCACCAATAATAATAAGCATGTGTTCTTCGGAAGCAATAACTCTCTGGCCGAAAATCTCCAAAAAGAATGGAAGGTTTTGGAGACGAATCTCCCCGATTTCATTCTCGTCAGGGCTTACCAAAACAGGATTGATCTAATGAGAGCCGCCGTTATAGGCCCTCCAAACACCCCTTACAACCACGGCGTCTTCTTCTTTGACATTGTCTTTCCGAGTAATTATCCGGCCATGCCACCGAAGCTTTTCTACCATTCTAATGGGCTTGATTTGAATCCTAATTTGCATCCGGATGGGAAGGTCAGCCTGAGACTCTTGCAGAAGTGGAATCCGAAACAATCCAACCTCCTACAACTACTTGTTTCGATTCCATGTCTGGTTTTGAATTCCAAACCTTACCTCAACCAGTTTCACCGCCTCTATTTATTCTATGAATTGGAAGTCTTGAAATACAACAAGAATGCCTTCATGTTGACGTGTGAGGCAATGATGCGGACGCTCCAAATGCCGCCGAGGCATTTCAAAGATTTCGTGGCAGGGCACTTCAGACAGAGGGCTCACCCAATTCTTCTGAAATATAAAGAGCATATGGATGAGGATGAGAGTGAATGCATGAGGCAGTCATTCCTCAAGCTCTTAAAGGCGTTTGAAGAAAATGGGGCTTACTGTAAGCATCATTTGATCAGTCAGGTAAAAATAGAAAAGAAGAGTGATACAGAGGACAGAAGCACAAACAATGGAATTGTCACAAGGATTTTTAAAAAACTGACGAACCCTTGTCGACTTGATAACACCAACTTATCAACTTTCTCTCTCCTTTTTTAAATAATTTTGAGTTCTTTTTACTGGTTTGCATCCCAAAGTTAATAGTTTCGTTTCATTGAAAATCTAGATGGTTACCGGGACATTTCACATTCACTTATACAGCAGAATTTTGATAAATACCAGTCCAGTACACAAACCTTTGATTCCTGACATTTGAGTTTCAACTATGCGGGAAAGGCTAAATCACTCTCTCCTTCTCTCACTCTCTGCTTCATATTCAAAATCTGTTTGCTATCAGATAAGGGTAAACATTTTGATGTGAATTTTTAGCTGGCATATTTTGCTATCTTTTTTTTTTTTTGCTACCTTCAATCTAGAACAAACAGACCAATTTTTACTAAACTTAAGCTCAATATTTTGCACTTCATCCTTTTTTATGTGAATTTTAATTATATATTGTTGTTTGTATGAAACAAATAGCCCAGATACCTATAGTTCTCGGTTGAGTAAATAACTAGGCTCAGCAGATACAGATAGTGTTGGATAACCATGTTTATTTCATATTTAAACAATGTAGTCTTGAATCTCATACTATATCCCTGTTTGGTGGGACTTATTTCTAATTTATTTCAGCTTTTAGCTTAATTTAAGCTATTTTGATGTGTTTGGTTCAGCTTAATAATACAACTTGTAACTTTTTGTAAGTCAAAAATCAACTTATTCTTTAAGTGGAGGAGGATAAGCTTAATTTATAAGTCAAATATCAGCTTATGTTTACAGCTATAAGCTATAAGCTGTTAGACTATAAGTTATAATCACTTTTCCACAACTCTACCAAACAGGGCATATGTACATCAAAATTTTTTAGGCAATTATAATTGTTTATAAATATATAATATATAGCAATAAATCTGAAACGTTGGCACTGGTGTGTACCCTACCAATGGAAAAATAGGGGTAGGCTGTCGAGTACAATATTGACAACTTTGGTCAAAACTGATTTGGTAAATTGGATTTTTTTGGCAGAATCTCTTCCATATTTATGGTTATACTACTTAGAACACAGAATACAAGAGTACTTCCAGAGATGGTCCATTTTTATTTTTTTTTGGGTGATGAATTCACATACTTTGGAGTGTAGAAATCGAGCAGCAGCCTATCTGCGAACTCAAATTTTCCTATCTGCAACCCTAGCTACAAACAGAGGCAACTGGAACTTTGTTTTTAAAGCAATCCTTCTATGTAGTTATGGTGTTTGTTTAGGTTTTTTGGAGCCAACTTACAGCTTTTAGCTTACGGTTATACTATTTGATTTTTTTTTTTTTTTAAAAAAAAATAAATAGAAAAAGACTCAAATGGACTATAGATTATCATTATTATTTTTTTATGAGAAATGTAGACAAGCAGTGAATAACAAAAAATAAATGTTAATTGAAAAAGCTACTTCACGGTTTATTTAACAAACACTGCTCAGCAACTTCAATCTATAGTCTAACAGTTACACCAAACAGATTAACAGTTTTTGATTAAAGTCATAATTTATAATTTGTAAAGTTATAATCTATAATTTGTTTTAATAACTACACCAAACGGGGCTAGTGTAGAGATGAAGGTCATTGAGTAAAAGATCTTGTTCAACATCAGAGATGTTTTCTAAATTCTTGTTTCTTCAACCTACAAGGATAACAATAAACAAATTTAAATAGAAAGGAGACGATACTTTAATTCTACCAAGAGACTATATGTAAATAGTTGTCCACATTGCACAGCTTTGCATAGTACAGAGCAATAACTAAAGATGTCAGAACGTTTCACCTATCAGACAGGCATGGATGATAGCAGAAATAAAGAAAACCAGTCATCGAAGAGCTTCAAGCTGTTTAAGAATTTTGGGATCATTATTAATCCACGTCTTGAGCATCGCTATACAATGTAAGTTCATAAATTTCTCTGGACTTGTATTTGTAGTTCAGAGGAAATTGTAAGTTTGTTACTCACTTTCAGTTTGTAATATTGCAGAATGACGCATAGAAAATTGTTAGCATGTAGTGAGGTGAAAATCACGGAGAAGCCTATAATTTCATAACAGATATTCTGTGTGATTTTTTTCTATGATTGTGTTTAATAGTTAGCAGTAAATTTCTCTGTGATTCATTGAGTTTCTGTGATTTTGTTTTTTATCATCTTGAAGGTGAATATCAGTTTGTAGATGTCTTTGGACTTTTATTTTAAGTTCAGAGAAAATTATAATTTTTAGAAATTTCTTTGGACTTTTATGTTGTTCTTGTGAAGTGTTTCTATGTTAAACAAATTATTTTTCTTGTTTTTTGTTTCAGTTTCAATGGACAGTGCAGTGTTGTTGCTGTGCAAATATGGGAATCATACTATTGTCATTAATGTTTCATGCGAATTGAATTTTGAGGAATTGGTTGGCATTTTGTGTAAAACATGGGAGAATTTGAAACCTGAGACTATGTGTATTTCATATTCTATTTTGGGCCATCCGAATTGTATGGTTCGAAATAATATTGATTTTTTGAATATGTTAAGGGTTGTTTGTACACGCGGTGTTGATATAGTTGATGTTTCAGTTACTAGATGTAGTACTTCTGATGAAGAGGATGAAGTGGGGTCTAATTGGGTAGATGTTGTGAATGGTAAGTGTGATAGGCTGGTGGATATTGAAAGGAATTCACTCTCTAAGTTTTGTTCTCACCAAGAAAATGTGTTATTGTCGGCTCGTTGGCGGAATAATATTACGAGTGTTGGACAAAAGTTTGAGGGTGGTGTGGTTGAGTTCCGTACTTTTTTATGCAAGTATGCTATTGAGGTTGGTTTTCAGTTTACGTATGTTAAAAATGACAAGCTGAGGGTTACGGCAGAATGTGCATATAAGGAATCAAGGGGATGTATGTGGCGTGTACATGCTTCTGTTGAAAAAACAAATGGGTTCTTCTACATAAGGACTTTGAACAATGAACATACGTGTGGTGTGGCGGTTCGTACGAGTAAACATTCGAGGATGACTTCCAGCTTAGTTTCTGGGCTGATACTTGAAGAGGTAAGTGCAAAACCTTTAACTCGTCCAGTGGATGTTGTGAAAGAAATAAAAGACAAGTATGGGGTCTCAATCAGTTATAACTATGGTTGGTTGGGTGTTGAAAAAGCAAAATGTAGTACATATGGGGATTCTTGTTTGTCATTTGATCAATTACGGTGGTATTTTGATGAGGCATTGAAGAACAATCCAAGTAGTCGTTTTTTAGTTAGATTTTAAAGATAACAAGAGTTTCAAAAGAGTGTTTGTGGCTTTTCATGCATGCATTGCTGGTTTCAAATATTGTTGGTCATTGCTTTTTCTTGATGGAACATTTTTGAAAGGACGATACAAAGGAGTTATGCTTGCTGCAACGGGGAAAGATGGGAATGAAGGTAATTGTAAATATATATAATTTTATCTAACTATGTGAATTTTCTATACATGTAGGAATTGAGTGAATGTGATTTTTCTCTGACACTTTGAATTTTCTCTGGTTTTGGCCACTGTGTGGATTTTCACTGGATTTTGGTCAGTGTGTGAATTTTCTCTGGATGTTGTCATTGTGTGAATTGTATCTGTAGGTGGTCTCTAAGTGAATTTTCTCTGGATATTATGATTGTGTGAATTTTCTCTGTAGTTGGTAACTAAGTCAATTTTCTCTAGATGTTGCCAATGTGTGAATTTTCTCTGGAGTTGGGCACCAAGTGAATTTTCTCTGGATGTTGGCAGTGTCAGATTTCTCTGGTTGTTTATTGTTCTAATTTTCTCTGCATGTATATATCTGATATGCTTGTTCCTATTTGTTTTGTAGGTTTTTTCCCTGTAGCTTTTGTTGTTGTTGATGCTGAGAATAAAGACAATTGGTGTTGGTTTCTTGAACATTTATGTGGAGTATTGGGATCAGAAAGGGTGATAAGTTTCATATCAGATCGACATTGTGGTATTGTGGAGGGAATTGCTAGGTTTTTCCCTAACTGCTTTCATGGATTTTGTCTTGAACATCTAAAGAGAAATCTGAGGGATAAGTTGTCATGTGGAAACACAAATTTGGTTAGGGAGACGATTGTGTTCAATTTTTCAGAATGTGCATATGCGCCAACAAAGGCATCATTTCATTTCTAGTTAAATGAATTAAAAAGTGAGGGAGGAGACATTGTGATTGCTTTCTTGAGAAGTTTACCATATGAAAATTGGAGTGATGCATATTTTGCGGGGAAACGTTATGGTGAGATGTATTCAAATGTTGCTGAGTTATTCAATTCATGGATACGAGAAGCTCGACACTTGCCAATAACAAATTTGGTGGACATGATACGGTTGCAAATTATGAATATGAGGTTTGATAGGAGGCTACTCTCTAGTAAATGGAATAAAGTTCTGTGTTCTCGTATGGATAGTGTATTGGAGAGGTATTTTTTGGATGGGAGGGCATGGAATGTGAGTTTGTCATCTGATAATGTCTTTGAAGTGCATTGTTTTCCTTCGGTTATAGTTGATCTTGGGTTGAGAACTTGTTCGTGTCGAAAATGGGAAATAAATGGGTATCCATGTCAACATGCTGTTGCTGCAATTTTTAGGAGTTGAAGGAATTTGAATTCATTTGTTGAACCATTTTTTCATGCTGATATGTATCGTCAAGCGTACTCGTTTTCGATTTTCCCAATTCCAACTGTTGAAAAACCTCTGTGTAGCATTGAAGATGCTATGATTTTACCTCCATTGAGCAAGAGACCAGCTGGGAGGCCGAAGAAGAACATAATTGCTTCTACTGGAGAGTTTAAAAGGGTGATTAAGTGTAGTCAGTATGAGAGTATTGGTCACCATAATAAGAGGACATGCAAGGAACCTTTGTTAAATAGTTGAGGATAATACATTTTATTGATTGAATAATACATTTGATGATTAGTTTGTGTGTTTTGTTTTGTGAAATGTATTTTTTAGACAGTGTATATAATAATATCAATCAAATTCATCCAGAGAAATTTTTGCAATATCAGTTAAAGTGTGCATTGTGTTTGTTGATATATACTATAGGCAGTGGGTTTGTAATACCGGTCAAATTCATCCAGAGAAATTTTCTATGGCAGAGAAAATTCTGTGTAATGTGTTTTGAAGCTTCAAATTCATCAAAATTATTGCAGTGAGTACAACCAAGAAACAAAATTAAGCTCTTTTGAAATTTCTCTGAGTTGAGAATTTCTCTGGACCAGGGAAGAATTTATCTAGAATGACTTCAACTCAGAAATTTTTCTCAAAGCCAGAGAAATTTTCCTCACCAACTTAGAGAAATTCACAACTCAGAGATTCCATTTTGTGTCACTATTCGAATCCATCAATTTCATCCAGAAAAATTTTCCACTATCAGAGAAAATTATCTGGGCATTGTATTTTGAAATTTCAAATTCATCCAGTGAAATTTTTCAGTAGCAGATAAAATTACCGTGCGCTTTGTGTTTTGTTGAGTTTGATGATTGTTTTGTACCAACATAAAGCATTACAGATTACATGACCATATAGGCATCCCCTTGGGACGATACAAGTTAAATTTTTTGTGAATTTCTGGTAATATCATACTAGAGAAATTTCTGCAGACAATTTTCTCTGTGTAGATTGTGTTGACAATCACAATAAAAAATATATATATATTTAACCATCGATAGGTATGATATTTACATTAGTCGAAATAAAAAAAAAAAAAAGAAATTTACATTAGTCAAGAAAGGATGTATATGGATAAGTCAAGCATCATTATTCCTTCAATGTGTCAACAAAAAAATGAATGGTTAATACTGTATGGATATATACATATATGTGAGACAATTTTCTCTGTCTGGCTATGTATATTGTCTTCCTTTCACTAGTTTCACTATTACATGTTTGGTTCTTCTGGAGGTATTTCAATTGGTTCAGTCCATGATCGGCCAACTTTGGTCACAAATCTCTCTATGAGTTCTGCCCTCATCAACCTGATCTCTTGTATGGACAATTTGGAGCTGATAGGTTCATACTTGCTATATTGTTTCATTATATAGCAGACAAAGAGGCCACAATCCAGACTGCATACAAATTATAGGTATGGTTAGTTTTAAGAAACATGCAAATCAGAGTATCTTATTTATAGATGTATGAAACTTACGAATCACTTTCTTATTGTGGAGCATTGTTGACATACTCAAAGTCGTAACTTGTATTTTGTGAGTTTATCAATTTGAAAGAGGGTTGTGATTGAGCGTCTCTTTCAAGGCAAGCTTTCAAAAAATTCTCCATATATTCTTTCTGCAAAAAAATAATTTTTAAATAACAGAGAAATTTACAGACAAATCAATGGGATTGTATGAAAATTATCATCACATAAAGATTATGATGGATCAGAGAAATTTGCACTCGTTACCAATTGTTTTGCATCTTTGACATATTTGTCTTCTGCATCATCCCTCCTTAGCCTCAGTGAGTTGTAGAACCTCCATAAATTGTCTTGTTTGTCGAGGATAAGCAAGGTCCAGTGATTTCCAGCTGTGGACTTCTCATTACCTCTAGTATTTATTGGGAAATGGAGGAACCTGTAGTTCCTCCATGTTGTTTCAATATGCTTGTCAAATAAGGACACTCGAAAAGATTGATTTTCTGTCATCTTGATGAAATTCTGTGTTCAGAGAAAATCCAAAAATGGTTTTGTTCAGAGAAAATCCAAGAAGTATCTTAAGAAGAGAAAGTAGTAAGTAAATTCCAGAGAAAATCAAATAAAATAGTAGTAACATACTAAGCTCATGGATGTGAAAAAAAATGAGGTTGGTTGTTGTCTTTCTCTCATTTGATTAGCCAAAAGTATCTCTCCATAGCCATCAATGACCTGGAAAATATGATTTGTAATTGTAATATTGGTTTATAAAGGCTGATGGAACATTGTAGAGAAATTTTGATGAAAGGGAAAGACTTACATTGTTGGTAATTTCTTTTTGCTTTATTAGGTTTCCAATGTCTTCGAAGGTAATGAGGTTCAACTCACTTGTCCAAATTAAAGCCCTACAAGATGAGAAAGAAGGGATTTAATTGTTGTTAATGCAATATAAGTTTGTAATTTGTTGTTTGTTATCTTCTATTTTATTTGTTGTACTTACTCAAGTCCAGACACATTTGATATGTGCTGCAACATATCTTTTACGTGATCTTTTATCAATCTTGAAATCGGAAGAATTTGTGGAAAGACCCAAGATTTTCTGATGTTTATAGGTTGAGGCAAGACGTACGCATCAGCATCAAGCACTTCTTTGTCCTTCGTGCTTTGCTCAGCTTGCTTTGCAGCTTGTTTTGAAGCTCTAGTCACTTTCGCAACTTTGGGATATTGAAATTCTGGATCGTGCTGCTTTTTCTTCCTTTCTTTTGCCTTTAAATTTTTGATCATTGACGTCGGATCTTTTTTGACTGTAGACAGTGAAAATATTAGTAAAAGTGAAATTTCTCTGAAGTAACAGATGATATTTCAATATGTAAATTTATGTGATTCAATATTTTCCAGTTACCATAGACTTTTGTCTTTTGTTTCGGTTGTTCTTTGTGTGTCATTTCTTCTTGTTGGGTTGTTGGTTGTTGTTCAACTTGGATTCTAACTAGACACAGTGAAAATCAAACAAGCCCGAAAAATAGAATAAGAAAATAGACAGAGAAAATGAAATGAGCAGTAGAAATCAATGACAAAAAATTATAATAAATAGAAATTTCTCTGAGTTATGCTGACACAAGGACATAACTTTTTGTGGCTCAAGATTTTCACTGACCTTGTGGTTGAAGTTGTGTTGGTGTTCTGTATGGTTGTGTTGCTAGTTGGACTGACAGTTCTTGAACTTGTTCATGCAATTTAGCATTTTCTGTTTCAAGCTCCAAATTTGAATTCCTCAACTGTTGAATTGTTTTCATATTGTCTTCTTTTTCAACCTCCAACATCCTTAGTTTCATTTGGATTGGGCTTTCTTTTTCTTGAAGTTCTGAGTTAAGTTTCAGCAAGTAATTCCATCCAATTTCTGTCTTCTTCTTGTTTAGATTGAGAAAGTGCCTCTAGTCTTTGACATAGATCAGCAATTTGGGCATCCTTTGATTCCTCAAATTCTTGAGGCTGATGCATTGTTGAGCCAGAAATGCTATCACGTTGTTGGTCCACCGGCTCATTACGTTCTTCTTCATCACTTTCCTCGTTTTCTTCTTGCTGTTCATCTTCTTCTTCATCTTCTTGTTCATCTTCTTCTTCACTGTCTTTTTCTTTCTGTTCATTCTGTTTTTTGTCTTCTACCTCTATGTCTTCACTTTCTTCTCTGGCTTCTTCTTCTCCACTGCTTTCACTTTCTTCTCTGGCTTCTTCTTCTCCACTGTTTGCTTGGGCTTCTTGTCCATTGCTGGTTTCGTATTCTTCTATGTTGTCTTCTACTTCTTCATTGAATTTGACAATTGCTTGACCTTCAGATGAATCTTGTAATGTCTCCTTAAATTTGACAATTGCTTTTTTTGATTCTTTCTTTGTCTTTTTACCAAGACAGAACTCCTTTGATGGGTTTTTGACTAGCTGCTTGTTATCTATCTGTAATAGGAGGCTCTTTTATTAGAGAAATGTTACAAAATTCACTGAGAGAAAAAATTCAAATAAGGAAAATAAAATTCATCTAAATGATATTAATGGGAAACAAACTTCAGAGAAAATTGTATGGGCCAGAGAAAATTACAGACAATGAGTTAATTTTATGAGACAGAGAAAATTATGAAACGAGCAACATAATTTAGATATCCGAGAAAATCAATTAAGGCATATAAGTTAATGTTTGACTATAATTGTGTTAGAGAAATTTGGATTCCAGAGAAAATTCATTAGAAGGGCAGAAATAAACAGTATTTATCAAAGATGCAAGGCAAATAAGTTATGGGCCAGAGAAAATTACACACAAAGAGAAGCAATTTTATAGGTCAGAGAAAATTATGAAACAACCAACATAATTCATATATTAGAGAAAAGCAATCATGGCATATAAGTTAATGTGTTACAATTGTGGTCAGAGAAATTTAGATTGCAGAGAAAATTGATGACAATGCAGAAATAAACCAGTTGGTACCAAAGAAGAAAACATAAATTGATAGTTCAGAGAAAATTGATCTTAATCAATCAATGCACAAGGAGGGAAACAAAGCAGTGGTCAGAGAAATTTTGGAATTTCACGGAGATTTCAGGAGCAATGGGAATCTAACCTGTCGAGGTTCAAGAGAGTGGACTGGTGTCTTCTGTAGCTATTTCGTCAAGGTTTGCAGGTTCCACTTCGCACATCTTGGGAAGTCAGTTGTGTTACTGTGTTCCGAGTCAATGATAGTTGCATGTTCACATAGCCAATACTGTGATGAAAATTAAACTAAATAAAATTTTCTAAATGCACAAATTTGTAAGTATGATAACTGCAAATTTGAATGGATATTATACTTACTAGCAATGCAATGACACACCCCGTAACTTTTCTGGAGTTTTGTGCAATGCCATGATAGAATCAATCAATGTTGATGTGATTGCTTTTGGCCAATCATACTGTTTCATTGATTCAAGAGGTTCCACATACTGTATAAAAACCCACCCTATTGAATTCCCACTTGTTGCAAAAAATAGGGTGAGACACAAGTACAATGTAACAATGATTGCTACATCTTTGAAGTCTGTTGGTTGCTTGCCTTTCATTGCTTTGACCAAGGCGTTTTTAAGAACAGGACCAGTGAGCCTTGTGTCCTTTTGGAATCTTCTCCTTAGGAATGCAAATTTTGGCTTTTTAGAGTATCTTAATGACATGGCTCCTTTACCTCATTCCAAACCAAAAATCAAGGTCATGCCATTTGTTGTGAAGGTCAGGTTCTTCTTAGCAACTGTGAATGATTTTGTTTTTTCATTGTAACATTTGATTATGGCAACTACATCATCATCGGATTTCCTAGTTTTCTTTGGGTTCATCCTTCCACTGGTTAGAGCTTGGATCAAATACCAGAATGGGGTCTTTTGAAGCTCTAGAAGTTGTTTTGAATTGAATTTAAGTGCTTGAAAAAAAGTGACAACAGATGAGAGGTTGGATCGGAATTGAATGGTGTAGTGAGCTCTCTTTTTGTGGAGTTTAACAGGTTTTTTCCCCATTGAGCTTGAGTCTTTTGAAGTTTGGGTATTCATTTGGATGCTAGTTGCTTCATCACCTTGGACTTGTGTGTTTTGTTGAGGAGTTTGTGGTGTTTTGCTGCTGGTTTTTGATCTTAGATTATAAGAAGACTGAGAGAGTTGTTCTATCTTGGTTGGTGTTTCCAATGTTTTACTGCTGGTTTTTTATCTTAACCCATAAGAAGACTGAGAGAGTTTCTGTTTTTTGCTTGGTGTTTCCGGTGTTTCGCTGCTTTTACGTTTTGCCATTTCTAGACAATGATTAAAACATAAAGATGTCAACATTAAATCTCAGAGAAAATTGAACATGCTAGAGAAAATTGGACATGTCAGAGAAAATTACAAATAAGGGAGAAAATTGCAGGTAAGAGAAAATTGGAAATGTGAGAGAAAATTACAGATAAGGGAAAATTACAAAAAATTGGACATGCCAGAGAAAATTGGACATTAAAAATGAAATGTCAGAGAAAATCAACAAAGCATCATAAACATGGGAGAGAAATTTTCAATTATTGTTAAAATTACATATAGAAGTTAACATACCAGAGAAAATGAATGGCAGAAAAAAGTAAATATGGCAAGCCAAAGAAAATTTCCATTCCACAATTAGCAATATAAAATTACCAAAGTAATGTAAACATGCCACTGAAAATTACACCAAATTGAAACCAAGAATTGAACAAAATAAACATACCAGAGAAAAATACACATTCTTGAGGAAATTTCTATTCCACGGAAAATTTCAATTCATAATATTAAAATGCCAGAGAAATTTACATACACAACCAGAGAAAATTAACCATTATAGAGACACACAAGGGAGGAAAGTGGTGTGTTATGGTCAGAGAAAATTATAAACGCTAGAGAAACTTAGACAGAGGCAAGAGAGTAATAGACATTCCAGAGAAAGATAGACATTCCAATTAAAAATACATATTATAGAGAAATTTACAGAGCAGGAAAATTTATAGACAAAATTACAGAAATGTGTTCAAGAATAAGATAAAAACATAGAAAATTGTTTTTTTCAAAATAAAGATGCTAGAGAAAATTGAAAGAAGAAACATACATCAAGCAAAAATCAGAGAAATTCAAATGCCAGAGAAATTTACAGATAAAATCACACAAACATGTTCAAGAATAAGTTCAAAACACACAGAAATAACTGTTTCCAAATTCAGGTAGCTTTTTATTACAAAATTGAAACCCTAATTTATGGAAGGTTAATATAAAATGCTATTAACTTTGTTTCCAGAGAAAATCTAGTTGTATTGCAGAAAAACTTACCGGAGTTGGGATGAAACTTGAATGACGAGCTGATATGGCCTGAGATGAAGATGCGACGTGACGAAGATAGACTGAGATGACGATGAGCAGTGAAAACGAAGCTCTAACGAAAGTCAGAGAAATTTGTGAGGAAGAAATGGGAATGATTTTTGCAGAAGAGAACGAAGCTCTAATGTCGATGGTGAAAATGATGTTGAAACCCTAATTCTGCTGTTCTGCTATTCGTGAAGATGCTAGATGGTTGGAATGGAACTGAGAGGTCAGAATAGTTTTGTTTTTGTGTTGATTTCGGCAAGGGTATTTTGGTCCACAAAAATAATTAAAAACGCGCGCCAAGTTGTCCAGGGACTTGATGCATCACTATTTTTTTGGGTGTCCTTTATCCTTTAAATTAGTATTATTAGGGAGCTGAAAAAAAATTTCCCCAAAAAAAAATGATATGATTTAAATAAATTAATAAGATAATAAGCAATTAATTTATGGTATTGTCAAATCAAACCTACTTCTTTTTTGTTTTTTATAAAGGTTGGAACCAAGCCTACTTAAGTGAACACAATTTAATCAAATTTTTATTTATTTATTTTGTTTTCATTACAATTGACAATCACTTCCCATGTACTCTTATCGTTGTTCATCATCACCTCTCATATTTTGCAATCCATTGTCATTTCTTCATCTATTTTTCCAATTCACTGTTATTTTTCTACTTTTTTAATTCATATCATCCATCTCCTCTTCCTTTCTTAAATTAGCCAAATTCTTCTTGTTCCGTTAGTTAGAATTGATATTATTGTAAAATTTAATAGAAGTAATTAAAAAATTAAAAGTTTGATTGTTACTATTTTTATTTATTTATTTATAGTAATTACTCTTAATTTTTAAGTTCTTAAAAAGTGAAACGAGGTCGGTTGACGGAGATAGACGCAAGAAATATAAAAATACATAAACACCCTTCATTTTGAATAGATTTTACTGTCCTGTTTGAGTGGGGGAGCCGCTAATTACGATTTTAATGAGCCACCGACTCACTATTTCATTTTGCAAGCGGTGGCTCCTCCGCAGTTGCTTCTGCTGAAAAATCAAAATAATAAAATTCATTTCACCTACCAAATATAAGATTTTAGACAGAGTTTCAGTCTTTTTGGTCATCATCCTTTTTTTGAGAGCTGATATAAGCGGTTGCCCACCTACCAAATATTTTTTGAACATCTCAAACTTTCAATGGCCAAATTCAATATACATATAAACATAAATAAATTAAACTAAAAAATAAAATAAAATAATATAATGACAAAGAAGTTTCCAGTTCTCTACAATCTTTACAGTCTCTGCTCCATCATTTTCTACATTCCAAACAACAAATGTCTCCCAACATTCCCAATTTCCCATAACTTTCTCAGAGATGCACTATGCTGCAGTATTTTGTTTCTTGGTAGGGAACTCTCTCTCTCTCTCTCTCTCTCTCTCTCTCTCTCTCTCCAACATTCAAACCAAGATTCAACCCACATGGAAAAAGGTACTAGAAAATAGTTATTATAAGTAAAGATGGTCAGCAATTGAAAAAAACATACCAATTTAGCACACACAGTACATTGATATATTATCCATACATGCATGCATGCATGCCCCCCAAGTGACCGAAATTCAGCAGTGGATTGGATAATAAAAATAACAAATTTCAGGTCATTTTCCATTATGGGTTGTTTTCCATATTAGGTGTGTGTTTGTTTCTCAGACCACTAATAGGAAGAAGAGAGTATAAAGTCCCCACATCAACCGTCCACCTAATCCTGAAACGTTACTTGATTCTATTTTTTAATCATTTTCCACACGCACTTTCTTCTGTTTTTCTCTATATATACATGTCTTTCCTCTCATTTCTTTCTACCCAAACATCTCTTTGTTCATCAGCTTTCTTGTTCAATTGCTCTCTGTTTTCATTTTCTTAGTCCGTTCTTCTGATTTGTCAACTCTATTCGTTTTCTCTGTTTTTCTCAGTCATGGCACCCCCAAATGATCCCACAAACTCAATATTTGGCGTCCTCGAAACCGACACTAAGAAAAACAGTTTTGATTTGTCTCATGGCAAGTTCTCTGTCAAAGGTGTACCATTGCTTTCTGAAGTTCCAAGCAATGTCTCTTTCAAACCCTTTTCTTCAATATGTAAATCCTCTGATGCTCCACTTCCCCTGTTCCGGCGCGTCCAATCAACATCCTTCAATGGTGGATTCCTCGGATTTAACAAGGAAGAGGAACCATCTGATAGGTTGATGAACTCATTAGGCAAGTTCAATGGGAGGGACTTTCTAAGTATTTTCAGGTTCAAAGCATGGTGGTCTACCCAGTGGGTAGGGAATTCTGGGTCAGATTTACAAATGGAGACCCAATGGGTACTCTTAGATGTCCCTGAAATAAGGTCCTATGTCCTAATTTTACCCACCATCGAAGGGAAGTTTAGGTCTGCCCTTCATCCCGGCACTGATGATCATCTCTTGATTTGCGCCGAAAGCGGTTCCACCCAAGTGAAAGCATCATCATTTGATGCTATTGCTTATGTTCATGTGTCTGAAAACCCATACAACATAATGAAAGAAGCTTATACTGCTCTCAGAGTTCATCTGAACACTTTCAAGCTCTTGGAAGAGAAATCAGCCCCACCTATCGTCGACAAGTTCGGTTGGTGCACGTGGGATGCATTCTACTTGTCGGTAGAACCAGCCGGTGTCTGGCTCGGAGTGAAGGAATTCACCGATGGAGGAGTGTCACCGAGGTTCATGATCATCGACGATGGGTGGCAAAGCATCAATCTTGATAGCCAAGACCCACATAAAGATGCTAAAAATCTTGTTCTGGGTCGGACTGGAATGACTGCTAGGCTTCACAGGTTTGAGGAATGTGACAAGTTCAGAAACTACAAGGGTGGATCATTGTTGGGTCCTAACCCTCCTCCCTTTGATACCAAGAAGCCAAAGGTGCTGATTTCTAAAGCAATTGAGATCGAGCAAGCTGAGAAGGCTCGAGACAGGGCAGTTCAATCTGGGGTCACTGACTTGTCCCAATTCGAGTCAGAGATTGAGAGATTGAAGCAGAAATTGAACCAAATGTTTTGTGGAAACGAGGTAGAAGTTGGCTGTGGAAGCTGTTGTTGCAAAGCAGAAGCAAATTATGGGATGAAGGCTTTTACAAATGATTTGAAAACAAAATTCAAAGGTTTGGATGATGTTTATGTCTGGCACGCTCTTTGCGGCGCTTGGGGCGGTGTCAGGCCTGGAACAACTCACCTGAATTCCAAGGTAATCCCTTGTAAAGTCTCTCCCGGGCTTGATGGGACGATGACCGATCTTGCAGTGGTGAAAATCGTTGAAGGCGGCATTGGGCTTGTTCATCCTGGTCAAGCAGATGATTTTTATGAGTCGATGCACTCTTACCTTTCGAAAGTTGGAATTAGTGGAGTTAAAGTGGATGTTATTCATGTAAGTTTCCTAATCTCACCATTTCTCTTGTATATTTGTGTTTTACTGCACAACTAACTAATTTTTTTGGTTTTTGATTCAGACACTCGAATATCTGAGTGAGGAATATGGAGGCCGGGTTGAGCTTGCCAAGGCATACTACAAGGGGCTTTCAAAATCGCTTTCAAAGAATTTCAATGGAACTGGACTCATTGCTAGTATGCAACAATGCAATGATTTCTTTTTCCTCGGAACCGAGCAGATATCCATTGGAAGAGTTGGTATGAATCGTGTATTCTGTGCATATTTCTCTAATTTTTTTTCTCGTGCATGTAGGATTTGATGGTAGTTCTAGTTCTAATTTAGTTAGTTTTGGTGATGCATACAGGAGATGATTTTTGGTGCCGAGATCCGAATGGTGACCCGAATGGGGTGTATTGGCTACAGGGGGTACATATGATACACTGTGCCTACAACAGCATGTGGATGGGTCAGATCATACAGCCTGACTGGGATATGTTTCAGTCTGATCATCTGTGTGCCAAATTTCATGCAGGATCAAGGGCCATCTGTGGAGGACCAGTGTATGTGAGTGACTCCTTGGGTGGTCATGATTTTGATCTTCTCAACAAGCTTGTATTTCCAGATGGTACCATTCCCAAGTGCCACCATTTTGCACTCCCAACAAGAGATTGCCTCTTCAAGAACCCGCTTTTCGACAACAAAACCGTTCTCAAGATTTGGAACTTCAACAAGGTACATCCCACCTCATCACTTTGGGCAAATTCTAGAAATACAAAATTTGATTATAAAATTAGATACAAAATTAATATGGATGGGGTGGTGTGAGGTGTTCTAAATAAGTGCATTTTTTGACTTTTTATCTTAAAAAAAAAAAGTGTAGAAAAGTAGAGAAAATGGTTAGAAAAGTAGAGAGTAGATGTTGATAGATGTTGATTGATATGATTCAAATAAGTATATGTAGGTGAAAAAAGTACACTTATTTAGTTTACCCCAAACACCCATATAGTTTTTCAAAAATAAGCTCATCGACAAATCTTGTTAAATTTTATTCAGATTTCCATGATTATGGTCCAAGGTGCAATTTAATTGAGAATTTAACTTTGGTTATCCCATCTGTTGACACAATCATTTTATCTACAATTTCTCAGTATGGAGGAGTGATTGGTGCATTCAATTGCCAAGGAGCTGGATGGGGCTCCAAGGAACAAAGGATCAAGGGCTACTCACACTGCTACAACCCTATGTCTGGTTCAGTCCACGTCACCGACATCGAATGGGACCAAAAGCTCCAAGCAACCACAATGGGTGAAGCTGAGGAATATGCAGTCTATCTCAACCAGTCTGAGAAACTAGTCTTAGCAACACCCAACTCTGATTCAATTCACATTACACTCAAACCATCTTCCTTTGAGATCTTCAGCTTTGTGCCCATCAAGAAACTTGTCTTGGCCACCAAATTTGCACCCATTGGGCTAACCAACATGTTCAACAGTGGTGGGACCATACAGAGCTTGGACTACAGTGCGACCAGTGCGAAAATTGAAGTTAAGGGAGGTGGGAATTTCTTGGCTTTCTCAAGTGGGAAACCAAAGAAGTGTTGTTTGAATGGTGGTGATGTTGGTTTTGAGTGGTCTGCTGATGGAAGACTGACCTTGAATCTTCCTTGGATTGAAGAGGCCGCTGGCATTTCTGAACTCATTTTTCTCTTTTGAATGTGAGCATCCTATCTATTTATATGTGTGTTAATCTATTGTGGTGTTGTTAAATAAACCCAAATGCAGCAATGGGATAATTTATTGTTTTATATTTCGTCTCAAGTGTTTAAATATTGGTTCATCTCTTTGTTTTGTTTTGTTTTGTGAATATTCATGTAGGATTGTTAAGTTTGGGGAAAAAATATACAACATTACCCACAACATAATAAAGGAATCTCTCAGAATATATGGACATATATATTACCTTTGACTATAAGAGAAAAGGTATATTATGGAGGAATATTCAGGTACCACTCCTTATTCGAAGTATAATTCATAGATAGCAGCAATTCTCAATTATCACATTTTTTTTTTTTTTTGGATACATAGGAGAGAGAGGGGGAAGTTGAAGACCTTGACCTAATGAAGTACACAATATCTAGTCATTGGTTAACTCGAGTGCTTAATTCTCATTTTCATCAAATTACGTGTTAAAATGAATAAATTTTGAGAGTAATTTACATTACACTAAATTTAAATATACACAATACATTTAAATTAAGGAAAATTCTCATAACAAAATTGTTAAGGCATAGCATTTCTGTTGAGAATATTCAGACCTTTCACACGCAGAAATGTGCGGTGGCTGAAAGATTGTGCCGATCACCTAACGCTGAACTAGCTAAAGTTTTGTTAAATTAATTAAAAAGCATTGGCTCAGTACTACTTTTGGAAGCAAAGAAAACTGGTGAAGCTTCTTTGCTTTTGATGATCTAATTAATAATTAACAACACTCAGAGGGCCCCCCCACCCAAACGCACACACACCCCAATTGAATGAAAAATACTCACGGAACTCCTAGTTGTTTCCACACACTTTTTATTTATTTATTTATAATATATAGTGCCTAGAAAATAACTAGTTAACAATTGTTTTTATTCAATTTCAATCACAATTGAAATTAATATATGTATTTGTACGGGGGAATGTTCGTCGCTGTCCGTACTCCTTTCGTCCAAACTCCTTGTCTATCCGATCGACCTGCGAGCACAACGGCGGTGAGCTGCCCGGCGGTGTGTTGCCGGAAAACCTTTCCGACGGTCAAGTTAGCACACACGCAGGGAGAGAGAGGAAGAGAGAGATATAGCCAATGAGTGTTTCTCACCAACTGATGTTCCATCCCCAGCATGGAGGCGCAGTCATGCTTATATACTTTTTGCGCTCAACTCTGCACCCATTAGTCTCTTGACACGTGGAGCTGCTCTCCCACCTATCAGCACAAATCCAGCGAACACTACCTAACCAAACTGCCAGACAACATTAGCGGAAACTCGGCAGCCTGGCAGCATTACCTCGGCCTTCCACGACCGTGCTACGTAATGAGTCCGTATGCTCCACACGCTGCTCCACACGCCAAGCTCCATAACAGCCGAGCTCGGTAGCATTTCGGCTGAGCCGAGTTCAAGACAGGTCGAATCGGTGAGCAGAAGGCCTTTCCCGCCGCGCTACACGTGCAAACCATGGAACTCGGGTTGGTAGGCGATCATCTTGGCCAAATAAGCTCGGTCCAAACATGGGACCTGGACCTTGGGCATGGGCCTTGACCGAGCAAGACCAACTCTAGGGAAGCCCCAGTCAGCTCGGCCCAAACATGCTCGGCTCTATCCTGTCCGACTTCTACCACGGCCCAAAGCCAGATTATAAATCTCCCTCTCAATTGCCCCTTAATTCCGTCTGCGCAAGCGTAACTGGGATTACATGATCCGACCGAGGTAGACTCTCCCTTAGTTCTTTGTTCGCAAGACGTCAACTGCGCTAATCAGTATGCTCAGTTTCTCGGTTGACGCCTCAACTCGCCTTCCTGTCTCTTCAACACTGACGCCGCCGTCAATAGGGACATGCGTCGATCATTTATTGGCCTCGAGCAGCCAACCCAGACATCTCTTCACATTCAAAATTTTGGCGGTTCTTTTCTCCTATAAACACGCCACATCCCCCTTTCATTTTCTTCCTACCGTTTCACCTTTGTTCCAGACGAACCAAAGCTGCCGTGCCCTCCCTACTACCAAGCGTCATTCCAGCTCTCAACTGCGTCTGTGCTCGAGGATTCGACTTTTGCCTCATTCTAGTAAGTTCTTCGAATCTCTTCATTGCTTTTTCCTTTGGTATTTCTCGTTTTAGGGCACAAAAACTATAGGTTTTAGGATATAGCTCCCCAAAAACCTCCTCTGCCCCTGCTCTCTTTACTGTTCTTCAACTTTTGTGATGAACATACGAAGATCTGGGGTAGATCGGGCTCCAGGTCTTCTTTTGATCCCAAAAACACCAAAACCGAACAAGTTACGAGTTTGCAAAACTCGTGTAGGAACCGAGATAATCAGAGTGCTGGACCGCTCGACCGGGCTAAAATCTGGTCCGCTTGAGTGGCCGAGCTTCTGGGTTTACCTTTGTGACCGAGATGGTTTGGCACTTCATCTGACCGAGGTAAAGTCAAGCTCGTTTTGTGCGACCGCGCTCCCCACTTACACTTACACTTCCTCTTACTGCAGAGTCCAAGGGGACCACGCATTAATAGTGAGGCTCCTAAAGGCTGAGCAGCCATCAACCGAGAATTTTGCCAAACCAACACAGCCATGCTAAATCAGTCGGCTTCACATGGGGCGTTATCGCTTCCTTGTTGACAAGCCAGTCGCACTAGCCGCGTTCCGGGAAGAATATGGCATCCCCGCCGACGTATATCTTGAGCTCGGTGACGAGGACACCACCCCTTGGGGCAGGCTAGACCAATGCCCTTTCACCGTGCTCTCCATAATAGAAGGTGGCCTCCGCTTCCCGGTTAACCCCCTAATGTGCGAGTTCTTACAGCGCACCGGGCTAGTACCAACCCAAGTTTCAACTAACACTTACCGTATAATAAACGAGATTGCTGAGCTAAACAACCGGCTGGGCCGAAGCTTAGGGTTAGCCGAGACTCTACGCCAGTACACCCTAGGGCACACAGGCGATGGTCTTAACTACTATTTAAAGATTAGATCGGGCAAGGAGAAGATAGTGACCGACACCCCGGATAAAGATATGCACGACGACGACTTTTTTTGGGTGTCTGGAAACTATGAAATAGCCGACGTGCCCGGCTGGTACATCAGCAAGAACTTCGGTTCGACGTGTAAGCCGTGCTCACTACTCGGTCGAATTATTTTCTTTTTCTATTCTGTACTAATGCCCTTTCTTCTTTTCCTCTTTGTAGCCATCGAAGCTTTGCAAACCAACTACTATAACCCCAACGAAGCAGCCGTCAAAACCGTGCTTCGGTACCGTAACCGGGATTGTCACGAACTTCTCGGCTACGTACCAACCTACAGATACTCCGCTCCCTGCCGAAGTAGAGTAACAGACTTTCTTCGAGCGCCGTCTCCACCTCCCGATCCAACACTACCGGACGTGCCCCTAATCTGGCTGACAGAAACAGAGGAGATGGCCAAACGAAGCCGCATCAAAAATCTCATCACCGCCACATCCACCAAGCTGCCGAGCATCCCCTTCCGAGCAGCTGCTGCCGGTCAATCAAGCGGGGCCGTGGTTGCGTTGGCGTCAACTGCCGCGGTGCAGACAAGCAAGGAAAGCCGCCGCGGTGGGAAAATGCCTCACATCGTCGATCCCTCAGTCGAGCTCGTTGCGGAGCTGAACACCGAGCAACCAGCGATCACAACTGAGCTAACATCTCCCTAGAAGCCTCAATTGAAACACTGGGGAAAAAAGATCCCGGCCAGTGCTTCGATTAAAGGAGATAAAGAACACCTCCTCGCCTTCGACCTAACAAAAACTTTACTCCTGCCAAGCGATGTGACCGGCAGCGACCACGTGCCCGATACCCGACTTGTGAAGTCCTCGGTCAAGTCTATTACCGAGGTAAGAATTTTGAATGCTTTACTCAAATTTCTCCAAGTGTTTGCTCGGTTTCCATTCTCTAATCAAACTCTCTTCTTGCAGGCCATCCAGAAACAACATCTGGTGATGGAGCGAATCCATAGACTCCGGCAGAAAGCAACCGACGCTGCCAGCCAGGTTGAGCATCTGCAGACCGAGCTGGGATGGTCAAAGGCCTCTTTGGAGATTGCAAACACAGACAACTCCAAATTGCTCGGCCAACTTGGAGCCGCCGAGAACAAAAGGGACGCTCTTCGGGTCGAGCTGGAAGCGTTGAAACAATCGAGGAAGAATGAGGTGGATGTGGCCAACAACGAAGTTTTCAAGGAGGCCAAAGAAAGCTACACCAAGCAGGTCCAGGCCACCAAGGACATATTCTTCAAGTCCGGTTGGAAGGCTGCTTGCGAACAGCTCGGCCAAGGATCTGGAACCGACGTGTTTGCCTTTCCCCCAGTTGCCTTTCTGACGACATACATGGTGCCATATGCCAACGATGTCTTCAGTGCATTGTAGGCTGAGGCCGAAGAGGAAGACGGGGACGAAGCCGAGGAAAATGTCGAGGGAGAAAACCGCACAGAGCAGGTTGGCCAGGTGGAGACCGGCGTCCAAGAAACCATAACCACGGTCAACCTGGAATCAACTGCAACTGGGGATGACTTCGCTGACCTTTCCCCCTTAGTTTGGTTTTCTTTTCTTTCTTTTTTAAGAATGTAACCGGGCTGCCTGCCACACCTTATGTAATTCAGTTTCACATCAATGAAAAGTTTTGATTTCGCTAACTGTTGCACTGCTTGTTGGACTGTGTTTCATCAACTCGGCAGGAACCTTTAAACAAAACATCAACAATTTTAGCCGGGGTAAATCACCTCGGCTAAATCTTTTGAGTTGGACAAATCACCGACCCCTTTAGCCGGGACAAAGCATTTCGGCTAAAGCCTGAGATCATCAATGCATTCAACCGGAATAAAACATCTCGGTTGAAACCACAGTCGAGTAAATCATCAACTCATTCAACTGGAGTCATACATCTCGGTTGAAACCACAGAGTTGAGTAAATCATCAACTCATTCAACCGGAATAAAGCATCTTGGTTGAAACCACAGAGTCGAGTAAATCATCAACTCATTCAATCGGAGTAAAGCATCTCGGTTGAAACCACAGCATTGAGTAAATCATCAACTCATTCAACCGGAGTAAAACATTTCGGTTGAAACAAAAGAGGAGTAGATCATTGACTCATTCAACCGAAGTGAAACATCTCAGTTGAAACCACAGAGTTGAGTAAATCATCAACTCATTCAACCGGAGTAAAACATCTTGGTTGAAACCACAGAGTTGAGTAAATCATCAACTTATTCAACTGGAGCAAAACATCTCGGCTTTTAAAGGTTTTTATTTCGGTGCACTACATTATTTTAAACACAACAAAGTTCCTCGGCAAAGATAATTCACTTCTATTATATTGACAAAAAGAGTATTACATTCAGGTGTGGGGAAAACAAGTCCTTTCTCAAAAAATTACATAAAAACTATGAAAACTAAAAATAGTACAGTTTGAGGTTAGCCGCATTCCACGGCTGGGGTATGCCTTTTCCTTCCAAATCTTCCAAGTGGTATGCTTCCTTGTTCGCCAGACCGGTTATCTTGTAAGGCCTTTCCCAGTTTGCCCCTAGCTTGCCTTCGTCTGGCACCAGAGTGTTGCCCATGATCTTCCGTAAAACCCAGTCGCCCATTTTAAATGGTCTGGGGTGCATGGTTTTGTTGTATTTCCTGGACAATTCTTGTTGGTATGCGGCCACGTGGATCAAAGCTTTTTCTCAGCGCTCTTCAGCTAGGTCCAATTCCAAGGCGACTGCTTCAAAGTTCAACTTAGGCTCAAAATTTTCACTATGAATGGTGGGCATGCCGATTTCCAGTAGGATGACCGTCTCCATGCCGTATGCCAGGGCAAAAGGAGTTTTCCCGGTAAATCGCCTCGGGGTCGTTCGATATACCCAAAGGACACTTGGGAGTTCCTCGGCCCATTTTCCTTTGGCTTTCTCAAGTCTTTTCTTCAACCGATCGAGAATGGTCTTGTTTGATGCTTCGGCTTGGCCGTTAGATTGCGGGTAAGCCGGGGTGGAGTTCTAGAATTCGATCTTCAATTCTTCACAAAATCCTCTGAATAAGCGGCCATCAAATTGGGTGCCATTATCAGAAATCAGAATCTTAGGGACGCCAAACCGCGTTACCACATTTTGCCAGATAAACCGTTTGACGTCTTTCTCCTTGATAGTCACTAAGGGCTCAGCTTCAACCCATTTGGTGAAGTAATCCGTAGCCGCAACGAAGAACGTCCGGTTGCCTGGTGCCGTTGGGAGTGGTCCTACTATGTCCAGCTCCTACATCGCAAAAGGCCAAGGGCTAGTGAAGGGAAGAAGTTCTCTGGCCAGCTAGTGAATTTGATGAGCAAACGTCTGGCACTTCTCACATTTTCTAACATATTTTTGAGCGTCCCCTTGCATGCATGGCCACCAATATCCTTGCAAGATAGTTCGGTAGGCCAAAGATCTTCCCCCGATGTGACTTCCACATATGCCTTCATGAATCTCATACAGGAAGGCTTCCACGCTGTTTGGGTGCACGCACTTGAGGTAAGGACCGGTGAATGACTTCTTGTATAAAGCACCAGATGGGGAGAGCCAAAACTGCTCTGACTTCACCCGGACTTTATGCGCTTCCTTTTTATCGGCTGGAAGGGTCCGCTCTTTCAGGAAGAGGATAATAGGGTCCATCCAAGAAGGGCCAAGCTCGGTGCAGAGTACTTCTGTCTGCTCGGATTCCTCAATACTAGGCCTTGGAAGAAACTCAATCAGGAGAGGGCTAGGAGATGTTCTGTCGACCATGGAAGCTAGACCGGCTAATTCATTCGCACGGCTGTTTTCTTCACAACCAATTTGTTGGACCCTTATGACCTGGAATCGCTTGATGTGTTCTCTTACGAGAGCTTGGTACTTGGCCATTCTGTCGTCTTTGGCTTCGTAGACCCCGGACACTTGGTTGACAACAAGTTGGGAGTCACTGTAAACCATCAGTTCGGATGCGCGCAACTAAAGCGCGCTCTTGAGCCCGGCCAATAGCGCCTTATACTCAGCCTCGTTGTTTGACGTCGGGAATCCGAGAGTGATAGAGTGCTCGATGGTCAGACCATCTGGCGAGATCAAAACTATGCCGAGTCCGGCACCATGACGATTTGAGGCTCCATCTACAAAAAGTTTCCACATTTCACCGACAAAGAGCTTCCAATACTCTGAGGGGTCCTAGGAGGCTTGAAGGTTGATGGGATCACGGTCGCTCGGCTGTTTGGTTTCTGGTTGGCTGCTGTTTTATTCCATTTCATCCCCCCTTGGCGATGCGGCACCAGACCCAACAGGTTGGTCTGTTACGCCCAAGTCCAGCGTCGCATCGCCGGGCTGCAGTACTGTGCCGGTTGGAGGTTCTATGGCGGGACGCGCAAGTTCCGCGTCGCCAACATTGCCTTGCTATGCAATTTCTTTTGAGCTTGCGTTCGCCTCCTCGACTACCGTGGCAAGATCCACCGGGCATACTAGATGAATTCCAGGCGAGAATTCAGTAACAAAATCAGCCAATGTCTGTGCTTTTATGGCAGTTCGGGGTCGGAACTTGACGTCGAATTATCCCAATTCGACCGCCCACTTGAGGATTCGACCGGAGAAATCCACCCGCTCGAACAAGGCTTTGAGGGGGAATTCAGTCAACACGACGATTGTGTGAGCATGAAAATAGTGGGCCAATTTCCTGGAGGCCATCATCAACGCCAAAGCAAGTTTTTCTAGCGGCAAGTATCTCGACTCTGCCGGTAGCAAGGTTCTGCTCACGTAGAAGATGGGGAAATGCTAGATAACTTCTGACCGGACAAGCACTGCGCTAACTGCGTGCTGAGAAACGGCCAGATAAAGGAAGAGTTCTTCGCCGAGCTTGGGTGTCACCAATAATAGAGCAGAAGACAGATACGCCTTGAGCTCGGCCAAAGCCCTGTCACATTCCTCGTCCCATGAAAACTTGAATTTCAAGGCTCGAAAGAAAGGGCGACAGTGATCTGATGATCGACTTATGAATCGGTTAAGCGCGGTAGCCATTCTGGCCAGATGCTGCACGTCCTTTGTCGAGTTTGGCTGCTTCAATTCTTGTATGGCTTTGATTTGTGTGGGGTCCACCTCGATGCCTCGGTTTGTGACTAAGAAGCCTAGGAATTTCCCGGATTCCACGCCGAAAGCACACTTAGATACATTCAGGCGTAGCTTGTGCTGTTTGAGAATGGCGAACATCTCGGCTAGGTCAGACAAGTGGCCTGCCTGATGCCTGCTTTTGACAACCATGTCATCGATATAAGCCTCCATCGTTCGCCCTAGCAGAGGAGCGAACATTTTGGTCACCATCCTTTGGAAAGTTGCCCCGGCGTTTTTCAAACCATAAGGCATGACTCGATAGCAGAAGAGTCCCCTCGGAGTAGTGAAAGAGGTTATCTCACGGTCGGGGCCATGCATGGCAATCTGATGATAACTGCGGTAGGCATCCAAGAAACTAAGCCTGTTATGTCCGGCCGTTAGATCCACCGGCTGGTCTATTTTGGGCAGAGGAAAGCTGTCTTTAAGGCAAGCTCGGTTGACGGTCTTGTAGTCAACGCAAACTCGCCACTTCCCATTCTTCTTGGGTACTATGACCGTGTTTGAAATCCACCGAGGGTAGTGCACTTCCTGAATAGCCCGCGCTTCAAGCAAGTTCCTTACCTCTTTCACAACTACCTCGGCATGATGAAGAGCCGATCTCCTTGTTCTTTGAATGACAGGGCGTGCATCCGGGAAGACATTGAGTTGGTGGCAAATAAAGCTTGGGTCAATGCCGGGCATGTCGTACGGCGTCCAGGCGAAGACTTTGATATTCGCCATCAAGAAATCTACCATCTCGGTTCTTTCTTGGGCGGTAAGGCTTGATCCTAGCAAAAAGAATTTGTTTGGACTTTCGGTGTCGATCCGCACTTCCACTAACTCTTCAATAGCCTTGTCCTCAGCCTTGGTGCCCACATCTTCAAGGACTCCCTGGCCTTCCGGTCCTTCAATCATTTAGACGAAGCCTTTGGCAGCCCGGCTCCCGTTCACTACCATGAAGCATTACTTCGACATGACTTGATCGCCCCAAATTTTCTCGATTTCCCCCATAGCCGACGAGAATCTCATAACCTAGTGGTAGGTCGACGCTACAGCCTGCATAGTGTGAAGCCATCCCCTACTGAGGATCAGGTTGTACGTAGACGGCACATTCAATACCCAGAACTCCACCTGCTTAACCACGGATCCAGCTTTGACCGGTAAAATTATCTTTCCCATAGGCCACTCCGGTTGCAAGTTGAAACCAACCAGTGGCAAAGTGGCCGGAGTTAAGTCTGTATCCTGGAGTTTGAGTTGCTTGAACGCATTGTAGCACATAATCTCAACCGAGCTTCCCTAGTCAATCAAGATGTGCTTGACATCGAACTCTCTGACGCGGAGGGTGACCACTAGGGTGTCGTTGTGTGGCGTTTGAATGCACTCTAGGTCCCTTGTGGAGAAACTCATCACGTCTTTCTCCTCGGTCTTGCCCTTTTTGACCGCGGGCTGGACTGACAAAACTTCTCCCATATGTTCCGCTTTTTTGATCATTCCTCGGAGCTCGCACACACGTGCCGGCTCCACTATACCGTGGATCACATTGACCACGCCTTGAGGGGGCGCGTCTAAGTTATCCAATCCATTCGAATCAGTCGGGGCAGGATGCGCGGCTTTGACGCCCCCATCAATGTAAAGGTCTAAGTGACCAGCGGTGACCAACTCCTCAAAGTGTTGCTTCAAAGGCAAATAGTCCTCTGTCCGGTGTCCTCGCTCCCAGTGATATGTGTAGCGGTACCGCGGATTGAAGCCCTTTTGCGCATTGCCTAACTTAGCAGGAAATCGGACGTAATCCTCATCACAGATTTCACTAAGTATGCGATAGGTTGGAATCTTAAAGACCGTGGTGATCCCATCCGAGCGTTCAACCTTCTCTTAGCATCAGCTGTGTCATCGCGAGGGTATTCTGCTCAGTCATTTCAACGGCCCCTACCCCGGTTTCAATGATTTGGTCCACGGTCAGATTCCCCGGCGCGATTATTTGGACGGTTAGGCTCCTGTCCGACCGCGTGTACCTTGTCAGCCGACCTCTTGTCTGTTACCACCAGAGTTGTCTTCGTGGTGGACATCGCCACGTCATCCTCCACTCAGATGTGCTCATTGATGCGCTGCATTAGTTGCCCCATGGATGTCGGCTGGTTCATGATAAGCGAGTCCCGCAGCCTATGTCCGACCGGGAGACCGCGCTTATATTGGGTGATTGCCAGGTTGATCGGGCAATTTAGAATCTCATTGAAGGTTTCCCAGTACCTAGAGTTGTATGCCTTAAGAGTGTCACTCGACTCCATCTTGACACTGAGAATGTGGTCCACTTCCTTGGGTGTTTTGGTATTGGTTTTGAAACGAGTCACGAATGCTTCCGCCAACTGCTGCCACCTTTCAATGCTTTCCTCCGGCAGCCTCTCAAACCATTTCAAGCCCAATTCACCCAAACTGGACGGGAAAATAAGGCACATAAGAGTGTCATTGCGCCTATGTCCGGCCATGACCTGCCGAAAGTGGCTTACATGCATGTACGGATCGGTCTTTCCATCATAAAGCATAAACTTGGGCTGGTAAAAGCCCGCCGGGAGCGGTGTGATTTCTATCTCAAGGGAGAAGGGGGTGGCGTTTAGCCTCGCCAAATCTGTGTCTAGAGGGACAGGCATGGCTGAGCGGGGTGGCGGCATTATGACTCCCTCACTAGCGTGACCCTCGTAAGATAGCCGCTAGAGCGCCGGCACCCTTCCGGCCTCCCGTCGGCGAGCTCGCTCCTTCAGGACATCCCTTAAGTCCTCTAAACGGATGGAGTAAGAATATCCCGAAGTGGTCGCGGGACGTGAGGGATGGTAGGTACTATCTTGCGCACTAGACTTCTTTGCAGGTGTGTCTAAGTCTCCACCCCTATAGCTTCTGGTGATAGAAAGGGAGGGAGTGCGCCGCTGGCTTTGGCTGCCTGAACGGCAGGGTTAGGTGCGCTCACTATGGTCTCCCTCTCCAGTAAGACCTTTCCCTTTGACCTGGCATTTGAGAGCTTCCATCTCTGCCACCATTCTCTAGATGACAATGTCTTGGTCCCTTAACTTGTGCTCCAAACATGTGTGGTTGGGTTAAAATCAATTCCAACTAAAGTCCAGATTATTCCTCCACCCAAACAGGTCCATACCTGTCCAATTAAACCGAACATATTCAGTATCTGTTCAAAATTTAAATCCAACAGGTTCCTTACCTGTTCATTCTAAACCGAACAAGTACTATGCCTGCTCAATTCAAATTTGAAAAGCCATTAATTCATCTATAAATAGACAGGCCCTCATTTGGATTTTGCACTCTAATTTTCATTCTTGTTGCTGTCATTGCTCTATACATTTTGCTGCATTTAATTTTCTGTGGGAAAGTGTATAAACACAAAGTGTGTTCATTGTGCAAACAGTTTGTAGTGATGTTACTATTTATTGAAGATCATTTCATCTTAGAAGATAGACGTCCAAATTCTGTGAGCACCTTAGAGAGGACAAATCTGTCTTAAGGATACAGTGCTAAACACTGGACTTGATCACTCTAAGAAAATATTTTCTGTATGTATTTTCTGTTCTTAATTTTATTTTCTTCTCTCCTTCTCTATTTTCATTTTCTGTTTAATTTATGTAATTGAACAGATTTTGGAAACTCTTTTTCTTTTAATTTATTTATTGTGTGTTTTGTTTGTTGTTGAGTATACAAACATAATTTATTCTTAATACAGTGAAGATTGTCTAACAATCTTAAGACAGACTAATTTTGGTGTCTTCATTGTATTTATTTTTTGTGCTTTTACAAAGTGATATTCTGGTTGAAAAATACAAATATTAGTCATATACTGTTTGATAAATAGTTTATTTTCTTTGACAAATAGTAGTAATATACTGTTTGTCATTAACAATTTCAGAATATTAATTTGTGTAATAGTGTTACAGAAAAATTAGTTTGTAGTATTTTATTTTTCTGGTCTTAATAATTAGAAAAGTAAAATTATTTTGTGTTATAATTTATTTTCTGGTTTAATTTGTGTTTTGGTTTTTCTGATTTTTGTAATAAAATATTATGGCTAGTGCAGCTGAAAGTGGTACACCAATTATTACAACGACTCCGATCCCTATCCAGAACCATGTTCAAGTTCCAATAAATCATGGAGAAAAAAGGAAAAAATTTAATGGCACCAAGTTTAAAAGATGGTAGCAGAAAATGCTATTCTATCTTACAACTTTAAATCTGCCCCGATTTCTCTGTGAAGAGGCTCTAATACTTAAAGAGGATGAAAGTGATTGGCAAGTTGTTGCCGCTGTAGACGCTTGGAAACATTCTGATTTTCTGTGTAAAAACTACATCCTTAATGGCCTTGACAACATGCTGTATAATGTTTACAGTCCTCTGAAAACAGCAAAAGAATTGTGGGATTCTTTGGAAAAAAAAAATACATGATAGAGGATGCCGGCACAAAGAAATTTATTATCGGTAAATTTCTAGACTTTGTTATGGTAGACTCCCAAATAGTAATTTCTCAAGTTCAAAGTTTTTAATTAATTTTGCATGATATTCATGCTGAAGGTATGTCACTTAGCGAGTCTTTCCAAGTTGCTGCTTTAGTGGAAAAATTATCACCGACTTGGAAAGATTTCAAAAATTATTTAAAACATAAACGCAAAGAGATAACCATGGATGAACTAATTGTAACACTAAGAATTGAGGAAGATAACCGTAAGGCTGAAAAGAGGAATGGTAAAAATTCCGTTGAGTCCAAGGCTAATGTGGTTGAACAAGTACCCAAACCACATAACAAAAAGAGAAAATTTGCTGGAGATGGTCCTAAACAAGGCAACAACAATGACAATAAGAAGTTCAAAGGAAAATGCTATAACTGTGGCAAGACCGGATATCAAGCCTCTGATTGTCGCCACCCTAAGAAGGATTACAAAAGTATAAGCAAGAAGACTACCAATCAAGCCAATGTGACAGAACTAGATTACATCTCTGATAGGGTAAATGACATCAATCTCTCTACTGTGGTGTTTGAGGCTAATTTGGTTGGAAATCCCAAGGAATAGTGGGTTGATACTAGAGCAACTCGTCACATTTGCATGGACAAGAAGATGTTCACTACTTACTATAAGGCTGCAAATGGTGAACAACTTTCCATGGAAAATTCTTCTATTTCTACTGTAGCTGGACAAGGAAAGGTGATCTTGAAGATGACATCGGGGAAGGAACTTACATTCAACAACGTGCTGCATGTACCAGACATTCGAAAGAATTTAGTTTCTGGTTCTTTGTTAAGTAAAAATAGTTTTAGACTTGTATTTAAGTCTGATAAATTTGTATTAACAAAAAGTGGTATGTATGTTGGTAAGAGATACATGAGTAATGGTCTTTTCAAGTTGAATGTAATGACTATTGTACTAAAACTTTCTATTAACAATAACACATCTTTTGCTTATGTTCTTGATTCAAATTTATGGCATGGTAGATTAGGACATAAATTTTGATGCTTTGCGTAGATTAATTGGTTTAGATTATATACCAAAATTTGAAATTGATCCTAATCACAAATGTGAGATTTGTGTAGAAGCGAAACCAACTAAGGCTCCATTTAAATTGGTTGAAAGAAAAACAGAACCTCTAGAATTAATTCATATTGATGTATGTGATCTTAAATTTGTTCAAACTAGAGGAGGCAAAAAGTATTTCATAACATATATCGATGATTACACAAGATATTGTTATGTATATTTACTTAGAAGTAAAGATGAAGCCTTGAAAATGTTTAAACTTTACAAAACTGAAATAGAAAATCAACTTGGTAAAACCATTAAAATGGTTAGAAGTGATAGTGGTGGTGAATATGATGCACCTTTAAATGAATTTTGTGCACAACATGGCATTATTTACCAAACTACAACACCATATTCTCCACAGCAAAATAAAATTGCTGAAAGGAAGAATAAAACCCTTAAAGAAATTATGAATGCCATGTTACTAAGTTCAGACTTACCGCAAAACTTGTGGGGGAGAAGCAATATTGTCTGCTAATTATATTCTTAACAGAATACCCCACAAGAAAACTAACACTGCTCTTTATGAATTGTGAAAATGTCAACCGCCTTCCTACAAATACTTAAACGTGTGGGGGTATTTGACAAAAGTAGGAATTCCTATTCTGAAAAGGACTAAGATTGGACCAAAAATAATGGATTGTGTGTTTATTGGTTATGCTTAGAATAGTAGTGCGTATCGATTTTTGACTTATAAATCAGAAATACCTGATACAAATGTGAACACTATTGTAGAGTCAAGGAATGCTGTGTTTTTTGAACATGTTTTTCCTTACAAGAAAGGACAGGAATTAAGTTCACATAAAAGAACTTATGATTGTACACAAAGTCAAGAGACTAATGACAATCAAACACAAGAGGCTAGTAATGGTCTCGACCAACAAGATTTAACTAATGAAGAACCAAAACAAAGTAAGAGAACAAGAACATCAAAATCCTTTGGTTCAGATTTTCTAACAAACATGTTAGAAAATGAACCTCAAAGCTTTAAGGAAGCAATGACAGGTCCTGAAACACCTTTGTGGAAAGAGACTGTTAATAATGAAATTGAATCCATTATGCAAAATCATACTTGGAAATTTGTAGATTTTGCACCCGGTTCTCAACCTCTTGGATATAAATGGATATTCAAGAGAAAGATGAAAGCAAATGGTTCAATAGACAAGTATAAAGCAAGATTTGTGGTAAAAGGTTACAGGCAAAAGGAAGGTCTGGACTATTTTGACACATATTCCCCTGTGACAAGAATAACTTCTATCTGCATGCTTATTGCTATAGCAACGTTGTATAATTTAGAAATACATCAAATAGATGTTAAGACAACTTTCTTAAACGGTAATCTAAATGAAGAGATCTATATGGAGCAACCCGAAAGGGTTGTAGTGCCAGGACAAGAAAAGAAAGTTTGTCGGCTTGTAAAATTTCTTTATGGATTAAAACAAGCTCCTAAGCAATGGTATGAAAAATTTGATCATGCTATGCTTACTAATGGGTTTAAGATAAACGAATGTGACAAGTGTGTCTATGTTAAAAACACTGACAAAGGTTATGTCATCGTTTGTCTTTATATGAATGGCATGTTTACCATTGGAAGCAGTCAAAATATGATCAAATCAACTAAGAAAATGCTGATCAAAAGATTTGATATAAAAGATATGGGGGTCGCAAATGTAATATTAGGAATAAAAATTACTGTGAGGCCCCAAAATTTTTTTTTTTTTTTCTTTTTTCTTTAAGACATCATAAGACTTTAAATAACAATAACTTGCTAGATAAAATTTTAACTACTAATTAGGAAATTTTAAATTCTTACATAATCAAAGTCCAACGACAAAATAAAACTACAAGTTCACACACAATATCACAACATAGTTAAATACTAATACAAGAAATAACAGGATTTTATTTTGATAAAATATTGACTCTAAGTTAGCCACGGTTCGATATTAGCAGCAGCTCCAATTTCAGCCTCAGTCCCTTCCTTGACATATTCTGGCATGAAACGCCAGGGTAACAAAATATATGCCATGAGTTTTGCAACACAATAAGAAAACATAACCAACCTACCATTCTTTTTGAGAGAAAATAATGAGATTATAAACACGAGATAATAATATAATTGTAAACATAAATTACAACCAATAAAATAATTCAAATAATTTTAATAACTTAGGTGACACTCAAAATCTCACCAAAGAGATTTAACTTACCAACCACTAAGCATGGCAAAGGTTATTTTGAAACCCTCCCTTGGTCAAATATTTAAGTGTTACCAACCGTAACCACCAGGGATGCCCACATCCGGAGTTATATACCCAAGTAGTGGCATCCGTGGTCTGCCCCAAGGAAACGATCTGCCAGGGGTACGTAACCTCCCTGTGTGCCACCAGTACATCCACCCTTATTCCAAAACCGAATACCGAAAAGGGTTCAAATAAATCTCGTGCCATCTTAGGGTTTCGCGACACAATTTACTTAAAACTTATTAAAAACCAGGGCTCACCATGAATACCCGGTATTAACCCTTTATCAGTAACTTATTATATACCGTTAATCATTTTGGTTAATTTATATATTAAACACAAATTATTCAAATCTCAATCACCAATAACGTTATACCAACTAAAGAAAAACTCCCAACATAAAACATTATGCATGTCACACAATAATAGTTCAATGTACAAAATTTAGTAGACAATTACTTAAAACCATGGTATGAACATAATGACTTAGATACAAGAAATAAACCATAAATACACACATGCACAAATTTTTGATTTACTAAATTAGACTAGCGCAATATTAAAGTGATGATTTTATCCTGTCCAGAAAAATTTTCAGAATATATATCTTGCAAATAAAATTATAAATACATTACTTATACAACTCTAAAATTTATATCAATCTACAGAATACTCAATAAACATGTTATGGTCATTTTTCAGAAAGCATTTTCCAAAAATAAATTATAAATAATTTTTAAAAATTCCAAGGGTGTTTATGACACAGATTTGTCACATTTCCTTATATTAATGCCATGCTTAAATTTATAGATCAAACCCATAATCTAAAAATTTATCATGAAACTAGACTTCTCAAATTTCATCTTTTAGTTAGAAATTACTAGATTTGGCTTAGTATAGAATTTTAAATAAATTTTCAAATACATGGTAAAATCTGTCTCACAGTTTCAGATTTAGTTAGAAATTTGTATAAATTCCTAGAAAGCTCAAAAATTGTTACCAAAATTCCTGGATGAACTAGACATCATTATCAACAACTTTGTAGAGAAATCATCTCGAAATTTTGAGTATAAAATTGTCTAAAAATTCGGGCAACATTCTGGCAGATTCAAAACAGACTATTTTCATCACAATTTCAGATTTAGTTAAAAATTTGTATAAATTCGTAGAAAGCTCAAAAATTGTTGCCAAAATTTTTGGATGAACTAGACATCATTATCAACAACTTTATAGAAGAAATCATCTCGAAATTTTGAGTATAAAATTGTCTAAAAATTCGTGCAACATTCTAGCAGATTCAAAACAGACTATTTTCATCACAAAATTCCTATATATATAAAATTTCTATTTATGAGTAGTCATTTTAATCACAAGGAAGTAATCTGAAAATTTTACTAATAAAAAGAAATGAGAGGGTTGAGAGGGTTTTCTTACTTAGTAATAAGGTGACAAAATGGTTGAGAATTTTAGTTTCCTTAATCTCCTACTCTTCTTCCTCTCCTATCACTAAGCTTGGTTGCTTCAGGGATTTCTCTCTTCTTTTTTTTTCTCACCGAATGCTTGCATGCACCCCCTAGACAATGAAGGCTTGCATGCATATATATATACAATGCTTGTTGCACAAATCTCTCTCTCTCTCTCTCTCTCTCTTTCTTTCTCTTCATTCTAAGTTTTCTTTCTCTCAATTCCAAGAGCATCATTAGCTCTTCTTCCCTAAACAAGCATGCAAATCAACATGTGGAAAGCCTCCACCAAATTTCTGCAAGGTTTGATTCCCTTTTTTTTTTTTTTTTTTTTTTTTGGTATTTGTATTTGTATTTGTGTGGGTTTCTCAAAATTGATACACTAAGATTTTTAACTAAGGTATTTAGTAAGAATAATTATTATATTGAATCCTAATTAAAATAATTTATAAACAACAAATATTGAACACCCACAAAATTATTATTCTTAATAATGTCTTTGTTAGTGATTGAATTGAGTCAATTTAAAACTAACTTTTACACTAATATACAATTCAGATAGACTGTAGACAAAATTAATTAATTAATTTATTTATTTATTTTCTTTTAAGAATAATTAAATGTGGGGTTTTCACAATTACTAAAATATCTGATGGATATGTATTATCTCAATCTCATTATATTGAGAAAATTCTTAGTAAATATATCAACGATGATATGAATATAGCAAAAACACATGTAGATTTCAGTATTTATTTATCACAAAATAAAGGTGATGCGGTGTCTCAACTAAAATACTTCCAAATCATTGGAAGCCTAATGTACCTAATGAATTGCACTCGTCCTGATATAGTTTATACTATTAGTAAATTGAGCAAGTACACTAGTAACCCGAGAGAAGACTATTGGAAAGCGATCATTCGGATTCTTAGATATCTAAGGTTTGTCCGTGATCATAGCTTAAATTTTACTTGATATCCAGCAGTACTCGAAGGCTGTTATGATGCAAATTTGATATCAGATACTAAAGATTCAAAATCTACTAGTGGATATGTTTTTACTCTGGAATGCGCTGTTATTTCTTGGAAATCCACAAAACAAACATGCATCGCACGATTCACAATGGAATTTGAGTTCATTGCTTTAGACAAAGCAAGAGAAGAAACAGAATGGCTTCACCACTTCTTAGAAGACATTCCAATGTGGCCAAAACATGTGCTCGCTATTTGCATTCATTGTGATAGTCAATCTGCAATAGGTAGGGCATAGAGTCATATGTATAATGGTAAGTCACGACACATTCGTTGTCGACGTAATGCCGTAAGGCAATTGTTCTCAAATGGAATAATCTTAATAGATTATATAAAATCTAAAGAGAATATAGCGGATCCATTAACAAAATGTTTGAGAAAAAAGCAAGTGTATAGTTTATTGAAGGAGATGAGATTAAAGTATATTACATTAGAGTCATCATAATAGTAACCCTACTTAAATGACTGGAGACCCCAAGAACTAAGCTCAAAGGGACAACTAAGTTATGTGTGGCTCGCCAAAAATCACTAAGGGATTAAATTTCCCTATCCATTCCTATGGTGAGAGTGATATCTACAATATGTGTTGTATGCAGGGGTTTAAGGATAAGTTTCGCTTTTAATGATTACTTATATCTTGATTTAGGCATAAAAGTCAAGACGAGTATAAGAGAAACTCACAATAAGAATCACCTATATGAGTGTCGAACTGGGACTGGTTTTATGAGAATGAAGAGGCTAAATTCTCTAGACGCACTCATGAATAACCAGGAGCATTCAAGGCCAAAATGAACACAATCGTGAAAACCACGATGTGTCAGAAGATATTTTGTGTAAAATCTATTGTCTTGGCTTACACAAACGGCTGAACAATTCAAGGCATCGCGTCCATTGGTTAGTTAGTAAGTCTGATAGGTTATCACTAGAGAAGGTTCAAGGCCGAAAGCTACCTATCCTGATGCAAGATATTTTCGATTTATATTCTTTCGAAAAATTCGGCATATTGTTGCATTTCCGTTGTTATCAAATTTCATTCATGTGGGGGATTGTTAGAAATGATTTTGGAAAAAATGGATTTTTCCTAAACTTTGGTCTAATTTTTAGGTAGGACTCATACGCCAAAATTGGTGGGTCTAAGTAGTAACGAGTTCTATGTCGCGTTGTAATTCACGTAATATATTTGGTTGCTTAAAACCATTATCAGGTGAATGGAAAATTGAAGCCAAAGTGAGCTCCGTGGAAATGGTGTTCTTGGTGAAATTTCCATCAAAATTTGAGTTAAGGTTTGTCCCATATTGGTTTGGTAGGCAAACTTTGAGTGAGTTTATAAGGTTTGGGTTTGGACCATGGGGGAGGCCCCAAGGGGCAGTCAAGTTTTGTAGATGGGGAGGTTATGGGTAAAATGGGTTCGACCCATTGGACCCAAAATAAACACACGAGTGCGCTACCACCGTTGTCCGTCTGGTCAGTCGGGTGGGCTGGGTTGGGCTGGGCTTGGGCGCAAGTGCATGGTGTATGGTTGGGTTGGACTTGTTCGGCCCAATACTTATCTTTTTGGGCCAAAACCATTTTGGATTTTTATTTTTCTAAAATTAAATTCTTGCATTTTTTGAATTTAAATTTTGAAATCAATTCCAAATAATGTCCAAATTATTCCTTCACCCAAACAGGTCCATATCTGTCCAATTAAACCGAACAGATTCAGTATCTGTTCAAAATTTAAACCCAACATGTTCCTTACTTGTTCATTTTAAACCGAACATGTACTATACCTGTTCAAACAGGTTTGCACCTATTTAATTCAAATCTGAAAAGCCATCAATTCATCTATAAATAAACAGGCTCTCATTTGAATTTTACACTCTAATTTTCGTTCTTGTTGCTGTCATTGTTCTCTGCATTTTGCTGCATTTAATTTTTTGTGAGAAAGTGTATAAACACAAAGTGTGTTCGTTGTGCAAACAGTTTGTAGTGTTGCTACTGTTTGTTGAAAATCATTTCTATAGCGATGCCGGTTTTCCCTCCATTGATTATAGTATTCCGGACTTGGGTTCCGTGGTGTTGGTTGTTATTATGTCTTGTTTCCGTCCTTCAATTCTTTGTATATGAGTTTTAGGATGTATTGGGCATGTTTGTTACAGGTTGGTTGTGTTTCGGAACAAATGGTTGCTGCCCAGATTTTGGTGTCTTCGCTCGAGCGAGACTTTTATCGCTCGAGCGAGCTCTTTGTTTTAGTTCCTTCGCTCGAGCCAGGGTTCCTTTGCTCGAGCGAGAGTTGGGTGTTGTGTTTGGTGGCTCGAATGAGAAGTCTTGCGCTCGAGCTTGTGTCTGCGTCTCTTTTTGACCTGAAGGTTGTGATTCTTGACTAGAGCGAGCTTTCCTTCGCTCGAGCGAGCGAGCTGTATGTTTTGGGTTTCTTCGCTCGAGCGAGCTTTTCTTCACTCAAGCGAGCTTTTCTTCGCTCGAGCGTGCTTCTGGGTTGTAGACCTAAAGTTTCGAATTGTTGGCTCGAGCAACCACTCCTTCACTCGAGCGAGCCTGGTGTATTTCAGTTGGTAGCAGCGGGATTACACTTCACTTTTTCATCTCTTTTTTCTCTCAAACCCTAGATCCGTCCTCTCTCTCTCTCTCTCTATACACCTTCTCTCTAAGGTTTCATCTATTTTTAGTGATCTTCTACCCTAATCTCTTTGTAAGAAAGATAGAGGGTCACGAGGGCTTCACTTTAATCTGAAAAGTTATGGATTTGGAGCACTTTGGGTTTTCACCATCTTCTCCTTTGGGCTTCTAATTTCGAGGTAGGGATAACCTACTCTAATCTATGAGTTTTAACATAAGTTTTAGTCATTTTGATTATATGGTGTTGTTGGGTAATTTTGGAAAAAGTTAGGGTTTGATTCGTAATTATTGTCACGACCCAAACCCGGCCCTATGGGTTTAGCACCGTAACTGGCCAGTAATCCGAGATTACCGAAGGCCTGCTGAACAATAATACAGTAAAACAGAGTACAGGGCCTGGCGGAAGCCAATACAGTAAATAACTAGTGTCCATTGAGCTGTGACAATCTGTATGCCAAAAACATTTTTCATGCATTCAAACGGTTCAAAACAGTACAGTCTATACAATCATTACAACATTCAGTGCGGGGACTTAATCCCTCGCTAACAGTACGGTCAAACAGTAAACAGTTTCCACAATAATACAGTACAGTCAAGAGACAGGTGGGGAACACAAAACACCCCAAGCCATAGCATGGCGTCTCGGAACCTCGCAGTGAGGCACATAGGCTGGCTTGACAAAACTGGGGACTAACCCACGCTCCTAGCTCCGGTCTGGCTGCTGAGAACCTACATATATATATAAACAGTGAGCTAAAGCCCACTGAATAACATAATGCGTAAAGAGGTTATGAATGAATGTCCTTACAGTAATGAAAACAATTCATTAAACAGTATTTCGATCTTTCAGTATTTCAGTCAATCAGTCATATGTGGTACATCCAATAGCCTATAAACAATAGGTCCAAAGGACCGGGCCTTAACAGACCCAACAATAATGATGGCCATCAATCAGTAAACAATATGGTTCCACAAGGGAACCGACAGAGCTCTGTAACAGTAACAGTAATCAGTAAGTGCTAAGGATACCACAGTACAGTTCGGAATACAGGACATACATTCATTCAATAAACAATATCAGTTCAATAAACAGTTCAGTTCAGTATTCAAAATATAACCATTTTGAACATATCTTTACACAATCTGTTACTCACAGAGATTGGGCTAATAGCAGCTAGAGCGCGTCCCCGAAGCCAACCCTAAACAGTTAACAAATAGAGAACACACACTAAGTTCACAATCGGGAAGGATAATAATTAAATCCCTAAATTTCCTCGGTGTGGTTCTATGCCTAAATCCTCATTAAGATGCCTTAAACTAGGCCTAAGAATGCCTAGGATGGGATGAGGATGCAAAAATACACTTGGAAGGCACTTTTCAAAAGTTGCTGAAAATAGGAGCCTCGCTCGAGCAAGCCTTCCTTCGCTCGAGCGAGCTTCCAAAATCAAAGGCTTCGCTCGAGCGAGAAATCCTTCGCTCGAGCGGTCTGCAGAAACAGTAAAAGTACTGGATGCTCGTTTTTTACGCTCGAGCCACCAATCCTTCGCTCGAGCGTGGCTCAGAGGAAACCTTGGTCGCTCGAGCGAGGAATCCTTCGCTCGAGCGAAGAAGCCAAATCTGGAATTTCCAGATTTGCCTTCCAAGCTCAAACCAAGCATTCCCAACTCAATACTCGACCTCGTGGGCCCAAATTCTGGAAAATACATCCTAAAACAATGTATAACAAGTTTCAAAAGCCAATTTATGAATCCAAGCCCCAAAGGTGAGTCAATTAAGTCCAAATTCAAACCCAATTTCAAGAACAATATGTAAACATGCAATGCATGAGTTTTAAACCAAATTCAAGCTTCAATCCTTGCTCTAAAGAGCTCAATAGTTGGAAAACATTTTGAAAACATGGACTATAATATAAACATGGACATGCATGTATAACTCTCCAAGAATTCAACTTCAAAATGCACTAAAATGGCCATGCATGCAACAATGGAGTTCCAATTCAACATTTTAGCACTAAAACATGGTTTAATCCTACAATGGAGCATGAACCATGCAAGATGAAGCTCAAAGACAACAAGAAGAAGATGGGTTCTCTTACCTAAGTCTTGTAATTAAAGCCTAGAAGCTCAATTATGCAAACACACTTCAATTTACTTCAAGTCTTCAAGCAATCAACAAGAACAAGCCCCTCCCTCTCTAACTCTCTTCTAATTTCGGTGGGGACTAAGGAAATGGCTGAGGAGAAGCTTTGTTCAACATGTAATAAGGTCTAGTACATTATTCTAAGTGGCCCACTAGGAGTGGCAATACGGTAATTAAGTCAAACTTTTCAATTGGCTTTATTTAATCTAATTTAATCATTCCTAATCAATTTTCAGATAAATACACCATAAAATCACATAAATTCTACTGGTTACAAAACACTAAACGGTTTCTAATTCGGCCGCCGATAAGGCCTTCAATTAGCAGTTTAAACATATAAATTCAAACAGATAATCAATCAATCAAACAGATGCAATATGCAATTCAATAGATAAACTTATTCAATTTCAGTTCCGATTTCAATCGGTCTATTCAGTACTTCAGTTAAGTCCATTATCAGTCATCATCAGTTCAGTTTAGCAGTAACCAGTAGCTAATTCAGTGGTTTATCAGTGATCAGTACGAGGGTTGTTACAATTATATAAAGAGAGGTTTTGTGTTTTAAAGGCTCCATGTGTATATAAGGCTTGGGAATATGAGTTGCGAGTTAAATTGGTGAAATTTGACCTTCAGGACAATAGTTGAGGAAAAGGGAAAATACCATAATTGTTGTAATAAATTAATTTGGGGAAAATGTGGAAGTATGAAACTGAGTTGAAATTCATGAAATTGGGGAATTATAAGATTGACTGGTATAGTTGGATTAATTAATCACTCACCTATGAAAAAGTTGATATTATATCTGTTTGATACATTTATTATCTGTTTAGAAATAACTGTTTTGGGCTATCGGTGGAGAATAGTCTTAATTGTTGTAGACATTGTATGTTGATTAGGGAAAACTGAAACAAATCACGTTGAATATGTCATTGAATACGACGGTTGGAATAATACATTGAATTTGTGTATTGATTGATCATTGTATATGATAAGTGTTTATATACATTGTATTGTGTGGAAGGAGATAGGGGATGGACTCCATTGATACAGCAAATATATGTATCTATTGTGAAGTACGGAAGTATTTTAATATGACGTTGATATAGCAAATACGTGTATCTATTGTGAAGTATGGAAGTGTTTTGATATGAGTTGTTATCTCATTTAAAAATGAAGTGCTTTAATATGAGTCGTAATCTCATTAAATTGTTGGCCGGGTTCTGAGCCATGTTATAACTTGAAAACTTAATAAGTAAAGGAAAGTGAAATGAAGCATGGACTTTTGTCATGGAACTGAGTTGCGTTACAAGTTGTTTTATAAAGTGTTAGCCATTTATCAAATGCTAATATTTTAGTTATTTCTCATACTTGGTTTAGTATATTTCTACTGGGCATTGGCTCATCCTATATGGGACACCATTTTCAGGTTCAGGTGACATGCTACCTCCAATGACATAACTTGAAAGGTTTTGGGAGTTGAAGACTCTTTTGGTTGTTTTGTTATTTTGGTATTACATGTAAATTCAAGCCAAGGGCTTAATGTGTATGAGTTAGTACTCTCTTTTTGTAACCAAGTGTTGGTTTGGAAAATTGTAAACCCATAGGGCATTTACTTTTGTTGTTAACATGTAATATTTTTTGTAATGAATACTCTAACATTAGTACCTATGATTAGTTAGTTAGAGGATTAGTTAGAGAGTTTATTATTAGTTAATTAGTTAGTTAGATAGTTAGGGTTTGTTATAGAATCATTTTGTATATAAATATCTGTAATGGATCATTTGAATCGTCAATGGGAATATAATAAAATATCTCTTTTCATGTAAAAGGACACAACATAATCATCCATTCATCATTTTCACCTGATGAGTCATCTAATCTATTTGCATCATTCACTAACAATAGACGCCTATATATGACACATGGCAATTGACTCATCAATATATACCATAAAATTTTTCTTTTAAAATCTATATTTCGTACTCAAACAACTTTAAAAATAAAATTTTTATTGCTCAAAATAAAATTTAAAAAAGAAAAATCAAAATTTAAAATAAATCTTGCGTTGATTAGAATGGGAGATAAAGGAAGTGAAGGCTCATTTTGAAAACATGAGTTAAAAATTAAAAATTAATTTTTAATTCATTTTGAGTTATATTAGCTTTCATACAAAACAATAGAAAAAGCTTAAAAATTAAAAAATTAAGTTTTAATCATTTTTTCAAAATGCTCTAAAGTCAAATGAGGGTAGGTGTGCCCTTCAAAGTTGAACGTCCCATGAAGGCAGCGATTGTTTCATATTCATTATCTAAAATCGAAAGAAAATGTACAAAATCGAAGCTTGAAAACAGTAGCAATTCATATATCCAAAAAGTAAGTAAAGTTAAAAGACGTGTGTTGCAATGCAATGCAATGCAATGTTGTCATTAAGTCTTTGTTTGGTATTGAATTTTTTAGTTAATTTTTTTGCGTTGAAATTTTTTTTTGTCTCATTTGGTTTAACTTTTTTGATTTTTATAAGAAAAAAATGTAATGATTATTATTTAAATGTGACATTTTATCTTATTAACTTATATAATTAATTTTATTTTTTTGTATTTTTTTAGCCAAAAATCTAAAACTATAACAATGCTTAAATGGGTTTTATTTTTTTAATCCATTTGTTTGTTTATTAGATATTCTGGGGGCTCACGTGCACCACAGACCACCGACTTGGGAAAAAAAGGGCGAAGGTTAGAGTGATTAAAAGCTTTCAACGGTCACTTTGGACCTTACTTTATTAACTAACTAAAATAACCTAACAGTCAATTCAAGATTGATCCACAATGGAAGACTTTGAATTTGAATTAGCTCATTCAAGATTATTCAAGAATCTAATAAACTTGGAATTATCTCTTAATCATCTTTCACTATCTTTCTGGAAGGATTTGTTAACCTCCATATATCTATATATTAAATTAGATGTGTAATTGTAATTAGTGGATAATATTTAATTATCCTGACTGACATCATATAAGCATATAATAATACACATATATTCATCTATGCACAATATTCTCTTCAATTGAATAAATATAAAAACACAAAGGCTCGGTTTTGTTAAGTTCTAAGAATTTGTTTTTCAAAAAATTTAAAATTAGTTTGGTGAAAACAATTCATTATTTTTATCTAATTTTTATTTTTTGGGGAGAAAATAATTTTTAAAATTTATTATTTATTTTTATCAAATTAATTTATAATTTTTTATAAAAAATAAAAAATAATTATAACAATTTAACCAAATTGAATTTTTTGACACATTACTAAAAAACGAAGTGTATTTACTTAGAATAATTTCAAGCATAAGACATTTAAGATAAATTTAGACCACGCATTTCTTTACTTAGAATAATTTCAAGCGTAAGACATTTAAGATAAATTTAGACCACACGTTTCACTCTATGAATTTTTTTAAACCAAAAATTCTGTATCCTTCCATTATTGTTTGAATTTAGAAACTTACAAATTCAAAATAATTTGTTATGTAATTTTTTTTCTTTCAAAAGGTTAATAATACAAAGACAAAACAATGAAATATATTTCCAAAACTCTGAAGTTGGGTACACGCTATTGCTGGATTGGGCCTATCACCTGTGGCAGGCCTATATTGGGTGTAACCCCAATAACTCCGGGCCGGTCTTGGGCCCAATTTAACTTTTAAACTTCACACTGGCGAACATATCATTTACAGGGCTTGGGATTACATATGGGCCGTAACGCAAAGAGAGGAAATTTGTAAGGCCTGTTTGCAATTGCAAGCCAGGCTTCGAAAATAGTATTTCAAGCACGGCCCGGCTGGAATTTTATATATGCAATATATCTTATTTTATTTTATTTAAAAATAAGACAAAGTTAAAAAAAATCATTGTAATGAATCTACAATCTTAATCTTTAGTCCATATAAAGAAAACACCAAAACGACTTCAATTAACCACATTATTCATCTTCAGGTTGTTATACATAGATATTTAGAGTGGTACACAACTCAAAATGATACAATTTCTCACATATTTATTTATACTGCGAAAATTAATGGGCAAGGTGGGATGCATAAACGATTAATTTATTATAATTTTATGTAATTTCATCCTTAATAGTAAAATGCACATAAAGGGTAAAAAAGCACAATAAATAATAATGATAGTATTTTTTAATGGATGTACTTAAAAAAGGAAAAAGCGTGTCGATTAGAACTCCTTAAACTTGGTGAAGGGATAAGAGAGAGGCAAGTAGAAAAATTATTGTTTAAATGGCTTTATATTTATTGGATGGTCTTGAGATACCGTCACGAGATATTCCAATATCATTGTAATTGATTAAAAAAAGTGAAAATGATTAAGAAAGATAAGGAGACGTGATTAATGTAGTACATAGTCATGTGCCGATTAGATTTTGCATTGGATATCATTATTGCTGCAATCACATCACAGGTGACCATCATGATACTTATCATCACATTTCAAAATTTTGAATCCTAGTAGAACACTACTACTACTACGGATCAAACCACTTTGTACACATCATTAACAATCCCAACTTTCAATTAAAACACACATATTCGAGATCTATCAGGCACAAAAGCATATCATTAGGATGGAGATCGATGTTAGTGGGTTCGAAGCCAACAACAACAACTCACATGGAGAGATTGAAGAGATCGAAGACGAAATTGATAAGAGATTCAAGTGCTTCAAGAACTTCGACATTACCAGCGACCCTCCTCCTGATCACCACTTCAGCCACCACAAGAAGTCCACCAATAATAATAAGCATGTGTTCTTCGGAAGCAATAACTCTCTGGCCGAAAATCTCCAAAAAGAATGGAAGGTTTTGGAGACGAATCTCCCCGATTTTATTCTCGTCAGAGCTTACGAAAACAGGATTGATCTAATGAGAGCCGCCGTTATAGGCCCTCCAAACACCCCTTACAACCACAGCGTCTTCTTCTTTGACATTGTCTTTCCGAGTAATTATCCGGCCATGCCACCAAAGCTTTTCTACCATTCTAATGGGCTTGATTTGAATCCTAATTTGCATCCGGATGGGAAGGTCAGCCTGAGACTCTTGCAGAAGTGGAATCCGAAACAATCCAACCTCCTACAACTACTTGTTTCGATTCCATGTCTGGTTTTGAATTCCAAACCTTACCTCAACCAGTTTCACCGCCTCTATTTATTCTACGAATTGGAAGTCTTGAAATACAACAAGAATGCCTTCATGTTGACGTGTGAGGCAATGATGCGGACGCTCCAAATGCCGCCGAGGCATTTCAAAGATTTCGTGGCAGGGCACTTCAGACAGAGGGCTCACCCAATTCTTCTGAAATATAAAGAGCATATGGATGAGGATGAGAGTGAATGCATGAGGCAGTCATTCCTCAAGCTCTTAAAGGCGTTTGAAGAAAATGGGGCTTACTGTAAGCATCATTTGATCAGTCAGGTAAAAATAGAAAAGAAGAGTGATACAGAGGACAGAAGCACAAACAATGGAATTGTCACAAGGATTTTTAAAAAACTGACGAACCCTTGTCCACTTGATAACACCAACTTATCAACTTTCTCTCTCCTTTTTTAAATAATTTTGAGTTCTTTTTACTGTTTTGCATCCCAAAGTTAATAGTTTCGTTTCATTGAAAATCTAGATGGTTACCGGGACATTTCACATTCACTTATTCAGCAGAATTTTGATAAATACCAGTCCAGTACCCAAACCTTTGATTCCTGACATTTGAGTTTCAACTATGCAGGAAAGGCTAAATCGCCCTCTCCTTCTCTCACTCTCTGCTTCATATTCAAAATCTGTTTGCCATCAGATAAGGGTAGACATTTTGATGTGAATTTTTAGCTGGCATACTTTGCTATCTTTTTTTTTTTTCTTTTTTGCTATCTTCAATCTAGAACAAACAGACCAATTTTTACTAAACTTAAGCCCAATATTTTGCACTTCATCCTTTTTTATGTGAATTTTAATTATATATTGTTGTTTGCATGAAACAAATACCTATAGTTCTTGGTTGAGTAAATAACTACGCTCAACAGATACAGATAGTGTTGGATAACAATGTTTATTTCATATTTAAACGATGTAGTGTTGAATCTCATACTATGTACATCAAAATTTTTTAGGCAATTATAATTGTTTATAAATATATAATATATAGCAATAAATATGAAACGTTGGCACTGGTGTGTACCCTACCAATGGAAAAATAGGGTAGGCTGTCGAGTACAATATTGACAACTTTGGTCAAAAGTGAATTGGTAAATTGGATTTTTTTGGGCAGAATCTCTTCCATATTTATGGTTATACTACTTAGAACTCAGAATACAAGAGTACTTCCAGAGATGGTCCATTTTTATTTTTTTTGGGGTGATGAATTCACATACTTTGGAGCGTAGAAATCGAGCAGCAGCCTATCTGCGAACTCAAATTTTCCTATCTGCAACCCCCAGCTACAAACAGAGGCAACTGGAACTTTGTTTTTAAAGCAATCCTTCTATGTAGTTATGGTGTTTGTTTAAGCTTTTTTGAGCCAACTTATAGCTTTTAGCTTTAAAAAAGCTATTTTGTTTGGTAAAACTTATTTCAAACTGTTTCTGATTCTAATAACTTATTTTAACTCAAAAAAGCTGATTCTGAGAAGCTTTCTGATTATCAGTTTCTGCTATGGACATGTCAATTTACGGTTATACTATTTGATTTTTTATTTTTTTAAAAAATAGAAAAAGACCCAAATGGACTATAGATTATCATTATTATTTTTTTATGAGAAATGTAGACAAGCAGTGAATAACAAAAAATAAAAATTAATTGAAAAAGCTACTTCACGGTTTATTTAACAAACACTACTCAGCAACTTCAATCTATAATCTAACAGCTACACCAAATAGATTAACAGTTTCTAATTAAAGTCATAATTTATAATCTGTAAAGGTATAATCTATAATTTATTTTAATAACTACACCAAACGGGGCTAGTGTAGAGATGAAGGTCATTGAGTAAAAGATCTTGTTCAACATCAGAGATGTTTTCCAAATTCTTGTTTCTTAAACCTACAAGGATAACAATAAACAAATTTGAATAAAAAGGAGCCGATACTTTAATTCTACCAAGAGACTATATGTAAATAGTTGTCCACATTGCACAGCTTTGCATAGTATAGAGCAATAACTAAAGATGTCAAAACGTTTCACCTATCAGACAGGCATGGATGATAGCAGAAATAAAGAAAACCAGTCACCGAAGAGCTTCAAGCTGTTTAAGAATTTCGGGATCATTATTAATCCACGTCCTGAGCATCGCTTTACAAATATGTAGAAATGATGAAAGCGGGAGGAGGTAAAAAGACTATAGAGTATTGTAGAAAGTCTCGACAAGCATTTGGTCATTGATCTAGACAGCAATCCAGATGAAAATACAAAGGAAATGAGCATGAGGTGCACACACTTGCATGCTTCGTAAGAGTATTCATTGAAGTGTACATTGAGAACAATGCATGCATTTAACAATTGTCATCAAACGGAAGAAAAAACTAATGACATGATAATGGCCAATATATCCCCACTTTCTTGGATTGAGAAGTGAGAATAGAGGGCTGAGATCCTTCAACCAAAACCACGTCGTTTTGAAAAAAAAATTAATATTTTTTCCCCCACGTTTCTCTTTCCATCAACTGCTCTCTCCCACTTTGCAACTTCTCACTCTCCTCTCGCCAGTGGAAGGAATTTTTTTTTTTTTTTTTGGACCCCAAAACGACGTCATTTTGGGGAACCAAATCTCAGCCCTCAATTCCTTTCATTTTTGAAGTGGCTCGCTCACAAAAAAACCACTACAGATTGCACTACACACTCACCACTACAGAGAATCTGCACTGCACTCATGAGAAAGTGTTCAGATCCAATCCTTGAATTTGAACTCCACAAACACAACATCAGATTCAAACAATGGTATTCAAAATCCTAGGCGGTTGGCCAAACATCCTTCTGGGATAAATTCAATTTTACTGTTTAGTTTCTTATATAGATCCAAGTCATCCACTCTCATAAATTTCAAAAAAGAACCACTCGTGACTTACGTGTGACAGTTTCTTACTCTAATTCAAACATTGAATCACTCTATACCATATGCGTTTGTTTCTAAAATTGCTGAGGTAATGATCTATTCATGTGACTCCAAAGGAGTTTAGAGGTTGTAAGCCGAAATACTGATTGTGTGAAGCATATATAACCAGTTAAAGCAGAGCAACTAAACTTATTGAATATTTGTTTTCTATAATTGATATGTTAAATTTCACTGAGAAACTAAACAAAGACACAACCCAACCCAAGTACCCACTTTTTACCCTTAATTACAATTTTCTATTCATCCATTCCCCATTAATTCCAGCAACCAAAGGAATCAAATCAACCATGAAATTCAAACTGAAACTTAACGAACAAGACAGAAATAATTAAAGAAAGAAAAATAGAGGGTTTTTAAAACCAAACCAGATCAAAAAGAATTTGCGCAACAGCCTCTTCTCAATCGAACAGCACCGCGTTTTTCTCAAACCCAATTCAGGTCTCTCGCACCTGGTAGGAAAAAGAAGGAGAAATAGAAAATAGAGATCGATATAAAAGAACAAGTCAACCAAAGGAAAAAAGTGAATTAATTTAATAGTAGTAGTGAATAAGATTTTGAGACATAAAGTGATTGATTGAATAGCAGAGCAGAGCAGCGAAGCGAGAGAACATTCGTTTAGGAATTGAATTGAAGAAGATGAAAAGACATATCACAGAGTTTGTGCGTGAATCTAACGTCATCAACCCCAAAAAAACAAAAACAAAAACAAAAACAAAAATTTCAGGCAGAAGGGAAGGAGAAGGTTCTGTTTGGATGAGAGGAGTGGGGTTAAATTCACGCACAACTCTGAAATATGCCTCTTCTTCTTATACTACGCCCATGGAGCCTTGGCTTCTGGAGAGAGGCAGACAGATAGAGAGAAGAAAAGGAAGAAAAAGAGAGGCTATTTGTTTCAGGAGCTTTCAACCAAGCAAGTCGGCGTTAGATTGGAAGCCCTAGATTCGATTTTTATGTGGGTTCCCTTTGGGAAATCTACCCAACTTTACCTAAAACGAAAAAAAAAAAAAAAAACAACGGTCGTACTACGTGAATTAATCGGTGTATTAATTAATATATTAATTAGTATTATCTCATTATTATTGATTTAGGCCAAGTTTGGCATCTACTAAATAATACAAAAAGTTAAAAAGTCACTATCCTATTTAAGTTACATCATCTTATTTAAATCACATCACTTCTCTAACACATCACATCAAACCCAACCCAAACTCAACCCATATAAGTCAATAAGTCAAAAAGTATACTTTTTTAGAATATCCCAAACCAACCCTTAATTTATTATATAAATTATAAATATTTAAAAATTTTAAAATTATATCACATCATCTAATTAAAAAATATAATATTATTAAAAAAAAACCTACTCGCTCCGTTTTAAAATGATAGTGTCTTTTAAAAAATTAAATTTTTTTTAATAATATAAATATTACATTTTAAAAAAAATTAATTTTTCAAAATACTTTTTAATAATACATTTTATAAATGATATTAATTATCATAATTATACTTTTTATGTTAATCAATTTAAAATGATAGAATAAAAATTTTATATTATTTTTATTCTTAATTTTTAAAAAGAAATTAATATTTTAAAACGAAAGAAGTACACAACTTTCCAATTTGTGTTTTAGCGTAATCTTAACTCTAACTAATAGTAATGATAGAGACCTTTACAAAAGACAACCCTTACAAATTTTAAAATGATCTAAACCATTCATGTCACTATTAGACACAATTCTTAAAAAAAATTCAAACATATCAATAGTCAATATACCAGTGGAGTCATGGGGGTCCTCCTTTGTGGGGTCTCAAACATTTTCTCTCTAAGGCTTCGTTTTGGATGTAGATTGAGTTTTTGATTTTTTAACTATTTTAGTTTGGAGTTAAAAAGTCACATTTGAGATAGGTTTTTTAACTTTTTTAATTTTTGTGAGAGAAAAAATAAAATAATTAGGGTTTAAATGTTATATTTTATTTTATTGAATTAAAAAGTCTATTTTATCTTTTTGGTTAAAAAAAAAAAAAAAAACTCAAAAATCTTCAATGCCAAACGGAGGTTAACTAATCAGGAAGGAAGCTTTACATTTGATTGTTAACTAATCCGGAAGGAAGCTTTACATTTGATTTCAACCTACCTCTTTTTGTCAGTGCAACCGTGTGCTACACGTGTCAATACACTTGGTCAGTGGAGTATTGCTCGTTCGATGGTATTACATGTATTAATTATTGGGTTCAGCTTGTGTCAAGTTGAGATCAAGACTGGATTCGTCCAGTTCGGTTTATGAGGTCTATTTTTTGGACCCGTTTTGATAATCCGAACCGTTGAATGTGTAGAACTCGTCGAGTACTACATGCCTGTAAACAATCACGTTGATCAGATATCAATAACTATGTGATCAAATCAGTTTTGTATAAAAAAAAATGGACGGTAAAACAATTAATGGTGGATAAAAAACGGTTTTGTTTATATAGTTATCGATATCCGATCAACGTGATTTTTTACAAGCATATAGTACTCGACGAGTTTTACACATTCAACGGTACGGATTATCAAAACGAGACCCGTGGTGGGCCCTCAAGGACCCAACAACACGGTCCAGTCCGATCTTGGACTGGACCAAAGCCACTGCCTTAATTAATATATTAATTAGTATCTTAATATTATTTATGATATTATTATTAATCTTTTTTATTATGCAAATTATAAATATCAAAAATTTCTTAAATTATGTTATATCATTAATTAGTAACACTAGTTAGTACATATAACAATATTTATTACCTATTTGCTAGTTTTTATTCACTCGGTTTATTTTCAATTTTCAGAATTCACTTTTTAAAAAAATTTACTTGTTCACATTCTGTATTTTTTTATTTTCATTGAATTTTTTAATATTTTCAATAGTTTTTTTAAATTTTTCGACACACCTAACATAAATATACTTAAAAAGTATAATATTTGTAAAAAAAATCTTTAAAAAATTTACTAAATATAAAAAATACAAAAAAAAATGAAAATTCAATACATTTTTCATATTTTTATGCATTTTTAATTTTTTTAAAAATATTTTTTCAGAAATAATTTACTATTTAGATACATCTGAGTAAGATACATCTAAAAAAGTAAAAAAATTACTTAATATTTAAAAAATATTCACCAAAAATAAAAATAAAAACACGAAAAATAAATAACTCAATTTTTAAAAAATTAAATTTAAAAAAGTAAAACCAAACATACTGATTATTATTATTATTTATTTACTTTGTTTTTAATATTTTTTTATGAAAAATTTAAATTTTAAATTCAACAATGATTCATCCCCCCTTTTCCCATCACCCCCTTTGACCCCCTCTCTCTCTCATTGGTTCTAACTAACGGAACAAGAAGAATTTGGCTAATTTAAGAAAGGAAGAGGAGATGGATGATATGAATTAAAAATGTAGAAAATAACAGTGAATTGGAAAAATAGATGAAGAAATGACAATGGATTGCAAAATATGAGAGGTGATGATGAACAACAATAAGAGTACATGGGAAGTGATTGTCAATTGTAATGAAAACAAAATAAATAAATAAAAATTTGATTAAATTGTGTTCACTTAAGTAGGCTTGGTTCCAACCTTTATAAAAAAAAAAAAAAAAGAAGTAGGTTTGATTTGACAATACCATAAATTAATTGCTTATTATCTTATTAATTTATTTAAATCATATCATTTTTTTTTTGGGAAATTTTTTTTCAGCTCCCTAATAATACTAATTTAAAGGATAAAGGACACCCAAAAAAATAGTGATGCATCAGGTCCCTGGACAACTTGGCGCGCGTTTTTAATTATTTTTGTGGACCAAAATACCCTTGCCGAAATCAACACAAAAACAAAACTATTCCGACGTCTCAATTCCATTCCAACCATCTAGCATCTTCACGAACAGCAGAACAGCAGAATTAGGGTTTCAACATCATTTTCACCATCGACATTAGAGTTTCGTTCTCTTCTGCAAAAATCATTCCCATTTCTTCCTCACAAATTTCTCTGACTTTCGTTAGAGCTTCGTTTTCACTGCTCATCGTCATCTCAGTCTATCTTCGTCGCGTCGCATCTTCATCTCAGGCCATATCAGCTCGTCATTGAAGTTTCATCCTAACTCTGCTAAGTTTTTCTGCAATACAACTAGATTTTCTCTGGAAACAAAGTTAATAGCATTTTATATTAACCTTCCATAAATTAGGGTTTCAATTTTGTAATAAAAAGCTACCTGAATTTGGAAACAGTTATTTCTGTGTGTTTTGAACTTATTCTTGAACATGTTTGTGTGATTTTATCTGTAAATTTCTCTGACATTTGAATTTCTCTGATTTTTGCTTGATGTATGTTTCTTCTTTCAATTTTCTCTGGCATCTTTATTTTGAAAAAAGCAATTTTCTATGTTTTTATCTTATTCTTGAACACGTTTCTGTAATTTTGTCTATAAATTTCCCTGCTCTGTAAATTTCTCTGTAATATGTATTTTTAATTGGAATGTTTATCTTTTTCTGGAATGTCTATTACTCTCTTGCCTCTGTCTAAGTTTCTCTAGCGTTTATAATTTTCTCTGACCATAACACACCACTTTCCTCCCTTGTGTGTCTCTATAATGGTTAATTTTCTCTGGTTGTGTATGTAAATTTCTTTGGCATTTGAATATTATGAATTGAAATTTTCCGTGGAATGGAAATTTCCTCAAGAATGTGTATTTTTCTCTGGTATGTTTATTTTATTCAATTCTTGGTTTCAATTTGGTGTAATTTTCAGTGGCATGTTTACATTACTTTGGTAATTTTATATTGCTAATTGTGGAATAAAAATTTTCTTTGGCTTGCCATATTTACTTTTCTCTGCCATTCATTTTCTCTGGTATGTTAACTTCTATATGTAATTTTAACAATAATTGAAAATTTATCTCCCATGTTTATGATGCTTTGTTGATTTTCTCTGACATTTCATTTTTAATGTCCAATTTTCTCTGGCATGTCCAATTTTCTGTAATTTTCCCTTATCTGTAATTTTCTCTCACATTTCCAATTTTCTCTTACCTGTAATTTTCTCCCTTATTTGTAATTTTCTCTGACATGTCCAATTTTCTTTAGCATGTTCAATTTTCTCTGAGATTTAATGTTCACATATTTATGTTTTAATCATTGTCTAGAAATGGCAAAACGTAAAAGCAGCGAAACACCGGAAACACCAAGCAAAAAACAGAAACTCTCTCAGTCTTCTTATGGGCTAAGATAAAAAACCAACAGTAAAACATTGGAAACACCAACCAAGATAGAACAACTCTCTCAGTCTTTATGATCTAAGATCAAAAACCAGCAGCAAAACACCACAAACTCCTCAACAAAACACACAAGTCCAAGGTGATGAAGCAACTAGCATCCAGATGAGTACCCAAACTTCAAAAGAATCAAGCTCAAGGGGGAAAAAACCTGTTAAACTCCACAAAAAGAGAGCTCACTACACCATTCAATTCCGATCCAACCTCTTATCTGTTGTCTCTTTTTTTCAAGCACTTAAATTCAATTCAAAACAACTTCTAGAGCTTCAAAAGACCCCATTCTGGTATTTGATCCAAGCTCTAACCAGTGGAAGGATGAACCCAAAGAAAACTAGGAAATCCGATGATGATGTAGTTGCCATAATCAAATGTTACAATGAAAAAACAAAATCATTCACAGTTGGTAAGAAGAACCTGACCTTCACAACAAATGGCATGACCTTGATTTTTGGTTTGGAATGAGGTAAAGGAGCCATGTCATTAAGATACTCTAAAAAGCCAAAATCCGCATTCCTAAGGAGAAGATTCCAAAAGGACACAAGGCTCACTGGTCCTGTTCTTAAAAATGCCTTGGTCAAAACAATGAAAGGCAAGCAACCAACAGACTTCAAAGATGTAGCAATCATTGTTACATTGTACTTGTGTCTCACCCTATTTTTTGCAACAAGTGAGAATTCAATAGGGTGGGTTTTTATACAGTATGCGGAACCTCTTGAATCAATGAAACAGTATGATTGGCCAAAAGCAATCACATCAACATTGATTGATTCTATCATGGCATTGCACAAAACTCCAGAAAAGTTACGGGGTGTGTCATTGCATTGCTAGTAAGTATAATATCCATTCAAATTTGCAGTTATTATACTTACAAATTTGTGCATTTAGAAAATTTTATTTACTTTAATTTTCATCACAGTATTGGCTATGTGAACATGTAACTATCATTGACTCGGAACACAGTAACACAACTGACTTCCCAAGATGTGCGAAGTGGAACCGGCAAACCTTGACGAAACAGCTGCAGAAGACACCAGTCCACTTTCTTGAACCTCGACAGGTTAGATTCCCATTGCTCCTGAAATCTCAGTGAAATTCCAAAACTTCTCTGACCACTACTTTGTTTCTCTCATTGTGCATTGATTGATTAAGATCAATTTTCTCTGAACTATCAATTTATGTTTTCTTCTTTGGTACCAACTGGTTTATTTCTGCATTGTCATCAATTTTCTCTATCAATTTTCTCTGCAATCCAAATTTCTCTGACCACAATTGTAACACATTAACTTATATGCCTTGATTGTTTTTCTCTAATATATGAATTATGTTGGTTGTTTCATAATTTTCTCTGGCCTATAAAATTGCTTCTCTTTGTGTGTAATTTTCTCTGGCCCATAACTTATTTGCCTTGCATCTTTGATAAACACTGTTTATTTTTGCCCTTCTAATGAATTTTCTCTGGAATCCAAATTTCTCTGACACAATTATAGTCAAACATTAACTTATATGCCTTGATTGATTTTCTCAGATATCTAAATTATGTTGCTCATTTCATAATTTTCTTTGCCTCATAAAATTAACTCATTGTCTGTAATTTTCTCTGGCCCATACAAATTTCTCTGAAGTTTGTTTCCCATTAGTATCATTTAGATGAATTTTATTTTCCTTATTTGAATTTTTTCTCTCAGTGAATTTTGTAACATTTCTCTAATAAAAGAGCCTCCTATTACAGATAGATAACAAGCAGCTAGTCAAAAACCTATCAGAGGAGTTCTGTCTTGGTAAAAAGACAAAGAAAGAATCAAAAAAAGCAATTGTCAAATTTAAGGAGATATTACAAGATTCATCTGAAGGTCAAGCAATTGTCAAATTCAATGAAGAAGCAGAAGACAACATAGAAGAATACAAAGCCAGCAATGGACAAGAAGCCCAAGCAAACAGTGGAGAAGAAGAAGCCAGAGAAGAAAGTGAAAGCAGTGGAGAAGAAGAAGCCAGAGAAGAAAGTGAAGACATAGAGGTAGAAGACAAAGAATAGAATGAACAGAAAGAAAAAGACAGTGAAGAAGAAGATGAACAAGAAGATGAAGAAGAAGATGAACAGTAAGAAGAAAACGAGGACAGTGATGAAGAAGAACATAATGAGCCGATGGACCAACAACGTGATAGCATTTTTGGCTCAACAATGCATCAGCCTCAAGAATTTGAGGAATCAAAGGATGCCCAAATTACTGATCTATGTCAAAGACTAGAGGCACTTTCTTAATCTAAACAAGAAGAAGACAGAAATTGGATGGAATTACTTGCTGAAAAAGATATTTCAATAAGAACCCTAACATCACTTAACTCAGAACTTCAAGAAAACGAAAGCACAATCCAAATGAAACTAAGGATGTTGGAGGTTGAAAAAGAAGACAATATGAAAACAATTCAACAGTTGAGGAATTCAAATTCGGAGCTTGAAACAGAAAATGCTAAATTGCATGAACAAGTTCAAGAACTGTCAGTCCAACTAGCAACACAACCATACAGAACACCAACACAACTTCAACCACAAGGTCAGTGAAAATCTTGAGTCACAAAAAGTTATGTCCTTGTGTCAGGATAACTCAGAGAAATTTCTATTTATTATAATTTTCTGTCATTGATTTCTACTGCTCATTTCATTTTCTCTGTCTATTTTCTTATTCCATTTTTCGGGCTTGTTTGATTTTCACTATGTCTAGTTGGAATCCAAGTTGAACAACAACTAACAACCCAACAAGAAGAAATGGCACACAAAGAACAACCGAAACAAAAGACGAAAGTCTATGGTAACTGGAAAATATTGAATCACATAAATTTACATATTGAAATATCATCTGTTACTTTAAAGAAATTTCACTTTTACTAATATTTTCACTGTCTACAGTCAAAAAAGATCCGACGTCAATGATAAAAAATTTAAAGGCAAAAGAAAGGAAGGAAAAGCAGCACGATCCAGAATTTCAATATCCCAAAGTTGCGAAAGTGACTAGAGCTTCAAAACAAGCTGCCAAGCAAGCTGAGCAAAGCACAAAGGACAAAGAAGTGCTTGATGTTGATGTGTACATCTTGCCTCAACCTATAAACATCAGAAAATCTTGGGTCTTTCCACAAACTCTTCCGATTTCAAGATTGATAAAAGATCACGTAAAAGATATGTTGCAGCACATATCAAATGTGTCTGGACTTGAGTAAGTACAACAAATAAAATAGAAGATAACAAATAACAAATTACAAACTTATATTGCATTAACAACAATTAAATCCCTTCTTTCTCATCTTGCAGGGCTTTAATTTGGACAAGTGAGTTGAACCTTATTACCTTCGAAGACATTGGAAACCTAATAAAGTAAAAAGAAATTACCAACAATGTAAGTCTTTCCCTTTCATCAAAATTTCTCTGTAATGTTCCATCAGCCTTTATAAACCAATATTACAATTACAAATCATATTTTTCAGGTCATTGATGGCTATAGAGAGATACTTTTGGCTGATCAAATGAGAGAAAGACAACAACTAACCTTATTTTTTTTCACATCCATGAGCTTAGTATGTTACTACTATTTTATTTGATTTTCTCTGGAATTTACTTACTACTTTCTCTTCTTAAGATACTTCTTGGATTTTCTCTGAACAAAACCATTTTTGGATTTTCTCTGAACACTGAATTTCATCAAGATGACAGAAAATCAATCTTTTCGAGTGTCCTTATTTGACAAGCATATTGAAACAGCGTGGAAGAACTACAGGTTCCTCCATTTCCCAATAAATACTAGAGGTAATGAGAAGTTCACAGCTGGAAATCACTGGACCTTGCTTGTCCTTGACAAACAAGACAATTTATGGAGGTTCTACAACTCACTGAGGCTAAGGAGGGATGATGCAGAAGACAAATATGTCAAAGATGCAAAACAATTGGTAACGAGTGCAAATTTCTCTGATCCATCATAATCTTTATGTGATGATAATTTTCATACAATCCCATTGATTTGTCTGTAAATTTCTCTGTTATTTAAAAATTATTTTTTTGCAGAAAGAATATGTGGAGAATTTTTTGAAAGCTTGCCTTGAAAGAGACGCTCAATCACAACCCTCTTTCAAATTGATAAACTCACAAAACACAAGTTACGACTTTGAGTATGTCAACAATGCTCCACAATAAGAAAGTGATTCGTAAGTTTCATACATCTATAAATAAGATACTTTGATTTGCATGTTTCTTAAAACTAACCATACCTATAATTTGTATGCAGTCTGGATTGTGGCCTCTTTGTCTGCTATATAATGAAACAATATAGCAAGCATGAACCTATCAGCTCCAAATTGTCCATACAAGAGATCAGGTTGATGAGGGCAGAACTCATAGAGAGATTTGTGACTGAAGTTGGCCGATCATGGACTGAACCAATTGAAATACCTCTAGAAGAACCAAACATGTAATAGTGAAACTAGTGAAAGGAAGACAATATACATAGCCAGACAGAGAAAATTGTCTCACATATATGTATATATCCATACAGTATTAACCATTCATTTTTTTGTTGACACATTGAAGGAATAATGATGCTTGACTTATCCATATACATCCTTTCTTGACTAATGTAAATTTCATTTTTTTTTTTATTTCGACTAATGTAAATATCATACCTACCGATGGTTAAATATATATATTTTTTATTGTGATTGTCAACACAATCTACACAGAGAAAATTGTCTGCAGAAATTTCTCTAGTATGATATTACCAGAAATTCACAATGAAATTTAACTTGTATCGTCCCAAGGGGATGCCTATATGGTCATGTAATCTGTAATACTTTCTGTCGGTACAAAACAATCATCAAACTCAACAAAACACAAAGCGCACAGTAATTTTATCTGCTACTGAAAAATTTCACTAGATGAATTTGAAATTTCAAAATATAATGCCCAGATAATTTTCTCTGATAGTGGAAAATTTTTCTGGATGAAATTGATGGATTCGAATAGTGACACAAAATGGAATCTCTGAGTTGTGAATTTCTCTAGGTTGGTGAGGAAAATTTCTCTGGCTTTGAGAAAAATTTCTGAGTTGAAGTCATTCTAGATAAATTCTTCCCTGGTCCAGAGAAATTCTCAACTCAGAGAAATTTCAAAAGAGCTTAATTTTGTTTCTTGGTTGTACTCACTGCAATAATTTTGATGAATTTGAAGCTTCAAAACACATTACACAGAATTTTCTCTGCCATAGAAAATTTCTCTGGATGAATTTGACCGGTATTACAAACCCACTGCCTATAGTATATATCAACAAACACAATGCACACTTTAACTGATATTGCAAAAATTTCTCTGGATGAATTTGATTGATATTATTATATACACTGTCTAAAAAATACATTTCACAAAACAAAACACACAAACTAATCATCAAATGTATTATTCAATCAATAAAATGTATTATCCTCAACTATTTAACAAAGGTTCCTTGCATGTCCTCTTATTATGGTGACCAATACTCTCATACTGACTACACTTAATCACCCTTTTAAACTCTCCAGTAGAAGCAATTCTGTTCTTCTTCGTCCTCCCAGCTGGTCTCTTGCTCAATGGAGGTAAAATCATAGCATCTTCAATGCTACACAGAGGTTTTTCAACAGTTGGAACTGGGCAAATCGAAAACGAGTACGCTTGACGATACATATCAGCATGAAAAAATGGTTCAACAAATGAATTCAAATTCCTTCCACTCCTAAAAATTGCAGTAACAACATGTTGACATGGATACCCATTTATTTCCCATTTTCGACACGAACAAGTTCTCAACCCAAGATCAACTATAACCGAAGGAAAACAATGCACTTCAAAGACATTATCAGATGACAAACTCACATTCCATGCCCTCCCATCCAAAAAATACTTCTCCAATACACTATCCATACGAGGACACAGAACTTTATTCCATTTACTAGAGAGTAGCCTCCTATCAAACCTCATATTCATAATTTGCAACCGTATCATGTCCACCAAATTTGTTATTGGCAAGTGCCGAGCTTCTTGTATCCATGAATTGAATGACTCAGCAACATTTGAATACATCTCACCATAACGTTTCCCCGCAAAATATGCATCACTCCAATTTTCATATGGTAAACTTCTTAAGAAAGCAATCACAATGTCTCCTCCCTCACTCTTTAATTCATTTAATTGGAAATGAAATGATGCCTTTGTTGGCGCATATGCACATTCTGAAAACTTGGACACAATCGTCTCCCTAACCAAATTTGTGTTTCCACATGACAACTTATCCCTCAGATTTCTCTTTAGATGTTCAAGACAAAATCCATGAAAGCAGTTAGGGAAAAACCTAGCAATTCCCTCCACAATACCACAATGTCGATCTGATATGAAACTTATCACCCTTTCTGATCCCAATACTCCACATAAATGTTCAAGAAACCAACACCAATTGTCTTTATTCTCAGCATCAACAACAGCAAAAGCTACAGGGAAAAAACCTACAAAACAAATAGGAACAAGCATATCAGATATACACATGCAGAGAAAATTAGAACAATAAACAACCAGAGAAATTTGACACTACCAAAATCCAGAGAAAATTCACTTGGTGCCCAACTCCAGAGAAAATTCACACATTGGCAACATCTAGAGAAAATTGACTTAGTTACCAACTACAGAGAAAATTCACACAATCATAATATCCAGAGAAAATTCACTTAGAGACCACCTACAGATACAATTCACACAATAACAACATCCAAAGAAAATTCACGCACTGGCCAAAATCCAGTGAAAATCCACACAGTGGCCAAAACCAGAGAAAATTCAAAGTGTCAGAGAAAAATCACATTCACTCAATTCTTACATGTATAGAAAATTCACATAGTTAGATAAAATTATATATATATTTACAATTACCTTCATTCCCATCTTTCCCCGTTGCAGCAAGCATAACTCCTTTGTATTGTCCTTTCAAAAATGTTCCATCAAGAAAAAAGCAATGACCGACAATATTTGAAACCAGCAATGCATGCATGAAAAGCCACAAACACTCTTTTGAAACGCTTGTTATCTTCAAAATCTAACTCAAAAACGACTACCTGGATTGTTCTTCAATGCCTCATCAAAATACCACCGTAATTGATCAAATGACAAACAAGAATCCCCATATGTACTACATTTTGCTTTTTCAACACCCAACCAACCACAGTTATAACTGATTGAGACCCCATACTTGTCTTTTATTTCTTTTACAACATCCACTGGACAAGTTAAAGGTTTTGCACTTACCTCTTCAAGTATCAGCCCAGAAACTAAGCTGGAAGTCATCCTCGAATGTTTACTCATACGAACCGCCACACCACACATATGTTCATTGTTCAAAGTCCTTATGTAGAAGAACCCATTTGTTTTTTCAACAGAAGCATGTACACGCCATATACATCCCCTTGATTCCTTATATGCACATTCTGCCGTAACCCTCAGCTTGTCATTTTTAACATACGTAAACTGAAAACCAACCTCAATAGCATACTTGCATAAAAAAGTACGGAACCCAACCACATCACCCTCAAACTTTTGTCCAACACTCGTAATATTATTCCGCCAACGAGCCGACAATAACACATTTTCTTGGTGAGAACAAAACTTAGAGAGTGAATTCCTTTCAATATCCACCAGCCTATCACACTCACCATCCACAACATCTACCCAATTAGACCCCACTTCATCCTCTTCATCAGAAGTACTACATCTAGTAACTGAAACATCAACTATATCAACACCGCGTGTACAAACAACCCTCAACATATTCAGAAAATCAATATTATTTCGAACCATACAATTCGGATGGCCCAAAATAGAATATGAAATACATATAGCCTCAGGTTTCAAATTCTCCCATGTTTTACACAAAATGCCAACCAATTCCTCAAAATTCAATTCGCATGAAACATTAATGACAATAGTATCATTCCCATATTTGCACAGCAACAACACTGCACTGTCCATTGAAACTGAAACAAAAAACAAGAAAAATAATTTGTTTAATATAGAAACACTTCACAAGAACAACATAAAAGTCCAAAGAAATTTCTAAAAATTATAATTTTCTCTGAACTTAAAATAAAAGTCCAAAGACATCTACAAACTGATATTCACCTTCAAGATGATAAAAAACAAAATCACAGAAACTCAATGAATCACAGAGAAATTTACTGCTAACTATTAAACACAATCATAGAAAAAAATCACACAGAATATATGTTATGAAATTATAGGCTTCTCCGTGATTTTCACCTCACTACATGCTAACAATTTTCTATGCGTCATTCTGCAATATTACAAACTGAAAGTGAGTAACAAACTTACAATTTTCTCTGAACTACAAATACAAGTCCAGAGAAATTTATGAACTTACATTGTATAGCGATGCTCAAGACGTGGATTAATAATGATCCCGAAATTCTTAAACAGCTTGAAGCTCTTCGATGACTGGTTTTCTTTATTTCTGCTATCATCCATGCCTGTCTAATAGGTGAAACGTTCTGACATCTTTAGTTATTGCTCTGTACTATGCAAAGCTGTGCAATGTGGACAACTATTTACATGTAGTGTCACGACCCCAACCCGCCCCTAGAAGGTCGGCGCCGAGATGGCCAGTAATCCGAGATTACCCAAGGCCTCTTACAAGAAATCACACACAATCAGAGTATACATATGGGGCTAACAAGAGCGGAAGCAATAATTTAACATACAAATGGTCCATAAGAGCTGTGCATAAGTCAAATGAAATGGCATACATCTTAATTATAGCTTTACAACTTGAATACAATACAAGCAAAATACATATTACATCCTTAACAAAAGGGCTTCACAGCCGACATAAACAAACACAAGACAAGGGACATAATCTTCATGATGCCGACGTTCTCAACGCCGACCTAACATGCATTCAACACCTCGGCTACAAAATAAACATCTCGGTAGAGCCGACTTCTTGCTTGAAACCTACATATATATAGAGAGGGTGAGTATGAAAACTCAGTGAATGGTACAAGTAATAAAGGGGTTTCATGAATGATTCCCGAGGTTCTTGCAAAACATACATATATCATATCTTGGTCAAAGCATGTTCTCGGCATAACTGTGCAAAGCATACTTGGCAAAACTTACAACAAAACATGTACTTGGCAAAGCTTATACAAAACATATACTTGGCATAACTTGTATCAAAACATGTACTTGGGGTCATCACATTCCAAACAGAACATATCCATCCGTTCCCAGACCGTCGATGGCAAAACATACTTATCCACTCGTTCATAGACCGTCAGTGGTGAATACATTCAAACAAAACATATCAAACTTGTACTTCAATCTTGGTCTTTCAAATCATATGTGCTACTAACGTTTAAAGTCCCCTAGCACGTACGGACTTGTGCCACCAATGCTTAAAGTCCCTTGGCACGTACGGACTCCAAAAGGTTGTGCTACTAATGCTTTAAGTCCCCTAGCACGTACGGACTTGTGCCACCAATGCTTAAAGTCCCTTGGCACGTACGGACTCCAAAACAATTCACTTGTAGGCCGGGTTATTGGGCTTAGGTCCCCATCACCACGGTCCCCAAAACAAAGCGGATACTTGTTGCATGAAACTTATACTTGATATACAAAATAGGGGTAATCATTCATACTTAACAAATACTTTTCAAAACAAAGCTTATCAAAACATGTACAACATAGCTTTATTAAAAGCACCACTCACATAGTTCTTGAGACGTCGAATCAAGGCAAGGTCCAAGCCCTACAAACACATCGCAAGGTCTACTGAACATACTTCTCCAAACAAATCATACATGCATGCAAATGATCTCGGGAAAACATGTTGGGAGTCAAAACACTGCTTTACATGTCAAGGAGACATGCTGGGTACTAACCAGGTCTTTGCCGAGGTCCCACACCTCCTGGCCGAGGTGTGGTTACCAAAGCTCCGGCGTGCAACTGCATGCCGAGGTTCATGCAAGACAGACTAATGTGCAAGTGATCATGCAAGGTAGGCCAAGGTGAGATACGATGCTTGGCCTGAGTGTGAGGTCTAGGTAAGAATGATCTCGGTGACTACACTTCGGGAAGTGAAGTCTGGAAATCTGGGTTTCCACCCGTGAAGAACATGAAGAACATGAACATGAAGAACATGAATGGAATGCATGCCAAAATCATAACTTCCTTATTCAAAATCTGGGTTTTCATGCTATGAGTTCGAAAACATGGACCTGGGTACCCATACTTGACAATCATGTGAAAACAAACACAAAAACACATATCTTGGCATGAGCTTTCGGATCAAAACATGGCTTTTCTTGAAGAACACTTGAACATCATTTCCTCTTTCTAAAACCGAGCTTCAAAACGATGCATGACTTTCAAAACACACTCAATCATGCAATGCAATAACATAAACATAAAGAACATCAAGAGCAGATCAAGAATCTAACCTTAGAATACGGATCTAACGGTTTGATCTTTAGGAATCAAGCTTGGAAGATCTACTCTCTCTCAAGAACACTTCTCCCTCCTCTAGAGCTTCTCTCTCTTCTCTCAAAACAAGATATAACAAATGATGCATTTCTCTCTCCATCGGCTGATTTAATACTCAGCTCGGACACGTGGCAGCGGCGGATTGGTTCTCCTCAAAAGGTGACTGATTGACAAGACAAGGTTCTGACAAAGCGTATCTAACAAGCTTCACAGGAAACACTCCGGCAAGGAATGACATCGGCAGAAGACAAGACATCGGCAAAGGCAAGACATCGGTAAGCAAAGGACAATGACTTCGGCTAATAACAAAACGTCGGCAAGTGGTGTAACAAAGACATCGGCTTGGAAGAACAAAGCTTCGGCAACTAAGGTGACAATGATCTCGGCTAGGAAGGACAACACTTGACTAAGCTGTGCCACACCTCGGTCTAGGTCATACCACTTCCATGACAAGATCACTTGGGTTCAAGATAACATCTCGGCCCAGATAATACACACCTCGGCCTCGGCGATACACACCTCGGCCCAGATGATAATCATCTCGGCCAATATGCCAAAACAGAGGTGGAGGTCAACAAAGAGATTCCAAAATAGTTACAGGCTTGGGATGACCTCGGCTTAACATAACTTAGGCTTGGCACAACCTAGGCTTAACAATACAAGGGAGGAACAAGGCATACATATACACTTAGGCAAATCAAACATGTACAAAACAAGGCACAACTCATGGGAGCAAATCTTAACACAACAAATCATATAAATGCATGTAAGCATGTCTAAGGCATGAAATGTGGGTCCTTACATGTAGTCTCTTGGTAGAATTAAAGTATCGTCTCCTTTTTATTCAAATTTGTTTATTGTTATCCTTGTAGGTTAAAGAAACAAGAATTTAGAAAACATCTCTGATGTTGAACCAGATCTTTTACTCAATGACCTTCATCTCTACACTAGCCCCGTTTGGTGTAGTTATTAAAACAAATTATAGATTATAACTTTACAGATTATAAATTATGACTTTAATAAAAAATTGTTAATCTGTTTGGTGTAACTGTTAGACTATAGATTGAAGTTGCTGAGCAGTGTTTGTTAAATAAACCGTGAAGTAGCTTTTTCAATTAACATTTATTTTTTGTTATTCACTGCTTGTCTACATTTCTCATAAAAAAATAATAATGATAATCTATAGTCCATTTGGGTCTTTTTATATTTTTAAAAAAAATAAAAAATAAAAAATCAAATAGTATAACCGTAAGCTAAAAAAACTGTAAGTTGGCTCAAAAAAACCTAAACAAACACCATAATAACTACATAGAAGGATTGCTTTAAAAACAAAGTTGCAGTTGCCTCTATTTGTAGCTAGGGGTTGCAGATAGGAAAATTTGAGTTCGCAGATAGGTTGCTGCTCGATTTCTACACTCCAAAGTATGTGAATTCATCACCCAAAAAAAAATAAAAATGGACCATCTCTGGAAGTACTCTTGTATTCTGTGTTCTAAGTAGTATAACCATAAATATGGAAGAGATTCTGCCAAAAAAAATCCAATTTACCAATTCAGTTTTGACCAAAGTTGTCAATATTGTACTCGACAGCCTACCCTATTTTTCCATTGGTAGGGTACACACCAGTGCCAACGTTTCAGATTTATTGCTGTATATTACATATTTATAAACAATTATAATTGCCTAAAAAATTTTGATGTACATAGGCCCTGTTTGGTAGAGCTGTGAAAAAGTGATTATAACTTATAGCCTAACAGTTTATAGCTTATAACTGTGAACATAAGCTGATATTTGACTTATAAATTAAGCTTATCCTCCTCCACTCAAAGAATAAGTTGATTTTTGACTTACAAAAAGTTACAAGTTGTATTATTAAGCTGAACCAAACACATCAAAATAGCTTAAATTAAGTTAAAAGCTGAAATAAACTTGAAATAAGTCCCACCAAACAGGGACATAGTATGAGATTCAAGACTACATTGTTTAAATATGAAATAAACATGGTTATCCAACACTATCTGTATCTGTTGAGCCTAGTTATTTACTCAACCGAGAACTATAGGTATCTGGGCTATTTGTTTCATACAAACAACAATATATAATTAAAATTCACATAAAAAAGGATGAAGTGCAAAATATTGAGCTTAAGTTTAGTAAAAATTGGTCTGTTTGTTCTAGATTGAAGGTAGCCAAAAAAAAAAAAAAAAAAAAAAAAGATAGCAAAATATGCTAGCTAAAAATTCACATCAAAATGTTTACCCTTATCTGATAGCAAACAGATTTTGAATATGAAGCAGAGAGTGAGTGAAGGAGAGAGTGATTTAGCCTTTCCCGCATAGTTGAAACTCAAATGTCAGGAATCAAAGGTTTGTGTACTGGACTGGTATTTATCAAAATTCTGCTGTATAAGTGAATGTGAAATGTCCCGGTAACCATCTAGATTTTCAATGAAACGAAACTATTAACTTTGGGATGCAAAACAGTAAAAAGAACTCAAAATTATTTAAAAAAGGAGAGAGAAAGTTGATAAGTTGGTGTTATCAAGTCGACAAGGGTTCGTCAGTTTTTTAAAAATCCTTGTGACAATTCCATTGTTTGTGCTTCTGGCCTCTGTATCACTCTTCTTATCTATTTTTACCTGACTGATCAAATGATGCTTACAGTAAGCCCCATTTTCTTCAAACGCCTTTAAGAGCTTGAGGAATGACTGCCTCATGCATTCACTCTCATCCTCATCCATATGCTCTTTATATTTCAGAAGAATTGGGTGAGCCCTCTGTCTGAAGTGCCCTGCCACGAAATCTTTGAAATGCCTCGGCAGCATTTGGAGCGTCCGCATCATTGCCTCACACGTCAACATGAAGGCATTCTTGTTGTATTTCAAGACTTCCAATTCGTAGAATAAATAGAGGCGGTGAAACTGGTTGAGGTAAGGTTTGGAATTCAAAACCAGACATGGAATCGAAACAAGTAGTTGTAGGAGGTTGGATTGTTTCGGATTCCACTTCTGCAAGAGTCTCAGGCTGACCTTCCCATCCGGATGCAAATTAGGATTCAAATCAAGCCCATTAGAATGGTAGAAAAGCTTCGGTGGCATGGCCGGATAATTACTCGGAAAGACAATGTCAAAGAAGAAGACGCCGTGGTTGTAAGGGGTGTTTGGAGGGCCTATAACGGCGGCTCTCATTAGATCAATCCTGTTTTGGTAAGCCCTGACGAGAATAAAATCGGGGAGATTCGTCTCCAAAACCTTCCATTCTTTTTGGAGATTTTCGGCCAGAGAGTTATTGCTTCCGAAGAACACATGCTTATTATTATTGGTGGACTTCTTGTGGTGGCTGAAGTGGTGATCAGAAGGAGGGTCGCTGGTAATGTCGAAGTTCTTGAAGCACTAGAATCTCTTATCAATTTCGTCTTTGATCTCCCCAATCTCTCCATGTGAGTTGTTGTAGTTGTTGTTGTTGTTGGCTTCGAACCCACTAACATCGATCTCCATCCTAATGATATGCTTTTGTGCCTGATGGATCTCGAATATGTGTGTTTTAATTGAAAGTTGGGATTGTTAATGATGTGTACAAAGTGGTTTGATCCGTAGTAGTAGTAGTGTTCTACTAGGATTCAAAATTTTGAAATGTGATGATAAGTATCATGATGGTCACCTGTGATGTGATTGCAGCAATAATGATATCCAATGCAAAATCTAATCGGCACGTGACTATGTACTATACTAATCGCGTCTCCTTATCTTTTTTTAATCATCTAATATAAACATTACTCTTTTTATCAATTATAGCATTATTAGAATATCTTGTGACGGTATCTCAAGACCATCCAATAAATATAAAGCCATTTAACCAATAATTTTGCACTTGTCTCTCTCTTACCCCTTCACCAAGTTTAGGGAGTTTTAATCGACACGTCTTTTTTTTTTTTATTAAGTACATCCATTAAAAAATACTATCATTATTATTTATTGTGCTTTTACCCTTTATGTGCATTTTACTATTAAGAATGAAATTACATAAAATTATAATAAATTAATCGTTTATGCACCCCACCTTGCCCATTAATTTTCGCAGTATAAATAAATATTTGAGAAATTGTATCATTTTGAGTTGTGTACCAATAGTATTACTCTAATGGGTTGTTTGGAATGTTCTAAATAAGTGTACTTTTTGATTTTTTTTATAAAATATGGGTTAAATTTAAAGTTATGTGGTAGAGAGGTGATGTGAAATGATGTGACTTAAATAGGATAGTGACTTTTTGATTTTTTAATTTATTTTGAAGATGTCAAACTTAACCTAAATATTTATGTATAACAACTTGAAGGTGAATAATGTGGTAATTGAAGTCGTTTTGGTGTTTTCTTTATATAAACTAAAGATTAAGATAGTAGATTCATTACAACGATTTTTTTTAACTTTTTCTTATTTTTAAATAAAATAAAATAAGATATATTGCATATATAAAATTCCAGCCGGGCCGTGCTTGAAATACTATTTTCGAAGCCTGGCTTGCAATTACAAACAGGCCTTAGAGCAACTCCAATCACACTCTCTACTTTTCACTAGTTAAAGTATAAAAAAAGTATACTCTTTATTTTACCTAATTACTTTAGCTATTGTGTTCTCCAATCACACTTTTTATTTTAGCTAATCATTTAAACTAACTTAATTAATTTTTAAAATAAAAAAATACTAATTGTTAATATTATATTAATATAAATTTGCAATAATAATAAATTTGCCCATACAAACATACAAAACTCGTAGAATGAGGAGAAAAAAATACAAAATACAAAATAAATTATTCCGTAATTCATCAAACAAAATTGAAAAAAACATGTAAAATTGCTACACACACACATATATATATGTATAAAATATATAAAATCCCAAATCCAAGACATAAATATATAAAAATCTAAAATATATAGATACATAATTGTTTGGAGAGCCTCTGGGGCTCTTCAATTGTAGTCACCAAAAAAATAGGATGGTTAGTAGCTAGTCCAATAGCTAGCCCATTGGAACTCAAAATTAAACTTATATTGACTAAAATATCTAACAAGTCTTATTTAACTATCCATTTGGAGATGCTCTTACAAATTTCCTCTCTTTGCGTCACGGCCCATATGTAATCCCAAGCCCTGTAAATGATATGTTCGCCAGTGTGAAGTTTAAAAGTTAAATTGGGCCCAAGACCGGCCCGGAGTTATTGGGATTACACCCAATATAGGCCTGCCATACGTGATAGGCCCAATCCAGCAATAGCGTGCACCCAACTTCAGAGTTTTGGAAATATATTTCATTGTTTTGTCTTTGTATTATTAATCTTTTGAAAGAAAAAAAATTACATAACAAATTATTTTCAATTTGTAAGTTTCTAAATTCAAACAATAATGGAAGGATACAGAATTTTTGGTCTAAAAAAATTCATCGAGTGAAACGTGTGGTCTAAATTTATCTTAAATGTCTTATGCTTGAAATTATTCTAAGTAAATACACTTCGTTTTTTAGTAATGTGTCAAAAAATTCAATTTGGTTAAATTGTTATAATTATTTTTTATTTTTTATAAAAAATTATAAATTAATTTGATAAAAATAAATAATAAATTTTAAAAATTATTTTCTCCCCAAAAAATAAAAATTAGATAAAAATAATGAATTGTTTTCACCAAGCTAATTTTAAATTTTTTGAAAAACAAATTCTTAGAACTTAACAAAACAGAGCCTTTGTGTTTTTATATTTACTCAATTGAAGAGAATATTGTGCATAGACGAATATATGTGTATTATTATATGCTTATATGATGTCAGTCAGGATTATTAAATATTATCCACTAATTACAATTACACATCTAATTTAATATATAGATACATGGAGGTTAACAAATCCTTCCAAAAAGATAGTGAAAGATGATTAATACTGTGTTTGGTTGGGGGATTTGAGGAGAGATTTGGAAAGAAAAATGAAAAAGGTAGGTGAAATGTGAATAAAACATACCTATATTTTACCTAATTTTATATACCTTTTTTCTTTTCTTTTCTAAATTTCTTCTCAAATTCCTCAACCAAACGCAGCGTAAGAGATAATTTAAAGTTTATTAGATTCTTGAATAATCTTGAATGAGCTAATTCATATTCAAAGTCTTCCATTACGGAACAATCTTGAAGTGACCGTTGAAAGCTTTAAATCACTCTAACCTTTTCCCCTTTTTTCCGAAGTCGGTGGTCTGTGGTGCACGTGGGCCCCCAGAATATCTAATAAACAAACAAATGGATTAAAAAAATAAAACCCATTTAAGCATTCTTTAGTTTTAGATTTTTGACTAAAAAAATACAAAAAGATAAAATTAATTATATAAATTAATAAGATAAAATGTTACGTTTAAATAATAATCATTACATTTTTTTCTTATAAAAGTCAAAAAAGTTAAACCAAATAAGATTAAAAAAATTTTAACACAAAAAAATTAACTAAAAAATTTAATACCAAACGAAGACTTAATGACAACATTGCATTGCATTGCAACACACGTCTTTTAACTTTACTTACTTTTTGGATATATGAATTACTACTGTTTTCAAGCTTCGATTTTGTACATTTTCTTTCGATTTTAGATAATGAATATGAAACAATCGTTGTCTTCATGGGACGTTCAACTTTGAAGGGCACACCTACCCTCATTTGACTTTAGAACATTTTGAAAAAATGATTAAAACTTAATTTTTTAAACTTTTTATATTGTTTTGTGTGAAAGATAATATAATTCAAAATGAATTAAAAATTAATTTTTGATTTTTAACTCATGTTTCTAAAATGAGCCTTTGCTTCCTTTATCTCCCATTCTAATCAACTCGAGATTTATTTTAAATTTTGATTTTTCTTTTTAAAATTTTATTTTGAGCAATAAAAATTTTATTTTTAAAGTTGTTTGAGTACGAAATATAATTTTAAAAGAAAAATTGTATTGTATATGTTGATGAGTCAATTGCCATGTGTCATATATAGGTGTCTATTGTTAGTGAATGATGCAAATAGATTAGATGACTCATCAGGTGAAAATGATGAATGGATGATTATGTTGTGTCCTTTTACATGAAAAGAGATATTTTATTCTATTTCCATTGACGATTCAAATGATCCATTACAGATATTTATATACAAAATGATTCTATAACAAACTTTAACTAATTCTCTAACTAACTAACTAACTAACTATATAACAAACTCTCTAACTAATCCTCTAACTAACTAACCATACTTGCACAACTGTCTTTTGCTAAGGTACTAATGTTACAGTCATGCGACTTAGCAAGCATCACAGACTGATGCTGAGCCAACACCTGTGGCTTATGACAATCTTGCTCAAGCAATGCCTTACACTCTTCCTTTGATATCTTATCAAACATACGTGGGCGAATTTCGAAAAGCCCTTTGCACAATTTCATGTTGTTTTATTTTGTTTATACATTTTAATTGATCTATTTAAAAGTGGTCCATCACGTTTTAAATTTGATGCGATTGATAGATGTTCTTTTTAGAAGGGAAAATACTTAGAAAAATTATTGGACAATTTTCATTGTATTAAGAATAAATTATATTTGTGTATTCAACAATAAACAAAGCACACAAGAAATAAATTAAAAAAAAAGAGTTTCCAAAATCTGTTTAATTACATAAACTAAACAGGAAATGGAAACAGAGAAAGAGAGAAGAAAATAAAATTAAGAACAGAAAATACTTATAGAAAATATTTTCTTAGAGTAATCAAGTCTAGTGTTTAACACTGTCTCCTTAAGACAGATTCGTCCTCTCAAAGGTGCTTACAGAATTGGATGTCTATTTCCCAAGATGAAATGATTTTCAACAAACAATAGCAACACTACAAACTGTTTGCACAACGGAACATACTTTGGGTGTGTTTTGGTAACGTTTTACGTTTTCAGTTTATATTTACAAAAATTTTATAAACTGGTTTTTGTTTATTTTTTGTTTATTTTAGAAAAACATAAACTACAAACGCGTTGGTAATTGACAAAATGTTTAAAAAATTTTAAAAATATAAAAAAGAATGAGAAATGACAAGTGGTAGCAAGTGGCGGCGGAAGACGGTGGTGGAAACGTGGTGACGGTGGGTGGTGGGTAGCTAGTGGTGGTGGTGGTGTGGGTGACAGGTGGCGGGTGGTAGCGAGTGGGTGGTGGTGGTGGTGGTGGCAGGTGGTGGTGGCAAGTGGGTGGCGGATGGCGAGTGGTGGTGGGTGGTGGCGGGTGGGTGGGAGTGGTGATGGTGGGTGGGTGACGGTGGCGGGTGGTGGGTAATGGTGGCAGGTGGGTGGCGGATGACGGGGTGGTGGCGGGTGGGGTGGTGATGGTGGGTGGGTGGGTGGGTGACGGTGGCGGGTGGTGGGGGTGGTAGCGAGTGGTGGTGGTGGTGGTGGCGGGTGGTGGTGGCAAGTGGGTGGCGGGTGGGGTGGTGGGTGGGTGACGGTGGCGGGTTGTGGGTGGTAGCTAGTGGGTGGTGGCGGGTGGTGGGTGGGAGTGGCGCGTGGTGGGTGTGGTGGTGGATGGCGGATGGCGGGTGGTAGCGGGTGGGTGGTAGGTGGTGATGGTGGGTGGGTGGGTGACGGTAGCGGTGGTGGTGGGTTGGTAGCGAGTGGGTGGTGGTGGTGGCGGGTAGGGTGGCGGGTGGTGGTGGTGGGTGGGTGGGTGGTGATGGTGGCGGGTGGTAGGTGGTAACGAGTGGGTGGTGGTGGTGGTGGTGGGTGGTGGGATGATGGTGGTGGGTGATGGTGGTGGGTGGTGGTGGTGGATGGTGGTGGCGGGTGGGTGGCTGGTCGTGGTGGGCTGGCTGGTGTGGTGGCAGGTGGGTGGTGAGTGGTTGGTGGCAAGTAGGTGGCGGGTGGTGGCGGCGGGCGGTGGATGGTAGTGGCGGGTGGTAACGGGTGGATGGCAGGTGGGTGGTGGCGAGAGGTGGGTGGTGGTGGCGAGTGGGGTGGCAGGTGGGGTGGTGGTGGCGGGTCGTGGGTGGTGAGTGGTGGTGGTGGTGGTGGTGGGGGGGTGGGTAGTGGGTGGTGGTGGCGGAAGACGGTGGTGAAAAATGGTGGCGGGTGGGTGGCTAGTGTTGGATGGTAAAAAAAAAAAAAAACTGAAAACTCAAAATGGAAACACATTTTTTGTGTTTTCATTTTTGGCCAAATTTATAAACTGAGACTACTGATTTATAAATCAAAATTTTACCAAACAAGTTTTTATTTGAGTTTTTAAAATTTTTGTAAATATAAACAGAAAACTGAAAATGTAAATGTTACCAAACGGCACCTTTGTGTTTATACATTTTCTCACAAAAAATTAAATGTAGCAAAATACAGAAAGCAATGACAACAACAAAAACGAAAATTAGAGTGCAAAATCCAAATGAGAACCTATCTCTTTATAGATGAATTGATGGCTTTTCAGATTTGAATTAAATAGGTGCAAACCTGTTTGAACGGGTATAGTACATGTTTGGTTTAGAATGAATAGGTAAGGAACCTGTTGGGTTTAAATTTTGAACGGATACTGAATCTGTTCAATTTAATTGGACAGATATGCACCTGTTTAGGTGGAGGAATAATTTGGACATTATTTGGAATTGATTTCAAAATTTAAATTCAAAAAATATAAGAATTTAATTTTAGAAAAATAAAAATCCAAAATGGTTTTGGCCCAAAAAGATAAGTATTAGGTAGGACAAGCCTAACCTAACCATACACCACGCACCTGCGCCCAAGCCCAGCCCAACCCAACCTACCCGACCGACCGGACGGACAGCGGCGACAGCGTACGCGTGTGTTAATTTTGGGTCCAATGGATCTAACCCACTTTACCCATAACCTCCACATTTACAAAACTTGACTGCCCCTTTGGGCCTACCCCAAGTTTCAAACCCAAGCCTTATAAACCCACTCAAAGTTTGCCTACCAAACCAATATGGGATAAACCTTAACTCAAACCTTAATGAAAATTTCACCAAGAACACCATTTTCCATAGAGCTCACTTTGGCTTCAATTTTTCATTCACCCGATAATGGTTTTAAGCAACCAAATATACTATGTGAATCACAACGCAACATGGAACGCGTTACCACTTAAACCCACCAATTTTGGTGTATGGGTCCCATCTAAAAATTAGACCAAAGTTTAGGAAAAATCCGTTTTTTCCAAAATCATTTCTAACAATCCCCCACATGAATGGAATTTGATAACAACGGAAATGCAACAATATGCAGAATTTGTCGAAAAAATATAAATCGAAAATATCTTGCATCAGGATAGGTAGTTTTCGGCCTTGAACCTTCCCTAATGATAACCTATCGGACTTACTAACTAACCAATGGATGCGATGCCTTGAATTGTTTAGCCGTTTGTGTAAGTCAAGACAATAGATTTCACACAAAATATCTTCTGACATATCGTGGTTTTCACGATTGTGTTCATTTTGGCCTTGAACGCTCCTGGTTATTCATGAGTGCATCTAGAGAATTTAGCCTCTTCATTCTCATAAAACTGGCCCCAGTTCGATACTCATATAGGTGATTCTTATTGTGAGTTTCTCTTATACTCGTCTTGACTTTTATGCCTAAATCAAGATATAAGTAATCATTAAAAGCGAAGCTTATCTTTAAACCCCTGCATACAACATATGTTGTAGGTCTCACTCTCACCATAGGAATGGGTAGGGAAATTTAATCCCTTAGTGATTTCTGGCGAGCCACACATAACTTAGTTGTCTCTTTGAACTTAGTTCTTGGGGTCTCCAGTCATTTAAGTAGGGTTACCATTATGATGACTTTAATGTAATATACTTTAATCTCATCTTCTTCGATGAACTATGCACTTGCTTTTTTGTCAAACTTTTTGTTAATGGATCCGCAATATTCTCTTTAGATTTTATATAATCTATTAAGATTATTTCATTTGAGAACAATTGCCTTACGGTATTACGTCGACAATGAATGTGTCGTGACTTACCATTATATATATGACTCTATGCCCTACCTATTGCAGATTGACTATCACAATGAATGCAAATAGCTGGCACATGTTTTGGCCACACTGAAATGTCTTCTAAGAAGTGGCGAAACCATTTTATTTCTTCTCATGCTTTGTCTAAAGCAATGAACTCAAATTCCATTGTGAATCGTGCGATGCACGTTTGTTTTGTGGATTTCCAAGAAATAACAACGCCTCCCAGAGTAAAAACATATCCATTAGTGGATTTTGAATCTTTAGTATCCGATATCCAATTTGCATCACAATAGCCTTCGAGTACTGCTAGATATCGAGTAAAGTTTAAGCTATGATCACGGGTAAACCTTAGATATCTAAGAATCCGAATGATCATTTTCCAATGGTCTTCTCCGGGGTTACTAGTGTACCTACTCAATTTACTGATAGCATAAGCTATATCAGGACGAGTGCAATTCATTAAGTACATTAGGCGTTCAATGAATTGGAAGTATTTTAGCTAAGACACCGCATCACCTTTATTTTTTGATAAATAAAAACTGATGTCTACAGGTGTTCTTGCTACATTCATACCATCCTTGATATATTTACCAAGAATTTTCTCAATATAATGTGATTGAGATAATGCATATTCATAAGATGTTTTAGTAATTTTCATTCCTAATATTACATCTGTGACCCTCATATCTTTCATATCAAATATTTTGTTCAGCATTTGCTTAGTTGATTTGATCATGTTTTGACTGCTTTCAATGGTAAGCATGTCATCCACATAAAGACAAACAATGACATAACCTTTGTCAGTGTTTTTAACACAGACGCACTTGTCACATTCGTTTATCTTAAACCCATTAGTACGCATAGAATGATCAAATTTTTCATACCATTGCTTAGGAGCTTGTTTTAACCCATAAAGAGATTTTACAAACCGACAAATTTTCTTTTCTTGTTTTGGCACTACAACCTCTTCAGGTTGCTCCATATAGATCTCTTCATTTAGATCACCGTTTAAGAAAGTTGTCTTAACATCCATTTGATGTATTTCTAAATTATACAACGTTGCTATAGCAATAAGCATGTAGATAGATGTTATTCTTGTCACAGGGGAATATATGTCAAAATAGTCTAGACCTTCCTTTTGTCTGTAACCTTTTACCACAAGGCTTGCTTTATACTTGTTTATTGAACCATCTGCTTTCATCTTTCTTGAATATCCATTTATATCCAAGAGGTTGAGAACCGGGTGCAAGATCCACCAATTTCCAAGTATGATTTTGCATAATGGATTCAATTTCATTATTAACAGTCTCTTTCTACAAAAGTGCTTCAGGACCTGTCATTGTTTCCTTAAAGTTTTGAGATTCATTTTCTAATAGGTTTATTAGAAAATATGGACCAAAGGATTTTGATGTTCTTATTCTCTTACATTGTCTTGGTTCATCATTAGTTAAATCATGTTGGTCGAGACCATTACTAGCCTCTTGTGTTTGATTGTCATTAGTCTCTTGACTTTGTGTACAATTATAAGTTCTTTTATGTGAACTTAATTCCTATCATTTCTTGTAAGGAAAAATATGTCCAAAAAACACAGCATTCCTTAACTCTACAATAGTGTTCACATTTGTATCAGGTATTTCTGATTTATAAGTCAAAAATCGATATGTACTACTATTCTGAGCATAACTAATAAACACAGAATCCACTGTTTTTGGTCCAATCTTAATCTTTTTCAGAACAGGAACTCCTACTTTTGTCAAACACTCCCACACTTTTAAGTATTTGTAGGAAAGTGGTCGACATTTTCACAATTCATAAGGAGTGGTGTTGGTTTTCTTGTGGGGGTATTCTGTTAAGAATATAATTAGCAGACAACATTGCTTCCCCCCACAAGTTTTGCGGTAAGTCTGAACTTCGTGACATGGCATTCATCATTTCTTTAAGGGTTTTATTCTTCCTTTTAGCAATTTTATTTTGCTGTGGAGAATATAGTGTTGTAATTTGGTGAATAATGCCATATTGTGCACAAAATTCATTTAAAGGTGCATCATATTCACCACCACTATCACTTCTAACCATTTTAATGGTTTTACCAAGTTGATTTTCTACTTCAGTTTTGTAAAGTTTAAACATTTTCAAGACTTCATCCTTACCTCTAAGTAAATATACATGACAATATCTTGTGCAATCATCGATAAATGTTATGAAATACTTTTTGCCTCCTCTAGTTTGAACAAATTTAAGATCACATACATCAGTATGAATTAATTCTAGAGGTTCTGTTTTTCTTTCAACCAATTTAAATGGAGCCTTAGTTGGTTTCGCTTCTACACAAATCTCACATTTGTGATTAGGATCAATTTCAAATTTTGGTATATAATCCAAACCAATTAATCTACACAAAGCATCAAAATTTATGTTCTAATCTACCATGCCATAAATTTGACTCAAGAATATAAGCAAAAGATGTGTTATTTTAATAGAAAGTTTTAGTACAATAGTTATTACATTCAACTTGAAGAGAACCATTACTCATGTATCTCTTACCAACATACATACCACTCTTTGTTAATACAAATTTATTTGACTCAAATACAAGCCAAAAACCATTTTTACTTAACAAAGAATCAGAAACTAAATTTTTTCGAATGTCTGGTACATGCAGCACGTTATTGAGGGTAAGTTCCTTCCCCGATGTCATCTTCAAGATCACCTTTCCTTGTCCAGCTACAGTAAAAATAGAAGAATTTCCCATGAAAAGTTGTTTACCATTTGCAGCCTCATGGTAAGTAGTGAACATCTTCTTGTCCGTGCAAATTTGACGAGTTGCTCCAGTGTCAACCTACCATTCATTGGAATTTCCAACCAAATTAGCCTCAAACACCACAGTTGAGAGATTGATGTCATTTACCCTATCAGAGATGTAATCTAGTTCTATCACATTGGCTTCATTGATAGTCTTCTTGCTTGTACTTCCGTGATCTTTCTTAGGGCGGCAACAATCAGAGGCTCGATGTCCGGTCTTGCCACAGTTATAGCATTTTCTTTTGAACTTCTTATTGCCATTGTTGTCGCTTTGTTTAGGACCATCTCCAACAAACTTTCACTTTTTGTTATGTGGTTTGGGTACTTGTTCAACCATATTAGCCTTGGACTCAATGAAATTTTTACCATTCCTTTTTTCAGCCTTACGGTTATCTTCCTCAATTCTTAGTCTTACAATTAGTTCATTCATAGTCATCTCTTTGCATTTATATTTTAAATAATTTTTGAAATCTTTCCAAGCCGGTGGTAATTTTTTCACTAAAGTAGCAACTTAGAAAGACATGCTAAGAGACATACCCCCAGCATGAATATCATGCAAAATTAATTGAAAACTTTGAACTTGAGAAATTACTGTTTGGGAGTCTACCATAACAAAGTCTAGAAATTTGCCGACAACAAATTTTTTTGTGCCGGCATCCTTTGTCTTGTATTTTTTCTCCAAAGAATCCCACAATTCTTTTGTTGTTTTCGAAGGACTGTAACATTATACAGTATGTTGTTAAGGCCATTAAGGATGTAGTTTCTACACAGAAAATCAGAATGTTTCTAAGTGTCTACAGCGGCAACAACTTGCTAATCACTTTCATCCTCTTTAAGTATTAGAGCCTCTTCATAGAGAAACTGGGCCAGATTTAGAGTTATAAGATAGAACAACATTTTCTACTACCATCTTTTAAACTCGATGCCATTAAATTTTTTTCGTTTTTCTCCATGATTTATTGGAACTTTAACATGGTTCTGGATAGGGACTGGAGTCGTTGTAACAATTGGAGTACCACTTTCAGCTGCAGTAGCCATAATATCTGATTACAAAAATCAAAAAAACCAAAACACAAATTAAACCAGAAAATAAATTATAACACAAAATAATTTTACTTTTCTAGTTACTAAAACTAGAAAAATAAAATACTACACTAATTTTTCTATAACACTACTACACAAATTAATATTCTAAAATTGTTAACGACAAACAGTACATTACTACTATTTTTTTAAAGAAAATAAACTATTTATCAAACAGTATATGACTACTATTTGTATTTTTCAACCAGAATATCACTTTGTAAAAGCACAAAAAATAAATACAATGAAGACACTAAAATTAGTCTATCTTAAGATTGTTGGGCAATCTTCACTGTATTAAGAATAAATTCTATTTGTATACTCAACAACAAACAAAACACACAATAAATAAATTAAAAGAAAGAGTTTCCAAAATCTGTTCAATTACATAAACTAAACAGAAAATGGAAATAGAGAAGGAGAAAAGAAAATAAAATTAAGAACAGAAAATACTTACAGAAAATATTTTCTTAGAGTGATCAAGTCTAGTGTTTAACACTGTATCCTTAAGATAGATTCGTCCTCTCTAAGTTACTCACAGAATTTGGACGTCTATCTCCCAGGATGAAATGATCTTCAACAAACAATAGCATCACTACAAACTGTTTGCAAAATGAACACACTTTTTGTTTATACACTTTTCCACAAAAAATTAAATGCAGCAAAATGTAGAAAGCAATGACAGCAACAAGAATGAAAATTAGAGTACAAAATCCAAATGAGGGCCTGTCTATTTATAAATGAATTGATGGCTTTTCAGATTTGAATTAAACAGGTGTAAACCTGTTTGAATATGTATAGTACCTGTTCGGTTTAGAATGAATAGGTAAGGAACCTGTTGGGTTTAAATTTTGAACAGATACCGAATCTGTTCGGTTTAATTAGGCAGATATGGACCTGTTTGGGTGGAGGAATAATTTGGACTTTAGTTGGAATTGATTTTAACCTAACCACACACCACATACTAGCGCCCAAGCACAGCCCGACCGGACGGACAGCGGCGACGCGCCCGTGTTTATTTTGAGTCCAATAGGTCTAGCCCACTTTGCCCATAACCTCCCACTCTACAAAACTTGAGTGCCCCTTGGGGCCTACCCTAAGTTCCAAATCCAAACCTTATAAACCCACTCAAAGTTTACCTACCAAACCAATGTAGGACAAACCTTAATGGAAATTTCACCAAAATCACTATTTCCATGAAACTCACTTTGGCTTTAATTTCCTATACACCAGATAATGGTTTTGAGCAACCAAATATACTACGTGAATCACAATGTGATATAAAACGCGTTACTACTTAGACCCGCTAACTTTGGCATATGGGTCCCACCTAAAAATTAAACCAAAGTTTAGGAAATTTTTTTTTTTTTCAAAATCATTTCTAACAAAAACAACCCTCCATTGGTAACATTATATCTCTGCATGAGATGGGGTTTAGGATTTTACAATACGCGCGAAATCATCAGTCTCCCATCCCTACGGTATGATTGATAAATGTTAAAGAAACAATATTTTTGTTAATTAAAAACTAAAGTAAATGCTTATCTTTCTTTTAAGAGCATTGCTATTCAAGTCCAAAAATTAAATCCAATTTTCAAGTCTAATGATGTGACGATTAATTAGGATATCTAAGGTAATCCTCTCTCTCATATCTTCTCAATCATCAATCAATCATATCACTTACACATCATCGAGTCTAGAAAATGGGTCTAAGAAGTGGACTTATCTATCATTTTCTTTTTTTTAATTAGTTTTTAAAGCCAAAAATAAATAATCTCTTTTTTTTTTTACTTAATTAACTAAAATTTTAATTTTGAAATTCAAAACTAAATGGGCTTTAAATAATTTTAATATTTCATGAGGTTTTAAAGAAATTCTTATATAATGTGCGGCTTTTTAAAAAGTTTGGAGGCAGGGTTGTGGTTATCCCTTCATCACATTAATTAATACATATATTAATTTCAATTGTGATTGAAATTGAATAAAAACAATTGTTAACTAGTTATTTTCTAGGCACTATATATTATAAATAAATAAACAAAAAGTTGGAAACTACTAGGAGTTCCGTGAGTATTTTTCATTCAATTGGGGTGTGTGTGTTTGTGTTGGGGGTGGGGGGTGGGGTTCCTCTGAGTGTTGTTAATTATTAATTAGATCATCAAAAGTAAAGAAGCTTCACCAGTTTTCTTTGCTTCCAAAAGTAGTACTGAGCCAATGCTTTTTAATTAATTTGACAAAACTTTAGCTAGTTTAGCATTAGGTGATCGGCACAATCTTTCAGCCACTGCACATTTCTGCGTGTGAAAGGTCTGAATATTCCCAACAGATGTGCTATGCCTTAACAATTTTGTTATGAGAATTTTCCTCAATTTAAATGTATTGTGTATATTTAAATTTAGTGTAATGTAAATTACTCTCAAAATTTATTCATTTTAACACGTAATTTGATGAAAATGAGAATTAAGCACTCGAGTTAACCAATGACTAGATATTGTGTACTTCATTAGGTCAAGGTCTTCAACTTCCCCCTCTCTCTCCAATGTATCCAAAAAAAAAAAAAAAAAAAAGTGATAATATTGAGAATTGCTGCTATCTATGCATTATACTTTGAATAAGGAGTGGTACCTGAAGGTCATATATATGTCCATATATTCTGAGAGATTCCTTTATTATGTTGTGGGTAATGTTTAGAGGTGAATATGGTCCAGATTGGTTCGGATTAGGGTAAAATCAGAATCAATCCGTTATCAACGGTTCCTGAAAAATTGGAACCAATCCAATCCGTTTAAATCATGGAACCAATCCGAACCAATCAATTTAAACACGGATTGGATCGGTTAAGGACCACGGATTCACATAATTAAATAACAAAAAAAATATACATATAACACTTTAATTTCATAAAAATATAAACATAACGCTATATTAGTTTCACAATAGCAACATGTTATTTTATAATAGCGACATACTGTTTTAGAATTTAAATAACTATAAGAAAACTAGTTTCACTACAAGTATTTAGACTATTACAAATTAAAATTAAAAACTAACAAATAAAAATAATAAAAGAAGATATTATATGGATTTAGATTTGAGTTTAGGTTTTATATAGAATAAGAGAAGATACTATGAGGGAGGATGTATAATAAAAATATAGACTATTTGTATACAGTCTGGATCGGTTCCAATTTGGAACCGTGAGGTTCAATCCGGAACCAATCCATGGACTACGAATTTTTAATTCTTTAATCCGGAACCGAATCACGGATTCAAAAAACCAATCCAAACCTATCAGATTAGACTGGATTGGATCGGATTACGGATTTCACAGATTCCTTACTCAGCCTTAGTAATGTTCTATATTTTTTCCCCAAACTCAACAATCCTACATGAATATTCACAAAACAAAACAAAGAGATGAACCAATATTTAAACACTTGAGACCAAATATAAAACAATAAATTATCCCATCGCTGCATTTGGGTTTATTTAACAACACCACAATAGATTAACACACATATAAATAGATAGGATGCTCACATTCAAAAGAGAAAAATGAGTTCAGAAATGCCAGCGGCCTCTTCAATCCAAGGAAGATTCAAGGTCAGTCTTCCATCAGCAGACCACTCAAAACCAACATCACCACCATTCAAACAACACTTCTTTGGTTTCCCACTTGAGAAAGCCAAGAAATTCCCACCTCCCTTAACTTCAATTTTCGCACTGGTCGCACTGTAGTCCAAGCTCTGTATGGTCCCACCACTGTTGAACATGTTGGTTAGCCCAATGGGTGCAAATTTGGTGGCCAAGACAAGTTTCTTGATGGGCACAAAGCTGAAGATCTCAAAGGAAGATGGTTTGAGTGTAATGTGAATTGAATCAGAGTTGGGTGTTGCTAAGACTAGTTTCTCAGACTGGTTGAGATAGACTGCATATTCCTCAGCTTCACCCATTGTGGTTGCTTGGAGCTTTTGGTCCCATTCGATGTCGGTGACGTGGACTGAACCAGACATAGGGTTGTAGCAGTGTGAGTAGCCTTTGATCCTTTGTTCCTTGGAGTCCCATCCAGCTCCTTGGCAATTGAATGCACCAATCACTCCTCCATACTGAGAAATTGTAGATAAAATGATTGTGTCAACAGATGGGATAACCAAAGTTAAATTCTCAATTAAATTGTACCTTGGACCATAATCATGGAAATCTGAATAAAATTTAACAAGATTTGTCGATGAGCTTATTTTTGAAAAACTATATGGGTGTTTGGGGTAAACTAAATAAGTGTACTTTTTTCACCTACATATACTTATTTGAATCATATCAATCAACATCTATCAACATCTCCTCTCTACTTTTCTAACCATTTTCTCTACTTTTCTACACTTTTTTTTTTTAATATAAAAAGTCAAAAAATGCACTTATTTAGAACACCTCAAACCACCCCATCCATATTAATTTTGTATCTAATTTTATAATCAAATTTTGTATTTCTAGAATTTGGCCAAAGTGATGAGGTGGGATGTACCTTGTTGAAGTTCCAAATCTTGAGAACGGTTTTGTTGTCGAAAAGCGGGTTCTTGAAGAGGCAATCTCTTGTCGGGAGTGCAAAATGGTGGCACTTGGGAATGGTACCATCTGGAAATACAAGCTTGTTGAGAAGATCAAAATCATGACCACCCAAGGAGTCACTCACATACACTGGTCCTCCACAGATGGCCCTTGATCCTGCATGAAATTTGGCACACAGATGATCAGACTGAAACATATCCCAGTCAGGCTGTATGATCTGACCCATCCACATGCTGTTGTAGGCACAGTGTATCATATGTACCCCCTGTAGCCAATACACCCCATTCGGGTCACCATTCGGATCTTGGAACCAAAAATCATCTCCTGTATGCATCACCAAAACTAACTAAATTAGAACTAGAACTACCATCAAATCCTACATGCACGGGAAAAAAAATTAGAGAAATATGCACAGAATACGTGATTCATACCAACTCTTCCAATGGATATCTGCTCGGTTCCGAGGAAAAAGAAATCATTGCATTGTTGCATACTAGCAATGAGTCCAGTTCCATTGAAATTCTTTGAAAGCGATTTTGAAAGCCCCTTGTAGTATGCCTTGGCAAGCTCAACCCGGCCTCCATATTCCTCACTCAGATATTCAAGTGTCTGAATCAAAAACCAAAAAAATTATTAAAAAAAATTAGTTAGTTGTGCAGTAAAACACAAATATACAAGAGAAATGGTGAGATTAGGAAACTTACATGAATAACATCCACTTTAACTCCACTAATTCCAACTTTCGAAAGGTAAGAGTGCATCGACTCATAAAAATCATCTGCTTGATCAGGATGAACAAGCCCAATGCCGCCTTCAACGATTTTCACCACTGCAAGATCGGTCATCGTCCCATCAAGCCCGGGAGAGACTTTACAAGGGATTACCTTGGAACTCAGGTGAGTTGTTCCAGGCCTGACACCGCCCCAAGCGCCGCAAAGAGCGTGCCAGACATAAACATCATCCAAACCTTTGAATTTTGTTTTCAAATCATTTGTAAAAGCCTTCATCCCATAATTTGCTTCTGCTTTGCAACAACAGCTTCCACAGCCAACTTCTACCTCGTTTCCACAAAACATTTGGTTCAATTTCTGCTTCAATCTCTCAATCTCTGACTCGAATTGGGACAAGTCAGTGACCCCAGATTGAACTGCCCTGTCTCGAGCCTTCTCAGCTTGCTCGATCTCAATTGCTTTAGAAATCAGCACCTTTGGCTTCTTGGTATCAAAGGGAGGAGGGTTAGGACCCAACAATGATCCACCCTTGTAGTTTCTGAACTTGTCACATTCCTCAAACCTGTGAAGCCTAGCAGTCATTTGAGTCCCACCCAGAACAAGATTTTTAGCATCTTTATGTGGGTCTTGGCTATCAAGATTGATGCTTTGCCACCCATCGTCGATGATCATGAACCTCGGTGACACTCCTCCATCAGTGAATTCCTTTACTCCGAGCCAGACTCCGGCTGGTTCTACCGACAAGTAGAATGCATCCCACGTGCACCAACCGAACTTGTCGACGATAGGTGGGGCTGATTTCTCTTCCAAGAGCTTGAAAGTGTTCAGATGAACTCTGAGAGCAGTATAAGCTTCTTTCATTATGTTGTATGGATTTTCAGACACATGAACATAAGCAATAGCATCAAATGATGATGCTTTCACTTGGGTGGAACCGCTTTCGGCGCAAATCATGAGATGATCATCAGTGCCGGGATGAAGGGCAGACCTAAACTTCCCTTCGATGGTGGGTAAAATTAGGACATAGGACCTTATTTCAGGGACATCTAAGAGTACCCATTGGGTCTCCATTTGTAAATCTGACCCAGAATTCCCTACCCACTGGGTAGACCACCATGTTTTGAACCTGAAAATACTTAGAAAGTCCCTCCCATTGAACTTGCCTAATGAGTTCATCAACCTATCAGATGGTTCCTCTTCCTTGTTAAATCCGAGGAATCCACCATTGAAGGATGTTGATTGGACGCGCTGGAACAGGGGAAGTGGAGCATCAGAGGATTTACATATTGAAGAAAAGGGTTTGAAAGAGACATTGCTTGGAACTTCAGAAAGCAATGGTACACCTTTGACAGAGAACTTGCCATGAGACAAATCAAAACTGTTTTTCTTAGTGTCGGTTTCGGGGACGCCAAATATTGAGTTTGTGGGATCATTTGGGGGTGCCATGACTGAGAAAAACAGAGAAAACGAACAGAGTTGACAAATCAGAAGAACGGACTAAGAAAATGAAACAGGGAGCAATTGAACAAGAAAGCTTATGAACAAAGAGATGTTTGGGTAGAAAGAAATGAGAGGAAAGACACGTATATATAGAGAAAAACAGAAGAAAGTGACTCTGGAAAATGATTAAAAAATAGAATCAAGTAACGTTTCAGGATAAGGTGGACGGTTGATGTGGGGACTTTATACTCTTCTTCCTATCAGTGGTCTGAGAAACATACACACGCCTAATATGGAAAACAACCCATAATGGAAAATGACCTGAAATTTGTTATTTTTATTATCCAATCCACTGCTGAATTTCGGTCACTTGGGGGGCATGCATGCATGCATGTATGGATAATATATCAATGTACTGTGTGTGCTAAATTGTTTTTTTTTTTTTCAATTGCTGACCATCTTTACTTATAATAACTATTTTCTAGTACCTTTTTCCATGTGGGTTGAATCTTGGTTTGAATGTTGGAGAGAGAGAGAGAGAGAGAGTTCCTTCCCTACCAAGAAACAAAATACTGCAGCATAGTGCATCTCTGAGAAAGTTATGGGAAATTGGGAATGTTGGGAGACATTTGTTGTTTAGAATGTAGAAAATGATGGAGCAGAGACTGTAAAGATTGTAGAGAACTGGAAACTTGTTTGTCATTATATTATTTTATTTTATTTTTTAGTTTAATTTATTTATGTTTATATGTATATTTTGGCCATTGAAAGTTTGAGATGTTCAAAAAATATTTGGTAGGTGGGCAACCGCTTATATCAGCTCTCAAAAAAAGGGTGATGACCAAAACGACTGAAACTCTGTCTAAAATCTCTGGGTTTTTTTTTTAAAGAACTTTTTTCTTCTATTATTTTCTCTTTCACAAATTAATAATTCAAATAAAAAATAAGAATCAAAGTTTTTTTTCCCAATAGCACTGTTAGTTCTTGGGGTGAAATGAATTTTATTATTTTAATTTTTCAGCAGAAGCAACTGCGGAGGAGCCACCGCTTGCAAAATGAAATAGTGAGTCGGCGGCTTATTAAAATCGTAATTAGCGGCTCCCCTACTCAAACAGGACAGTAAAATATATTCAAAATGAAGGGTGTTTATGTATTTTTATATTTCTTGCGTCTATCTCCTTCAACCGACCTCGTTTCACTTTTTAAGAATTTAAAAATTAAGAGTAATTACTATAAATAAATAAATAAAAAAATAGTAACAATCAAACTTTTAATTTTTTAATTACTTCTATTAAATTTTACAATAATATCAATTCTAACTAACAGAACAAGAAGAATTTGGCTAATTTAAGAAAGGAAGAGGAGATGGATGATATGAATTAAAAAAGTAGAAAAATAACAGTGAATCGGAAAAATAGATGAAAAAATGACAATGGATTGCAAAATATGAGAAGTGATGATGAACAACGATAAGAGTACATGGCAAGTGATTGTCAATTGTAATGAAAAGAAAATAAAAAATAAAAAATAAAAAATGATTAAATTGTGTTCACTTAACTAGGCTTGGTTCCAACCTTTATTTTAAAAAAAAAAAGTAGGTTTGGTTTGGCAATACCATAAATTAATTACTTATTATTTTATTAATTTATTTAAATCATATCATTTTTTTTTTCATATATTATTTTAGATTCCATCTTCAATAAGCCCAAAAAAAAAAAAAAAATTAGAGCAGGACTTAAATACGAAAGTTTTTGGCATTTTTAATGTAGGCCCGTCCTGATTGGCCTGGGCTGCTGAAACACCATTGTCCATTTCTAATTGAGCTAGGCCTGCCCACCTTTTGCACTTATGTTCTAATTGAATCATTTTTTTTCATACCAGCACTAACGAAAACAAACCAGATTCCTAGTTAAAATCACCTTCTACGATATCATATTCTCAAAATGGGGGCCGAGCTAGATACTAAAGCTTTTGGTTCTTGAGCTAGCCTGGACTGATGAAGGCCCATCTTTACTTATCCATTTCTAATTGGACCACACCTCCCGAATGTGGAATCCTCTTTTTAAAATTTGTGGATAAATCTTGCACGAGATTGAAGAAATTATATTCTCTCTCTCTCTATATATATATTGAAGAAATTACAACTCAAGGTATGCTTTTAAAAAAAAATTAAGATCACCAATAAATTTTACAAATATTAATAATTACATAGTTAAATTATTTCACTAATATGTAACTATTTTGTAAAGAGGGCACGAAATTGTAATTTTTTCATATATAATCAGTGAGTAACAAAGGGAGAAAGAAATACTAAAAATTTAAAGTCATTATAAAATTCTATACTCAATGGTATCATCTGGGTAAACTATCAATAGATTCTAATAGTTAAGCTTTGTTTGGAAATAAGCTATGTTAGTAATTTTTTGACTTTTTATGAAAATATGTGCATAAAAGTAGAGAGAATAATGTAACAACTTATAGTGACTTTTTGACTTTTTGATTAAAACTAAAGGTTGCCAAATGAGCCCTTAATTCCCATTAAGTCCTATCAAAAGTTAGTCATACTAAATCGTTACTAAAAATAATTTTTCGTAACGATTTTTTATATATGTCGCTAAAAATTGATAATTAGTGACTGTTTTGTTACGATTTTTATAAATTATTACTAAAACTTACAATTAGTGACGTTTTTCTGTGATTAATTTTTTAAATTGTCGCTAAAAACTAAAAGGGTAAATTACATTGACACTCCTTGAGGTTTGGTCCAATTACTACCCACCCCCTGACGTTTTAAAAATTACATTCTCACCCCTGTGGTTAATAGTCTTATTTCACAAACCCTCCTACTTATATAAAAGGTAATAACTCCTTGTAAAAAAATAGAGAAAATTACATATTAAAAAAAAAAAAAAAAGTAAAGAAAAGGGGAAAAAAAAAAAAAGAAAGCAAAGCAAAACAAAAAAAAGAGAAAGTGCATGAGTTCAATGTCTTCATTCCGTCTAAATAATTACAATGACAGAGGGGTTAGTGTAATTTTTCAAATGTTAGAGGGTGATATGTATTAAACTCAAACCTCAGGGGGTGTAAGTGTAATTTACCCAAACTAAAAATTAGTGACATTTTTTTAACTATTTTTTTAAACTGTCACTAAAACTTATAATTAGTGACTTTTTGTGGCAATTTTCAATTTGTCACTAAAAATTAATAATTAATGATATTTTTTAATAATATTTAATAAAAAAATACTATTAATTATAATAGGGCATTTATAATAATTAGTGACATTTTTCAATTAGTGACATTTTTCATTTATAATAATTAGTGACATTTTTCAATTTGTAAATAATTCACAAATTAAGATTTATACACAAATTCCTTATCCTTTTCTGAGTATATGATAAGATTGATCAAAAAGTGATCTTTTTGTAGTATAAAGATGATATAAAAAGTGAATCAGCTTTTAGTGCACCTTTGAGGTAAGAACTTGTCATGTATTGTGCCTTTTTTAACACTCCTTTTCTATTATAAAAAAAAACAAAAAGAAGGGTATATTCATCTTTCTTTGTCCTCTTTGGTAACTTGGGTTATATTTGATCTGCAAAGTAGTTATTTTGTTTCCCGCCAACTTATCCTAGAAGAACATTTCGAATGTGTTATATTGGGATAAGGGGAGCTTCTAAATAAATCAATGTAATTTTTTTTATACTTACCACATGCATTATAAATCTTGTACCTTTAAGAAAATATACTTCTGAATGTTGGTATAGAAAGAATTTTTGTGTGTATTTGGCAGCTCATCGGAATAAGTTTGTCACGACCTAAGTCGCTCGAGCGAAACTTTGGTCACTGGAGCGAAAATGCAGAATCTAAAATTTTCAGATTACTGTTTCAAATTCAAAATATGAGTTTGAAACTTCAGTTTTGTTTAGGCCAAAAATTTTAGAAAACATTTGAAAACTAGTATTACATCATGAATTGAAAATCATTTCTTAAAATCAAAGTCCAAAACCATGACATTTCTTCAATACCATGCTCCAAACTTTGTGTTTACCACATGCATGTGATGATTTGAGCTCTCAACTTCCAAAATAGAACTAATTGAGATAAAATGACATGAAACATGATGAATTTCCCAAACCAAAGCTAAGACCACTACATGCATGTGAGTATTCTTGGAAAACAACTTCAAAACTTGATGAATTATGCATGCATGTAAGGATTGATCTATAATTTTACATTCTTAGTTAAATTCTTGTGTTACTCTACCTAAGTATTCTTGAATTCACATTCTAATTAACTCAGTTTCTTAGATCAAAGGTTGAACTCTTACCTAAGCTTTGCGTTTATAAGTGTAGAAGCTTAATTTTCTCAAATTCTCTTCAATTCTCTCTTTTCCTTCACAATCCCTCTTCTCCAAGTGTTGAATTCAATCTCTCTCTCTCTCTCTCTCTCTCTCTCTCTCTGCGCTCAAAAAGCTTGAAGTGGAAATGTGTAAAATGTTCTAAGGTTTAACATTAGCCTTATATGGGCTTCACTAACTAATCTAACTTAGCCTAATCAAATTGAAATTAATTGTTCTAATTATTTGATTCCGAATCGAATTTCAATTAAACTTATTATAAAATTCTAAAAATTCCAAATAACACATAAACGTAATCAATTTCATGTTCAGATGCCGATAAGGCCTCCAATTCACATATTGAATCGGAAATTCAAACAGATATTCTTATGTTAGACAGATATAACCACAAATAACACAATACACATGCAATTAATTCAGAATTTTTTCTTAATTACTTGTTAGGCATTCTTAATTAAGGATTATAAGCTAATCACAGGTCGGAGTTGCTACAAAATTATTCCACTCCTTCTCTAAGATAAAATAATTATGTGTATGCGTTATAAAAGATTCCTTTAAAACTAGTTATCTCGAATCAAAAAAATGAATGAAATCCGATATTATTTTATTTAGAGATCGTTTAAACAATTCCTTCTTTTTTATTGACAAATCATAAATTTAGCATACAACTAGAATTATTCTTCTTTCTTTTAGTTTTTATTTTTTTATCTTTTGTTCGGTCAATTGGACTTGCATTTTAAGCTTCATTTTAGCTTATAGGAAAGGTTTGGTCGCTGAACATAAGGAAATGCCTTTTTAAGGGCATATCAAGGGGAAAAAAATCTGAAATTATAATAACTATTATTAGCACTATTATGCAAAACACAAAATTAGTTAGAAAAAAAAAAAAAAGGAGAGAGAAAGAGCGAGAAAATAATAATAATCTGACCGGCCATCAAAACAATATGAACTTTTAATTAGTCAGTAGGGCTGTTCAAAAATCCGTTCAAACCGGTAATCCGGACCGAACCAGACCGAATCATACGGTTTGGTTCAGTTCTATTAAGAATTGGTTCGGTTTCGGATTAGGAAATATGAGAACTATAAAAACAGTTCGGTTAATGGATTTTATGAAAAAATCGCGGTTCGAATCGAATCGAACCGAACCGAACCGAATTTTAAAATATATATATATAATATCAAGTTTTATTTTTATTAATTGGTTTTTTATAATTTTAATGATATTAGGATGGTATAGATATGTAAAATTAAGTAATGCCTTAATATTATTAGTTTTTATCATGAGTTAAATGTTATTAATTTGAGTAATTATTTTGCTAATATTAACAATTTATTCTTGTAAATAGAAATTTTTTGAACCGTAAACCAAACCGAAACCGAACCGTTTTTTCGGTTTGGTTCTGGTCCGGTTTTACAAGTATAATGGTTTGGTCTAGTTCTCAGAATCACAGAACCGTTAGGATCGATTCGCTTCTTGGATTTTCTCATAACCGAACCAATTCGGACCGTGTATACCCCTATTAGTCAGATAGAGTTGAACTTGAGCAATTAGTCAATCAGATCCCTTCAAAATTTGAGTCAGGATCCCCTCCTTAAATTTCTTACTTGACTTCCTACTTGCTAAGCTATTAGGCCTACTTTCAGGCTTAATTTCGATGATCCGAACCGGTCATATTTTAAAATTTATTGAGTATATTATACCTGTAAAAAATCAAGTTGATCGAATATCAGAAAACATGTGTTCGGATTATCGAACTAAAAACTATTTTTTTTAAAAATTTAATAAACATTTTTCCAAACACATACTTTCTAATATCCGATCAACTTAATTTTTTACAGGTTTGGATCATCAAAATTGGGCCTAAAAGTAGGCCCAATAACTCAGCAAGTAAGAAGTCAAGGAAGAATTTCAAGGAGGGGCTCCTGATTCTTAAAATTTGAGTCTTTACCTCTCTCCTCCCCTCGTACTGGCCAATTTATCACCCAAAAAAAAAAAAAAAAAGAAGAAGAAGAAGAAGAAGAAGAAGAAGAAGAAGAGGGAGAAGGAGAATAAAACAAAACAAAACAAAATAATCAATTTTCAATAAGTTTCAGGCCCTGAATATAGTGTAGGCCAGAATCGATGGTGATGGGCTGTCATGATAGAGATGTAGCCCATTTGTATGTTGGACCAATTTTTTATTTTTATTTTTGTCGCCTCTTTCAATTCGAATCCATTTCCGAATATAAAAGTTTTTGATATTCAGCAGATCGAATCAATTAAAAAAGCAAAGCAAAGAATAAAAAAAAAAAAAACTGGTATTGTTTTTATTTTCTTTGTTTTTGGAAATAAAAATAAGAAAAAGTTCAAAAATATTCATCTTTTTCTTATCATTTTCATTTTTATTTGTAAATTTTTTTGAAAATTCAAAAATAACTTATTAAAATTTTCAAAAAAAAAAAAAAGAAAAGGAAAAGACTATGGTACACCCCTCAAATTAAAAAAGAAAATAATATAATTTCATAATTTTTAAGTTATAACTAAAAAAAATAAAAAAAAAATCATAACCAAATAACACATGAAACATAACCAAAGATCTTATGAGTCATAACTAAAATAAGGTCATAATTGAAAAAGAAAATTAATTATAATTAAAAAAGAAAATAACATAATTTAGAGATGCATGTAATAAGAGTATGTATAGTAGAATTTCCCTTTACGTTATTACAATTATATGTTTTTTCATTGAAAACGAGGGCAATTCTTTTATTTTAATTATTATTCAGAATTAGTTTAAGAAATAGCAGCTTGATAAATGAAATTAAAAGAAAATTACATGTGAAGAATTTAGCATGTTCAAACCTAGAAAATTAATCTGTTTGAAGGGAACTGCAAACCCGCGGATGAGGTAGGTTTGTATGCCGTAAATTTCCTCTCTGAATTCTCTAGTGTCAATGAAGCGGTTGTTCCTATTACCAATCAAGCCCAAACATGGAAGGCACCGGGAATCGGATCTGTTAAAATCAATTTTGATGGAGCTATTGTGAATGATGGTCGGGTTGCATTGGGGATTGTTGTGCGGGATTTTAGGGGTTGTGTTATGGCTTCTTGCATAGAGCAATTTCGCTATTTTTCCGAGGTCGATCATGTGGAGGCTTTGGATGCTATTCGGGCTTCCAGTATAGCAAAAGATCTAGGCTTTTCTTTGGTTGTGTTTGAGGATGACTCTCTCTCAGTGATCAATTCCATCAATGCTGTAGCCTGTAGGTGATGATTTCTGAGTTCATGCATGCTTGTAATTTTTGTTTTTGTGCTTTAAATTGGTCTTAGTTCTTTTACTTCGTTTTCAAAGCGCAAGAAAAAAAGAAAAAAAAAAAAAGAAAAAACTAGAAAATTAATTGCCCAATGTCCACGTAACTAAGAGTTGCATGTAAATATGGTTCGAATATTGTTTGTTGTAAGGGAAAAGTTAGGGATCATGAAAAAAATTTCATGAAAAATTTATGATTTTTGGATTACCTTAATTAGTGTGTGGTGCTTTATTCTAAGTGCAATTCAAGGGTCACAAAACTTTCATGATTATTTTCATGAAAGATTTTTCATGATACCTAATATTACTGTTGTTGTAATCGATCTCTGAAGAAACGAATAATAATAAACAAAAAAAAAAAAAAAACATATTAGAAAAGGAAATAGAAACACAGAAAACATGTGCTACCAATGATCACAACTATTACAGTTATAGCTCAAAATACGAACTTTATTACATTATTTGGTATTTGTTGACTTGGGTACGTACGGTTACAACATTAATTGATACTAATGATAGCCATGCACGTTCCTCTTACACATGGCCCTCGTTGTTTTCACTACTTGATTTAAAAGCCCCCACCACCGCCACCCCCTCCAATACCACCACCACCACCACCTCCTGCACCTCCGCCTCCACCTATACCTCCACCTTGCCCACCGCCAAAGCCACCGCCTTGTCCCCCTCCAACACCTCCGCCTACACCTGCACCACTACCAAAGCCACCTCCGTGTCCACCTCCTGCACCTCCGCCTCCACCTACACCACCGCCAAAGCCACCACCCTTTCCACCTCCAGCACCTCCGCCTACACCGCCACCTCCACCTGCACCACCACCGTTTCCACCTCCAGCACCACCCCCAATACCGCCACCTCCACCTACACCACCACCGTTTCCACCTCCAATACCTCCGCCCACACCGCCTCCTTCACCACCCCCAATACCACCACCTCCACCTGCACCACCACCCTTTCCACCTCCAATACCTCCACCTACACCGCCTCCTTCACCACCCCCAATACCGCCACCTCCACCCTTTCCACCTCCAACGCCTCCTCCTACACCACCTCCTGCACCACCACCCTTTCCACCTCCAACACCTCCCCCTACACCGCCTCCTTCACCACCCCCAATACCGCCACCACCACCATTTCCACCTCCAACACCTCCGCCTACACCGCCTCCTTCACCACCCCCAATGCCGCCGCCTCCACCCTTTCCACCTCCTGCACCTCCCCCTACACCACCGCCAATACCGCCACCTCCACCTGCACCACCTCCAACACCGCCGCCAATGCCACCTCCCTTTCCACCTCCAACACCTCCGCCTGCACCACCCCCAATACCGCCACCTCCACCTGCACCACCCCCTGAACCGCCGCCAAAACCACCACCCTTTCCACCTCCAGCACCTCCACCTACGCCGCCACCTCCACCTTGACCACCGCCAAAGCCACCACCCTTTCCACCTCCAGCACCTCCGCCTACACCACCCCCCTTGCCACCTCCAAAGCCACCACCTTCACCACCCCCAACACCGCCACCTCCTCCTACTCCACCACCTTTGCCACCACCAAAACCACCACCCTTGCCAAATCCTCCACCGGCACCTCCACCACCTCCAATGCCACTACCTAGACCATCACGACCAATGATCTCTTCCTCAAGTCTTCGTCCTTCACCTGTACCCACCGCCAGCAAAGCCACCAACACAGTTAAAGCAAACACTACTCCAACATTCTTTGAAAACTTCCCCATCTTTCACTGGAAACAGAAAGATAGGATCTAATAAAGGACTAGCAAGAAGCTTCTTGTTCTTCATTCAACCACTGACATATGGTATTTATAGGGAACTTGAAGATCAGGTAATAAATGCATTTAGTTGAAACATCATCTTTGTGTCTCTCTCCCCAGTTGCCAATCGACAAAAAAATTTCAACCCACCTTGACCTTTGATACTCCATGACGGTGCCCTTATTATTGCACCCCCAACTCTCAACTAACTAAATGCCACCTGCCTCCACGATTATTTCCATGCAGGAAAAATTATTCACTAATTTCACAGCACTAGTCTACATAACATTGTGTACCGACTACTTCAAACGTAATGAATACCATTTTCTATGTAATCAAAAGACAAAATATGACTCACTTAATGTTATACAATTCTGATTGACTGGGATACCAAAAGTCCATGATGATCTCTTTCTCTTGTGTTCGAATTGAACTTTAAATTGTGTTACATATGGATACTTACGAGACACTGTTGACATTTTTAAAACCCTCCAAAAACTCAAAGAAGATGACTATATGTCAATCTCTTTTTCTAGGTGATACAAATCATACAATCCAAATGTTGGATAAATGGATTGGAACGTGCCTGCATTTGAGCTGCTTGGTTTTACTCAAACAGATCGACTGATCTGTGGATATATGATATGATCCAATAATAGTTGTGTTCCCATTATTAGTTCAGTTCATTCAGAGTCTTGACGGTGAACCGTGGAGTACCTGACTAATCTTCAATCTAATTTTAAGTAGTAGCTAATTTATTAAAATTTCTAATTGGGTGCATCAACAGCGTTTTAAATATTGATTGTTAGTTATCTTATTAATCGATATGTAACAAGATTTTAGACTTTTGATACTACCATTTATCTCATATATCTATTGATTTTATTCGATATCAATACCTATACCAATACATACTCACATAAAATGTTATGCAAAATTGCAATTGAAAACACCCAATTGTGTTGGGAGTATTTATTTAGAACCATTACATCTTGACTAAGGTTTCGTTTGTAATGTGAGTTGATTTTTTAATTTTTGACTATTTTAGCTTAAAATAGCCTTGTTTGAAATAGTCTTTTTCAGCTTTTTTAACTTTTGTAAAAAAGAAATGTAATAATTATAGTTTAGATGTAACAACTTTTAGTCTGGAGTTAAAAAACTTATTTTATTTTTTTGTGACTAAAATAACCCCAATCTCACCTAAACTCACATGCCAAACAAGCACTCAATCATGTGAAATTTAAAGGTCTAACAATAGATAGGTAATCTCTGGGGCTAGACTTTATAAAAAGCCGACGTCTCAGCAGTCATCTTTAGTGGTTGCTATATAACACGGTCACTCAACCATATAGTGGTAAGTCACAAACTCATAAGCAGGTGGAGATTCGAACTCATACTCCTGACACTAAGTCCTGTTTGCCCAAGCTTTGAAAGATTCGTCCTACCAACCATATGTGTTGTCACTTGAGTAACTAACCCCGAGAAGAATGAAACCTAAGATCTCAGGACTTATGTCCCAAAATCTTACCAAAGTGTCACACCACCTTGGCTTAATCATGTGAATTAATATGCCTAGAGGTCAAGTTTGAGCCAAAATTTAAACAAGAATAAAGATAGAGAGATTTAGAAAAGGAGCTCTAGAGATAGTTTTAATGGTGGATCAATCATATGATGTGATATTTTGATTTGTATTTTTATTTATTTATTTATTTTTTTGCTTTTCCACATGAGTAGTGCTCTACTATTAGAGTTGTGTATTACTGCTGTTTAAACAAACACCTTTTTTTTTTTATTATAAAAAAAAAAAACTTAAAATAATACTTATAGGATTGTTTAGAATAATCTAAATAGGATTACTTTTTAATTTTTTTACAAAAAAATATAAAAAAATAAAAAAATAATATAATCTAAAAAAATATACTACAATAGATCATCAAAATAACCTCCTCATTCTACATGAAAATCTATAAAAAAAATATATATACATACAATCTTTTCAAGAAACAAGTCCCTTCCCAGCTGTAAGCTAAGCTAGAGTCTCATTGATTGTAAATTGTACTAGTTTTAGCGTGTGACGGACTTTATCAGATCGGGTAATGTTAGATGGTCTAAAAATTTTATTATCAAATATTTTATATGGATGTAGAATTTATATGAGACTTATATGATATGAGTCTCACATTCTTATAAAATAAGAGTGTAAATCTAATTCGGCCTGACCCATGTCGGGTCTTGCGGATTTCCATCAAAATTCGGGCTAGGTTGGGCCAGCCCATGGACAAAAAAAAACTAAGTCGAGGGATATTTGGACCTTAGGTGGGCCGATGGGCTGGCCCAATGGGCTCGGGCCTAGCATCGGGCTTATGCGGGTCTGATATTTTTTTTTTTTATTTAATTTTTTCTATTAAAATTTTATTATTTTCTATTAAAAAGTACACTGGGTCTCATGTAAGCTGGGCGGGCCCGGTCCTAAGTGGGTCTTAAGTGGGCCGATAAGCTGGGCCAAGCAGGTCGGGCCGAGCCTTTAAAACGATGGCTCAGACCCTAACCTAAGGGCTTGGTCCTAGCTCGGGCTTGGGCCCAAGTGACCTAAACGGACCGAATCTATCTCGAGCCACAAACATTTTTACACCCCCTATATAAAACATTGCCTCGTTTGGGGAGTGGCTATTTTAGCCAAAAAGTCAAAAAGTTACTAAAAGTTGTCACATTACCTCTCTATTTTCTGCACATCTTTTCATAAAAAATCAAAAAATTACTAAAATAAACCTGTTCCCAAACGATAATAAAAATTTTGATAAAATTTCTAATATTTTTCGATCAGATCAGACTGCTTAAACGACTGCATGTGATTTTAATAATTGTGGCAGTGCTAGTTGTCGATTTTGACATTTGTGGACAAATAATGGTTGCAATTGTAATAAATGAATCAAAAGGTTTTTTTTCTAAAATAAAAAAATAAAAAAATCTTATACAATGATCTCAACAACCTTCTCTTCAAAAATCTTCCTGCAATTATGGTGGACTCACCTAAATCGCATACCATCCCCCCCCCCCCCCCCTTCTCTCCCAAAAAAATAAAAAAAAAGACTGTCGGAGCATTTTTGAAAATAAAAAGGATAATTTTTTATTATTTTTCAAAATCTTCCTTGATTCTTTATAGAGAGGTTTTTTTAAAAAATAAAAAAATAAAAAAAATAAAAATAAAAAATTGTGACTAATTGAAAACATGAAAGAAAGATTTTAAGTTAATAAACACTCAATATTCAGAAAATTGTGGAAAAGGTGGTAACATCTTATACTTTCTGGATTTTTCTCTTTTGATTTTAATTAGGCATCATTCATCTATTGAAAAAAAAAAATTTCAAAGCACTAACATAAAAAAATAAATCCATCACATAATCAATAATTATTATTTTGCATCACATAAAATTACTCTAAAATAATTAAAGAAAAATGTTATAGACCCCTAAATAATCTATCAAATTTTCTAACAAACCTCTCACATCGATGTGAGACTCACACAAACTCACATATATATGGGTCCCACATTCATGTGAGAGATTTGATAAAAAATTTAATAAATTATTTGGGATTTCTAACCTAACTCATAATTAAATGATTAACCTAACTCATAATTAAATGATTTCTCGTGTGATGAATGGTTTGTGTTCATTCAATTTGAAACAATCTATAATGAGATGTTCATTAAAATTCAGGCAGGGGTTGCTAGCCAACCCATAGAAGTCAAAACCTTGATTGGAATAGACGAGTGCAGTTACTACTTAGTTGGTTAGGCTTACCATGTGTATTTTAAATGAAATAAATAAATGAATAAGGGTCCCCAGGAGAAATTAATTATTCTCTATTGAGAATATTATGCTCTTTGTTTATATGATTTGAAAAATAAAAAATATAGTGAACAAATTTATGTTCGAGAGGATTGTGAGCTCCATCCCAAACTCAAATCGCTGATTCAAATTATTCATTTTATAATTTCTATTAAAAAATCAATTATGTAAAAAAAAAAAAATCAAGTTGATCAAATTATATTCATCTTTTAAAAAAAAGATGATTTATTTTTAAAATCACATTTTGCCCCTTCAATTTTAAAAAATAAATGTGATCTAATCAATCTAAATTTTTACATAGATGATTTACTCAATATATTATTTTAAAATGAACGATATGAATTATAAAAATGGACTAGAGTAAGTGTTAGTTAGGACCTAATATGTTATGATCAGTAACTCAAATTCAATTTTTAAATCTAACAATTAAAAAAAGTGAAAGTGCATATAATGTACAATTTTTTTTGGAATGCATATAGTAGAATTTCTCCATAAAGAAATTTCACAATTTGGACATGACCTACAAAAAAAAATACCAGGTGCACAAAATTAAAACACAAAACAACGAACACATAATTTAGGAGCCACAATTAAAATAATATAGAGCCACACATATTCCAATTTTATGCACTTAAGATTACCGTTCAACTATATCATTTTATTTAGGGTTGCAGTGGAAGGAGGGACCCAGATAGAAAGAGTGTGTACATGAAAATAAATGCCAATATTCTGTGTAGAGTAGCCCTATTCATGAGCATTTTGCATTTAGTTGTGTACAGTACAGTCTAATAAGGCATATATTCAGGGTGTACAATTATTTGAAGCAATCATAAAGCTTTTGTTGTTCTATCTAGCTCTAGCTCAAGTAATGTTGAGAGAGACATTTTAGACCCTCAAATACAATGTGGCAAGGGAGTGGAAGCTTGTATAATTAAGTGTGATAAACATTTTATTGATACATATCATCCCGCTTCATAAATTGTGAAAAGTTTATTAGAGGTCTAAAACTGTCTTGGACGAAAATCTGTCCACAGCATTTTGTACATAAATTCTGTTTGCTAGCATTGCTCTTTCCCAAATACTAAGCAAACTGTCATTATGCGTTATTTTTAAACAAAGCAACGGGTTGGGCTTTCCTTTGTATCCATCTTGTATGAACCTAGAAAATTTATGATATCAATATTGAGCTCATTACAAAAGAGCTCTGCTGCCCAGACCAAGCCGACTGAGGTGGTTGACCCTGACTGGTCCGCATGTGCGGCCTGCAAACATGGGTACAATCAGCCTAGAGGTTGGCATGAACATCATTTTCCCGACGACTCCCAAGCATTTCCTTCCACTCCTGAAATCAGTGTTTTGTACAGACTTTCCAATCCGCATCAGTAGGTCATTATTTGCAGTAAAAATGCAACAGAGAACTGAACAAAGAAAACACTGTTAACAACACTAAACGGATACATTTGGGAGTTTTTATGTACATTTTCGGACCACTTAATTTACATGAAATAAAAATGTTGGTATTAAAGCCCAAAAATCAAGAGAGAGAGAGAGAGAGAGAGATGAAAATGCTACATTGAAATACAAGCTACTACAAGGGGATTGTTTGCAACTCAGAAATGTTGTCCCAATGTAGCAGCTTCAGTTTGAGTTCTGTCATCCTGAAGAATGAGGACTTTCAGTGTGCCTGATTCTCTCAACCAGGCTGTCACCAGAGCTCCACTAGATATAAACCTCCCAATATTGCACTCCGCAACCTTAAACGGTGCCCCCATGCCACTGAGGAGTGTTTCAATTGCTCTCTTTAGCGTGCCATCACCAACTACTTTGCTGTGCTTTGCCCCATCCTGTTAGAATGCTGCACAAGAACAAGAGTTGATCCTTCTGTCTGATCAAAATGCAATTTTATTCACAAACAATACTGAATCGTTTGACAGTTCTAATCTAATCAAACATTTACCTTAGTAGTTTGGCAACTCATGGCCTTCAAACACTATAGAGCGAATATTGAGCAACCAGGCATGAACCATTGCACGTGCAGCACCGGAAGACATCAGATGCAGATCTAAGCAAGAATCAGACCATGTGTTCTCCCATACATGATGCCGTTTCCCTTCAAGGACAACTAGTTGGGGCCCCTCGTCTCTGTGGGAAAAGATACACAAAGAATGAATATATGAGTACACCATAAAAGGGGCAGGGATTGCTTATAGATATTTTCAACCGTAACTGAATCCTGGAAGTCCAAATCTCTTAAATAACATTTTAGATAATTGCAACAATGGAGATTGTTTCTGTAGTATTTTAACCATGTAGATTCAAGAACTCTTGCAAGAATCAGAGAACAGGACACATTGGCTAAAGAACGCTAAAAGGTAAAATAGTTCAACAATGGATTCTATAATCTCCTCTACAACAAGTTACACGTAAAGCAACCAATGGAAACATTTTTTCACAAAAACTTTGGACACCCTCTCCTGATATTTATAGAAGAACTTTAAAATCAGTCTATTAGTAATTCCACACATGCACTTGTATTTCTGGACAGACAAATAGCTATTCAGGCAATATTTTAGATAAAATGGTAAATGGCAACTCTGGAAAAATTAGCCATTATGTACTTGGGCAATAGCTAATGTATCAACAGCACACAGAAGAGGGAGGACAGTGTGAAGTGCAAACCTGTTTAAGTCATTAAATAAGTCCCAGCGAAACAACCCAGACCCTATTAAAAAAACAGTATTTCCATTAACAGAAAGCACCAAGACATAACCTGCCCAAAGTGGCCATAGCATGTCAGTCAAAGCATTATAAAAGGCAGATGCTGTTGAAGAGTCCATCTGCTTCACCTCATTAAAAAGGGATAGAGCTTGCATCCATACATTCTCTCTATGGCCCATGAGAAGTCCATGTGCCACACCGTACACTTGATTATCAAATAAACGAAGTTCCTCCAATAACAATGAAGCTTCTTCAAATGAATGTACAATGGCTGCAACAAGAGGCCAAGATGCACAACTGAGATAAAACCATAATTTTTAGTAAAATGGTTGCAATTATCAAGAAGTCCAAGAATTTGATGAAGGCAAGAAGTAGCAATTTTGAACTTCTAGATACACTATGATAACAATCTCGAAATCCTGGGCATAGGCCCAACAGATTGTTCTGATTCCTCCTCCACTACATCACAACTTCAAAGCCATGATCAAAGCAATGTCATTCAAACATGTCCTAGTTGATGCCTATGGTGAGGCAGCACCATAAAACTAGAAAGCACAAGATGAAAAGATATAAAATTCAACAGAAGTAGTGCATTGCGCAAGCACAACGATTATAAGAAGCAGCAACCCTTTGCACCTTATTGCACCCTGGCTAGTTGTTTGGCCTTTCTTGCAACACTTTTATGTGTTTTAACTTTGGATTCCTACTTCTGAATTTACAAAAAATTCTATTAATTGATAACCATCTCAAGTAGACACCACCTCACCTAGAGAATATTCCTTGTAGCAATACAAAAATCTAAGTCAGCCAAGTCCCATAAGGTTTATGCCATATGAGCCTAAGTATTTCAGTCCCATAGAGAATATTCCTTGTAACAGTACAAAAAAGGTTTATGTCACAACAACAAATAATAATTGAATTCCAACTTGTTCATATTCTATAAAGATAAGAAAAAAAAATAATATAAATAACAATAAAAGATTTTTATGACTTCTTTTTAATATATTTCCTAAATCCCATAATATTCTTTTTCCGAAATAATCAAAATTTAGTTAAGGTTTTGAAAGCCCAAATTACTTTGGATTAAGCAGACACTAGAGCTATTCGTACAATTACAGGGGCATGAGTCATATATTCATATTATATTTAAAATTATGATATTCAGCATAAGATGCTTAAATAACATCCAAAAATATTTTAAATTCATTTGTCTAACAGGCCCTTTTGGTGAATCAAATTAGGATAAATTACCAATAGGTCCTCCTTTTGGGACTTATTACCCATTTAAGTCCTATTGATAAGTCTCTCTTGCTTTTATGAATAAATTTACAATGATAAATTTATCAGTCAGGACCTATAAGTAAATAAGTCTAGTTAATGGGACTAATTGAGTGCCCCATCAAATTATGCAAGGAGCTCATCCCAAATAATGGGATATAAATGAAATGAAGATATCAATTGACTGCATGATGTGAAATCTAACAACAAAGCAACATGTCACTAAAGGAAGCAAAAGAATATAGAAACTGCAGACAAAAAAGCAGATGCTAATTATACAGCCACATTCTTTACTTTCAATATTTTCCATAGAAAAAGGTACGCAATTTAGTGAAATACAATAGGAGCCAGACAGAAAAGTATACCTGCAAGCATTTAAAATTGCTGAAAAGGTGACAACATTTGGTTTTATTTTCAGATCGTGCATCTTTTGAAAAACTCCCAAAACGCACACAATCTCGTGTCTGCCCCTGTTATGTTTCTTCAAATGGCATGAATTTTCAGCAGCCAACTCCTCAAAAATATTTATGATCCTGTCATCCTCTGCATATTCAATCCTGCTCCTGATGGCATCCCGAATAACCACCGACTTTGAAGATTCAGCCGGAGACTCATTGGCTCCTTCTAGACATTCACCAGTTGCTGACTGACCAAAGGCATTAATTATAGAATTGTAAGTGACTACATTAGGTTGAATCCCTTTCTCTGTCATCTCTTCAAGCAATAATGCAGAAGACTCCACTAGCCCCTTTTTACACAATGCATCGATGAGTTTGCTATAAAAGACAACATCTGCCTTCAACCCTTCCTGCTTGAACTCTTTATAAACCTCCATTGCCTCTCGATACAAACCGCCTTTCGAGTAAACACTGATTAAGGTTGAGTAAGTCAATAGATTAGGCGAAAGAAGCTCTGCTTTCATCTCTTGGAACAATTGTTTAACTTTATCATACTTCCCTTGTTTCCCAAATCCATCCAGAAGTGCATTATATGTGACAACATCCTTCTTAATCCCCATACTCTCCATCTCATCACCAACACTTAAAGCCTCCTCAAGACTACCAAGGCCCGCATAAATTGCGAGCAAAGTGTTGTAAGAAACTCTATCCAATTTAATACGAGCAAACTTCATCTCATTAAACAAACTTAATGCTTTGTCTAATCTCCCCGCCTTAGCGCACCCACGAATCATAGTACTATAAGTTACCTCATTAGGCAATATATTCTTTGTATGCATCTCAGACATTATCCCAGAAGCCACATGCATGTGCCCACCATTGCAAGCAACATCTAGAAGAGTATTGTAAGTATAAATATCCTGATCAATCCCTCTATAAACCATCTCACTGAACAAATTCTTCGCAGTCTCCCACAACCCTGCACCACTACACACAGCAAGAAGTGAATTAAACGTAATTCGATCAGGTTGAACCCCATTTCTCAACATTTCATCAAAAATCTCCGATGCTCGATTGAAATCTGCACCCCCTTTTCCACAAGCATCAATTAAAGCATTGTAGGTTACCAAATTGGGCTTCAACCCAGAATTTTTCATGATCTCAAAGACCTTAATAGCCTCATCACAGAACCCACTCTTCGCATAAGCACTAATTAAAGCCGAATAAGCATAGACCGTGTTCCCATATCCCTCTCTAACAGCTGTATCAAATACATTCTTTGCCAAATCAACTTTTCCTAATCTTCCAAGAACACTAATCATAGAACTAGCAAGCTTGCCCTGCTCATTTCGCCTCCTCTCTCTTCGCACAGCAAATTCAAAACACCGAATCGCCATTGAGTACTCACCTCGATTTCCAAGCTCTCGGAGCAAGAATGTGTAATCATCGGTACCACAAAGCTTTTGTTCGAAATTAAGCAACAATCCATCAATATGTCTATCATCGCCACTGTGTCGGATTGCTTGGTGGAGAGCTTCTTCGGCAGTGGAGGTGTGTCGGCTCGCGACGGCGGTCTTGGGGCGGCCAAAGTGCATCTTCGAGACGAATCGGGTCGATCTTCGGCCTGAGAAATCGGCAGAAAGCTCCGATTTTGAGGGAGGGAGAGAGGCGAGAGAGGGGAAACTAGGGTTTGTGGTGGTGGTGGTGGTGGTGGTGGGACCTGGTGGTGGTTTGGCTGCATTTTGAGTTGTTGGGGTGTGTGAGGACCTGTTGTTGAGAGAGACCTTTTGGGAGGTCCAGTTTTGATGGGTTTGACGGTGGCTGTGGTGGTGGTGGTGGTTTTGGTAGGGTTTGGAGGTGGTGAGAGAATAGTGCGGGGGCGGAGTTGAAGAGGCCATCAAAGAAAGAATATGGTGAGATTTTAGAGAGAGAGTGTGTGGGGGATTGCTGATATTTTAAGGAGCCACTGTATATCTAAAAGAGTGAGCTGGAGTCGCATTTTTTCAGACATTGAAATCTCCGTCCCATCACTTACTTACTATGTTGACTCTGTCCAGCAAAAAGTGATAAGTGGCGACCAAGCAAAAGTGATGGGCTCGTTTGGTTTGGATTTCCCAAACATTTTTGGGAAAATTTCTTTAGAAATGTGTTTTCAGAAAAACTCAAACAAAATAAATTTTTTCAAAAAATTTTTCCAAAACACACAAATCAAACAAATTTTTCAAACAAATCTCTCTCACACACACATCAAATCAATCACTTTTTCTAAAACTCTCTCTCAAAATAATTTTCCAAAACATCTTTCCAAAAAAACCAAACCAAACATGTTTTTGTACTTTTTATCTCTCAAACACATCTCTCAAACACAAACCAAACATACACGATATGTTTTGAGTAAGAATTTTTTTTTAAGGTATGTTCGGTTTGTATTTGTAGCGTAATTTTTAAAATAAAAAGTATGAAAATTTGTTTAATTCATTTTGTTTTAGAAATGATTTTAGAAAATTATTTTGGGAGAGAGAGTTTTAAAAAAAGTGATTAATTTGATGTGTATGAGAGAGTGTGATTTTGAAAAGTAAGTAACTAAACAAAATTTTAAAATTTTTTTTGAAAAAATTATTTGATTTGATTACTTTTGAAAATTTGTTTGTAGAGAATTTTTCTCAAAAATTTTTTTAAAAAACAAACCAAACAAGCCCTTTATTTTTAATGAATTTTTTTACTAATATTTTACATAATTTTTCTATTTTTTAAATGTATTTTAAAAATAAAATTTTTATAAATAATATTATGAAAAATTAATAAATATATAAGAATCCAAAATGTACTTAATTTTTATATTTTATATATTTAATGAATTTTTTTACAAATATTATATTTTTTAAGTATATTTATAATAGATGTATCTAAAATTAAAATATTTATTTAAAATATCAAAAAAATCAGTAAAAATTTTAAAAAAAACAAAAAATTTAATTTAAAAAAAAAAAGTGGATAAAACCAAGGTGAATACCATTCTCATTTGTCAGAAATATTTGGAAAAAAAAAATTTTATTATGCATTAAATTAAAGTAATGCAATTATAAAACAATTAATGTATAAAATGTGATTATTATAATATTATTAAATTATAATGCACTTGTCACATTACTTTTTATATTATCAGTTTTAAAAATTAATACCTTAAACTATTAAATTTATTTTACTTTATTGCAAATCATTGTTGATATTAAAAAAAAATTAATAATAGAGTTTACTTTGTCTCTCAAATTATTAAAACTAAAGACAACAAAATTGTAATTTTCACTCAATCAAATAAAGATGTGATAAAATGATTCTTAAAAATTAAGTATTTCGTGCTGCTTTTCTTCTTTCTTTTTTTTTAATATATAAACTCTATTTACATATGAAATTTATACCAAAAAAAAAAATGATGTTATAAATAAAAAAGATCTTTATGAGTATTTTATTTTAAATGAAAGGTTCATATGAAAGGGGACACTTTTTTATAAATCTCTTTTTAATTACTTCTGTTCCATTTAATCCACATTATTTTCTTATATTTTAATAAATCTCATGAATGATATAGTTACTAAAATATCCCCAATAATAGTCACATTTGCAATATGAATGATCCGTAATATATTCACACCGTCAATGTAAATGTTCGCATCGGTAATGTGAATGTTCACACTATTAATGTGAACATTTACATGTCAATGTGAATATTCACATTGTAAAATATGAATGTTCATATTATCAAATTGCTAACCATTCAAAAAATATTTGTAATGATAAAAATATCGATAAAATACTTTAAATATGAAAATTAAGATTTAATAGATCAAATGTTCAAATAATATGACTTATTAGAATATAAGAATATCTTATGGATTAATTGAGATCCAAACACTTACAAAATAATTTTCTAATAAATCTCTCATATTAAATTATATCATTTTATATAAAAATATATATATATATGAATTTTTTTATATCATTATTAAAAAAAACAATATCGTGATATTTATTATGCTAATAAAATTATAATCACCCTATTTTTAGATGATATTTAATGTGACATACATAATGATTGTTGTAATAGTGTATCCACAAGTCTCATTCATATTCATATTCATATTCAACCATTAATAGATATACGTGCTAATCAAAAAAAGATATAAAATTATGATAAACACAGAATTATTTTTTTTTTTAAACAAAATTTTTTTTGTTAACAAATATATTTTTTTGAACAATTTTAATCCTCTCAAAAAATTTATATAATACTACATAATTCTTTAAAAAAAAGTAAAAGTTTAGTGGGTTCAACTTCATGCATAGCTCCGCCCATGTCAGTAAGTCTTTTTTCTGATGACCGGCTTTCTCACTTCTTTTTTTCCATTTGCAATGGAACTCGACGTGTACACTCCCATCGTGGCTTGGTACAAGTCCTTTATTCTACAATGAAGAGTTGCATTCAAACAGATATTAAAATCATTCTTCTCTTTGACAGACATAAGAAAGGAAATTATCAACCTGGGCATACTGATAAAGAGAGAGAAAAGCATAGCAACCTGGGCATACTGATAAAAAGAGCAATCGCCGAAACTCCAACAATAAGAGGATATACCGGTGCTGGAGTCAATTCCTGCATGCCATTGAAGAGAGGAAAAATATTTTACCTCATACGTGATAATAATCCTACTTTGATGTTCTATTGGCAGAAGACAGATTATTTTGCGTGTCATGGTTAAGAAAAATACATCTGGTAGCTACAAACCTGTTTGTGGAAATCCTCTTCAACTTTATATCTGATTGGGCCCACATGAATTTGTGTATGTTTCTCCAAGTCAACCTCAATAACTTCGGATTCAAATTTGTGGGTTCTTGATGGGAGATCAGATCGAAGCTGCAGAAGGTGCTTACCCCTCGGCAAGTCCTTCACCTGGAAGAAATTAGAAAGAGGTAATGGGAAGACAGATTCAATCTTGGATGGATCATTAGCTGATTTAATTTCCACCCGAAGATGTGAATGAAGCTCATCAATTCTCTTTCCCTCAACGTGGCCACTTAAAATGGTCAATTCTGGCTGTTCAAATACCAAAAAATCCAATCCCCTGATATCCTCAGATCCAACCTTAAAAAAAATTCAAATAAGCACAAAATCAGATCCAATGAAAGACCATGTTCAGTTGAAGTTAGAATCCAACGCAATATAATAAGAATCACAGAAAAAACTTGTGCATGCCAGTGTTTAAAAATACTATGGTTCACAAATTTATTCTAGAGATGCCATAGAGATTCAAAGGCTGGATAACCAAACCAAATCAAATCAAATCAAACCAAACCTTAAATCCCATTAAATAGAGTCAGCTACATGAATCTTCTTCTCCATGCGATTCTATTAAAGGCTATTTCGTTATTCAAATTCAATAAATTCATATCTCGATTTACTACGCTAGCCAACATCAATCTAGGTCTACCCCGTCTCCTAACACTTTCATCTATTGTCACCGCATCGCATCTCTTCACTACTGTCTCTATTGGTCTCTGTTGAATATGACAAAATCATCTCAATCTATTTTTTCTCAACTTATTTGCTATCGGTGTCACTCCTACTCATTTCTAAATATACTCATTCTTAATTCTGTCTTTTCTAGTCTTGCCACACATTCACCTTAGTATCTTCATCTCAGCAACACTTATTTCTTGGTTGCCCAACACTCCATCCCATACAATATTGCTGGTATAATAGCCGTTCTATAGAACTTTTTTTTTTAGTGGATACTCGTTTATTGCACAGTACCCCAAACGCAATTCTCCACTTAAGCCATCCCGCCTTAATTCTATGGACCACATCCACATCAATCTCCCTCGCCGTTGTGATAATCGACCTTAAATAATGAAAATGTTCACTCTTAGGTAGTTCTTGGTTCTCAATCTTCACTTCTCCTGCTTTCATTATTACTGTTACTAAATTTACACTCCATGTATTCTGTCTTGGTTTTGCTTATTCGAAATCTTTTAAATTCAAGTGTTTCTCTCTAAATCTCCAATTTTGTGTTAACTTCTTCTCTAGTCTCATCCGCTAACACGATATCATCTGCAAAGAACATACATCATGGCACATCATCCTGAATATTTCTCGTCAACTTAAAGCAAAAATATAAGGACTTAAGGTAGATCCTTGATGTAACCCTACAGTAATTGAAAATTCAGTTGTCAATCCAGCAAGCGATCTAATAGTGGTCATCACCCCTTTATACATGTCCTTAAGCACATCAATGTCACCTTTTATCACCCATTTTCTTCTCTAACACCCACCAGATTATATCCCGAGACACTCTATCATATGTTTTCTTAAAATTGATAAACACCATATGAATGTCTGTTTTCTTTTTTTTATACATTTCTATTATTCTTCTCAAAAGATAGATAGCTTCCATTGTTGACCTACCAGGCATAAATCCAAATTGATTCTAACACCTTTGTTATATCTCGCAATCGACGTTCTATCACCCTCACATACTTTAATTATATGACACATTAGCTTGATTCCTCTATAGTTATTGCAATTCTAGACATCTCCTTTATTCTTATAGATTGACTTTATACTCTTTCTCCACTCATCTCACATGTTCCTAGTTAACAAAATCTTGTTAAACAACCTAATCAACCGAGCAACTCCTTTCTTACCCAAACACTTTCAAACTTCAATAGAAATATCATCGGATCTTAAAACCTTATTTGATTTCATCTTATAAAGTACAATCTCCACTTCGAAGTTCCTAATCCTGCGATAGAACCTATAGTCGTGATTTTCCTTATTACTACTGGCTATTTCCTCCCCTATTAACGTACCTCCATGTTCCTTATTAAACAGTTTCTCAAAATAGTTCTTCCACCTCTCTTTAATCTCTTCATCCTTCACCAATACCTTAGAATTCTCACTCTTGAAGCACTTACCTTTATTAAAATCTCTTGTTTTCCTATCCTTTATCTTAGTAAATTTGTATACCCTCTTCTCTCTCTTCTTACTAACTAGTCTAGTGTATAGGTCATCATAAGCTTTCAACTTAGCCTCTCTCACTACTTTCTTGACCTCCTTATTAACCAATCTATAGCTCTTAAGATTTTCCTCAGTTCTATCATTTTGTCACTTTTTAAAGCACTCTTTTTTTGCCTTAACTACCGCTTGAACCTCTTCCCTCCACTACTAAGTTTTCCTAGAGTTGGGTCCCTTTCCTTTCGACTCTCCAAGAACTTCCCTTGAGATTCTCCTCATATAATTGGCTATCGAGTCCCACATAGTGTTAGCACCATCTTTCCCAAATACCTTCCTTATCCATTCTATTCTTAAATATTTCTAATTTATCCCCTTTTAGGTCTCTCCATCTTGTCCTACAACGCCCACTATCCTTCCTAGTTTAATATTGCCCTTTAAAGCATAAATCTAGTACCAAAATCATATGTTGAGATGGCAGGCTCTCTCTAAAAATCACCTTATCGTCACTGCATTTTAGACGATCTACTTTCCGCACTAAAAAATAATATATTTGGCTCTTAACTAACCCACTATTAAAGGTTATCAAATGCTTCTCCCTCTTCTTATACATAGTATTGGCCATCATCGTTAGAGCCAACGCAAAATCTAAAATACTCTCTCCAGTCTCATTTCTATCACCAAAACCATATCCACCATGTATCCTCTCATAGCCTAGTTTATCTATTCCTACATGGCCATTGAAATCTCCAACTATAACTAGGTTCTCTCTTACGAGTATCTCCTGTAAGATCTCATCCATTTGCTCCTAAAAATTCCTCTTAGTCTGATCATCTAATCCTACTTGGGAGGCGTATGCACTAATAACGTTTATTATATTCCCTCCAATAACTAGTTTAACTAACATAATACTATCACCTTTGCTAATGACCGTCATTATATTTTTTACAAGACCCTTGGCAACTATTATTCCTACCTCATTCCTGTGTCTATCCTTGTCACTATAATACAGTTTAAACCCGGTATCCTCAATTTCCTTAACTTTCTCACCCGTCCACTTAGTTTCTTGTACGCATGCTTGATAGATATATGAAAATAAATGTAGTACCACTACGGAGCTACACAAGCTAGTACTCAATAAAATAATATGTCAATCATAGTTGTCAAATCGGGATTCGAATCCTGAATCAAAATGGTTTTGTACCGAATCGCGAATCGAATCCAATTGTGAATCGTAAAGATTCGGTCACTTTTTCTATATTTATCCTTAGATGTAAATATATCTTATAAATATGAAATATATAGACTTAAATCAATGAAAATATTTTTAATGATGGTCTCGTAATTTAATAGGTAAAAAAGGTTCCTATGTAAGATCACCATCTTACCTTTTCCTCCTTTTTTTGATATTTCTTATAAAACATTCTTAATAAAGATAGTAAACAAAAACAAACTCCCAATTTTCAAAGTAACAATAATTTAACAATAACGTTAATATTTAAACAGTAAGCATACATACTTTTTTAAGTAACAATGACCAAATATCAGAATTATTTAGGATCTTTTATTTTAAAAGCCTCAAATATTTTAAGAAGTATAACTGACCTCACCCATGTAATATTCAACTACACTTTAATTTAACAAAATAGTAATAGGTAATTCATGGCATAAGTTATTTTAATTTTAAAGTAGATATATTATGATTTTTTAATAGGAAAAAATGAGAAGAAAGCTTAAAAACATGTTAGGTCTGACTGAATCTGATTAGATCCTATTAAAAACTCTATGATCACTAAAATGACAACAAATCATACATATGCATTGGTTATTTTGGTACTAAACGCTATTAAAAGTTGTATTATGTCATTTTTATGACAAAGATGGAGAAACAAATAGTTGAAAATATGCCGGGCACAATAGTTTCAAGAATTGCATGAATCGTAAAAAGTGAATCGAATCGTGAATCGATTGTGAATCATGCGATTTACTATAGATTCACTTCCAAAATAGATTCACCCATAGATTCGGATCAATTTTGCAAAAATTGCTAATCGAATCGCGAATCGTAAAATTCTAATAACAGATATGTCAATTGTATTGCTTAATTATTTCTAACAAATACATACTTCTACAGAAATATAATATATATACACACACTTTTTATTGGTTATGTGCAAACTTAAGTCCACAATGTAACACAAAATTGATGACATTGTTGTTACATACTTATGCAGTATAAAAAGGATATATTTAAAATAAATATATTTTTGTTGTCAAAGAACGGAATTTTTGGTGTAACAACATTTTTTGATCAGCTAGACAAAACAACTTCAAGACATTAACAGAAAAAGGGCAGATTTTTTTTCATACATTGGGTTCTGAATATTTGAACTCACATTTGAATAATAAGAAAACAAGCTTCAGTATCAATGACTCACCTGGATAGCAACAGATTCTGGAGATGCTCGTTCGATTCTAGTGCTTTGGAGGTCACCCTTTTCCACTACTTTTACTATATAGGTTGTATCAGGGAGGAGCCCTCTCAGACGATAATTTCCTGATGAATCTGTTATTGTCTCCTCATAAAAGCCTTTCGACTCTGACCGGGCTTCCACTGAAACACCTTCTTTTGGCTGGCCAGACAAGAGAGTAACTGTACCCATACCACTGCAAAGTAGTAAGACCATGTCAGCATCTTGTGGGAAAGAAACTGCATAAATGGCAGTGACCATTTAATTAGTAATATAGGTGCTCTATTTTTTTTGAAAATTTTTTTTCAGAAAAAAGGGTTAAGGAATAAAAGGTAAGAGAGGTATGGCTACAGATGGACCTTAACAGATTAGGATTCAAGCTGTCCAGTCCGGGTAGATAAAATAAAAGCTTTATTGAGTAAAGAGTTGCACAACCCCAAAAGTTTATTGTTAACAACCCGTCTACAAAAGTTGAGCTATGCCCGGCCACTAATAACCCAATGCAAGGACATTAAATAAGCATCATGATTTAGTTTCTATTCTGACTATAAGAAAATTCTAGATTAAGAATTGGTCATTCTCGTAAAATTACATTATCTATTTACAAGTATCTAATGCTTTCAAAGTAAGAAAGTACAAGATGTTCTCATCCTTACCCTAAAACCAAGGGATGAAAGGAGAACAGGGACTATGGGAATACCTGTAAGCAACACGTGTGGCCTGGAAGATGACTTCCTTAGCCTCCCCAGATCCAAGGTCAATTGCCTGTGCTGAAGGTGAGAAAGCATACTCCTACAAAACCAAAATTAGTTGTCAGCTGATAGAATTATCACTTAACAGTTACTTCATCATGGGCAGACAAACTAGCCGGTGGTTGAGGTAGTTAACAGTTTACTTCATCATTGGCATACACCATGAATATAAATTCGGCATTCTTGAATGGCTTTTCCAAAGAGTCCATGGAAAGAATAAGTTGCAAACATCATTAGATCCGTAATTTCGAAAAAGAAAAAAGTATAGCAATCTGAGTTCTGAAAAATTCAAACTGGAGAGGGATTGACTTTTAGGCAACAAAAATTGAATTTGGGATTACAATTGACTCAAAAGCTGGTGTCAAGTGTTGGATTCTGCTCAATGAAAATAAGGTTATTACTACAGCATTAGGAATTTAAACCCAGCAAGCATTCAGAATTACCCATTTCCCAATCTGAATGCATCATTATTCCAGTGGATGAAAATTAAGCACTCAAATATTTGACGAGAAACCAGCATATGGAAAGGGGATATGAACAATAAAAAATAAATAATTAAGTACTTCAAGTATCATATAAATGGTGAATTCCGAAATACCTTTAATAGAGGACGAAGATAAAAACTCCCAGGAAATAAGTTTTCAAAGAGATAAATTCCACCACCAGCAGTTATTGAGTTGTTCCTATAACCATTTTCGCCACTCAATGACAACAGAACAGAAGGAAAGGGTTCCCTTGCATCATCTTTAGAAAAAATATGTACAGAAATTTGACCAAGCTTCTGACAATAAAAGGAATGAGGTCCAACAGGTTTTACATAATATCCAGGCTGCAAGAAATAAGAGAAACATCAGGAAGTACGCCGAAAAATCACAAAGGAAGATCATATAAAACTAAATGTGAGCATATTCTGCTAATGGAGAAGATCATTTTTCTCGATACTACATGTAGAGAATTGCCAGAATGTCGTCCAGAATGCAGGCAAAAAGTGCTCTGCCTTCCCATATCTAAATCAAGCACATCACATCTAGCCGTAAGTTGAAAGCCAAACACAAGATCTTCTAATGGGAAATAGAGGCATCAACCTACCTTCCTACTTCTATTCTTCACCAACACTTCATACCCATCAAACATATGCAACATGAAGAAGAAGAAGAAAAAAGATCAAGAAGTTACCAAGCACAATGATCCTGCATGAGTGTTACACAGGAGAAGCCTTAAAGAAGGAAGTATGCAACTAACCACTTCTGCAGACTATGGATTTCAGCTTTTGGGCATTAAGAGAGGACCATATTGAGTTTTTGAATGGAATAAATGGTGAATTGGATATGATTGAGGTTGATTATATCTGAACTCCGAGTTAAAAGCAAAGACTTCGAACTCCTAGATAGGAAAAGAGCAGGGTTTCACTAGAATGGCGGCAAGGGAAAATATTTACTAATCACAAAGAAGGTACCGAGGTGAAAATGACAAAAAAGGTTGCTGTACAATTAACATCCAAAAATTAATTCCAGAAAAAGTACTGCTAATATTTAGCAGAAATGATGGCATGCAAGTTATGTGTAACAGATAACTTCCATTTCTGAGACTGCATAGGATGGTGGTAGCGCCATCACCTTGGCTAACCTTGGCATTTTGGAAGTTTCAAACCTTGAATACTGCTGAACTTCACTAGGTAAAATATTGGAACTAATTCATCGAAATTGTAAAGGTATGAAACTGCTAAAAAAGCCTCTATAAGGAAGTAAATTGATATTATTGATGACACAGATAGCTTGGGTATGATTTTACATAAACAAAATTACGAAAAAAATATGAACTAGAAAATGCATTCTAAACAAAATTACGACAAACATGTGTATTATAAAACGCATTCTCCAATATTTTGTTTTCAATAACATGATTTAGAAGCTAGACCTTCATAGATAGTTACAAAATGCAAATCACTTGATTCAATTTTACAAAATGCAAACATTACAACATTGACATTATTCCACTGTAAATGTCTCATACCTTTGAAGCCTCAATGTTGTAACTTATATCATCATATAGAGGTCCTCCAACAAATAAACCATCTGTCCCTGTTGTAGTTTCAAGAGCTAAATCACCTTTCTTAAATGGGGCATTATGGCTATCTCCAGCAGCAATAATTTTGATATAAACACCAGAAAGGGGTGGAGAAACTGATCCTTCAATGTACAACCCCGGTCGACCAGAAAATGGAGGAACTGAAGCTTGGCAACCCATCATGTGTCACCAAGACCTAACATAACAAGGAAAAAGATTTGAAAACTGCTGTTTCAAAACATCGGACAGAATTTGGAAGTGAATCATTGCACTTACATCTTGTTGTCTAGGATAAAACAAGATTTGCTTCCCACCCTTATTCCTGAAACACATCACAACAGATGTTTAGGGCATACAAAGAACATTAGTAACAACAGAGATGAATTTGAGTCAAATATCTAAGCAAAGAACATAGACAGCAGAGATTTATGTAACTATATGAGCGAAATATAGAAAACAAGAAGGCGGTAAACTAAATATGCTTTTCATAGAAGCACTTATTAACTTATTGTATATGTAGAAATATGGGTGTACTTTTTTCAAAATAAGGAGGGTGGGTGGGTGGGTGGGGTGTGTTGGGACATAAACAATACATCATTGGAACTCGATCTTACACTTTTGAGTTCTTCTTCAATTTAATAAAATAACCAGCATTCACTAAAAGGTCAGCAAAAATAGGACCAAATTGAAACTCAGCAGTAATGCATCCACTCATCTGGATTCTTAAGATAGAGAACATATAACACACCCCCCCCCCCCCCCCCCCCCCCACCAAAAAAAAAAAAAAAAAAACACCCAATGACATAGGGTATACATTTTTCTAATAGTTGGGCAAATGATTAGTGAGAATAACTAAGTTATCAAGTAAGACTACTACAATATATGTACCGTGAGTCCTGAGGAGCAAAAGTAAGTTTTTCTCCAGGATTAGCCCACACTGAATACTCATATACGACAAAACCTGATTGATCATTTCCACTAGCAACAAGTCTGGCAACAGTACCATCCAGAAGAGGACCCTCATTATTTACTAAGTCAACCAATATATTCTCAGGTAATTCATAAACACCATCGAGTGAGCTTGAATCAACATGGATTTGTCCTCCAAGGAGGTATTTCTCTCCTTTTAGATAGATAGGCTGCAAAAAGAACAAGAGTGGAATAAGAGGAAGAGGAAAAACAAAACAAAATGCTTTTAGTAATGACATTAAAGTAACATGGGAAATAAAAATAAACTAGGTCCCATACTGATAGATTTGATGTATCAATTTTCATAGATGAGCTTCCAAAGAAAATACATGAGTTAACAAACTGAAGTTCATGCACTCCAGAAGATTCTACACATAGCTGCTGGGAACCTTTCTGCAGTCCACAAAAAATAAAAACCAAAATTGACTTCCACAACGGAATAAGAGCAGCTCTATAATAGTTTAAGTGAGCTTCAAGATAGAAAAGCTTTAGGGTACTGAGATAACCTTAATTCTCAAATTCACATAGGAACCATCAGGTTGAGTCATGTAGGCATCTACATCATGGGTAGAAATAACATTGGCCCAATAACCTTTCTGCACAAAGGCAATCCCTTTTACATCCTCTGTGCCAACTGCCACAGCGATAGAGCTCTGCTCCCAGCACCACTGGTCTTCTCCTGACATCTCTCCAGGAGAAGTGTGCTTCACCTAGAAAATGAAAGCATTGATCAGTAATCAGAAACTAACAAGCAATTGAAGTTGAGGTTGACTTAAAGTTGTTATCTCAGTAGTCTAAATAACAGAGAAGTCTTCAGGAACTAGAAACTTTAATGACTTCTTTGAAGAGTTATGCGAGAATGTGAACAGACAGATGTAGGGTATTGGACATCGCAAGCTGAGGGCACTGCCAATATATGACAGAGGCATTGGTTTAAGGAAAATGAATGAGGTGAACCTAGCTTTTCTAGCAATGACAGGTCGGCAAACTAATCACAGATTCAAACTCCCCCTGGGCTCAAAGCTCTGAAGGGGATGAAATGTCAATTGTCAATAAATATCCCACAGAACATAGCTTCTGACTTAAATGGACAGAGTTAGGCACTAGCAGGTATATTTTACATAGCTTGGGACGAACAAGATGTGATAAAAGCAATGCATACCATGGTGGTAGCTCACAATTGCTCAGGTTCAAACGAAGTAAAAACTCACAATTTATACAAAAGCATTTTTTGGATGCATGCCCTTTCATCCCTAATTATAGCAAGGAAAACAATAAGATACACACAATAAATTCAAAATAAAAAGAGCAAAAATTGAGCACAGTACCTCAAGCCTGTATTTCCCAGGGAAAACATTGGGAAACAAAAACTCACTACTCTCATCAGTCAAATAAACTGTCTTCCTCTCCTCTTTACTTTTGCCGTCCAACCTTACAAGTGTGACAGAAACCGATGAGCCACATTTCTCCTTGCAAGCTACTTCCCCAAGAACATTCACTTGTGCCTAAATTTTGAGAGCAATAAATAAGATTTTTAAGAAGTTTCACATCCAGTGTGCAGAAATGTACCAATTAAATCCTATCCCAACTAACATTGAAATATTTCTCCCTTTGGACCACTCTATAGCATGTAGTTTCAGAATAGTCTTAGAACTAAGATCCAAGCTCATTGTCAGAAATCCTGATTCATACAGTGGATTTCAAGAGAGATACCATGTTAAGATAATACTATCTGTGCTAACAAACAACTTGATATTTTTTCCGCTTGAAAATTGATTTGTCTTCTCTTCTCTGTGCCATAATAATATGACAAGATTACTGGGATTGAGTAACCAAAGGTTAAAGGATGCTATGTGCAAAGTATATAGAATTTCTAATTTCAAATAATCTAAAAGGGACTATATTACACACTAATAAAAAAACAAAAGCAACATTAACATATCCAGCTCTGAGAAAAATCACCTGATAAAATTCAACATTCAGTACTGGACTGTTAACCACAACATCAACATGAGTTGGCAAAAACAGAAGTCCGGGAGCACTCTCAGGGTTGGCTGCTAAAGCAGACAAACGATATTCACCCGATGGAACCTGAAACACAATGTGATCGATCAGAAAGTGATATAACTGATTTAATAAAGCAAAGCTTAACTTTCATCACTGAAAAGGACAAGGACGAATCAATACACAAAAGAAAAGAATGCTTGCTCATCTGCAAAAGTTAGGATTCAATTTGATCAAAATGATTACAACAGAATTTTCGAAAACTCCCTAAAGCTTCACAACAAACAAAAAATATCACAACTCTCAATAAATGTGACTATGTCATGAAGTCAAAATATATTGCAAAAGTAGAAGCAGAAACTGAAGACCAAGGAAAAATCTCTTGACACCAGTGTCAACATACCTCAAAGCAGAAACTACCACTCTCGTCAGTCGGTTTAACTCGAGGCTTAACATTCTCTGGTCCATGAGTCAAGGCTACCTAGTATCCATACATAGACAAACATAAACAATAATTAAGTTCATATCTGTTGCAAATTTTAATACTAAAGGCCCAAACATGGGTCCCTGTTTCAAACAAACCAAAAGGAAAATAATGTCTTCAAACAAAACCAAAAATAAAAAACAAAAATCAGGAAGAGAGGAAATAAGGCTTCATCCAACCACCACAGCAACCATTACAACAGCCGCTCGCCACACCACTCTTAGGACATCTGCCACTACAACCAGCATCTCCCCAAGGGCCAAAACAACCAAAACATTTTCTACCACCAAAATCACATCCAGTCTCTACAAAACTACCACTACCATATCTGCCCTGCCACCAAATCTACCTCCAATTCTGGAAACACTAAGTCCCATTCACACAACACCACCGTTACTAAATCACCAGCTCATACAAACAACTCCCTGCTGCTACCACCAACTGCCACCACACTATCAAAAGAGTCTTTGCTACCATACCATGACTCCAGATAAGTACTAAGTGCAATTACCAAACTCTCCCCTCTTTTCAAATTGCGGTAACTACTCATACTTGGAAGAAAAAAAAGTTGGAATTGATACAGGAAAATTAGAAGCAAAGGCAAGACACATCTACTCAAACCTAATACATTGCAACCACACTATTGAAGAATAAAACAAAAGATTTGAAATTACCTTTGCCTTGTAACCAGAACTAATCATCTGAACAATGCCACAGACATCATACGAGACTGCCTTTAATATCCACAACTGAAGCCATGTTTGGCAACACCTAATGATTCATATTCATTACAAATGAATAAAAGGAAACGACAACAGTCAGTCGTGATAGCAAAAAACAGAATTGATACAAAGTATAGATGCAGTAAATTTTCAAATACATTTAAGAAAAAATGCATCTTTAATGCCCTCAAGAATAGATCAATCTTATAATTAGTTCAAATAAATGAAGCTTTTGATTAACTTTACCAAAAAGTCCTTGAGTTTGTCAAATGTGTAATGCTCCTTCTTCGCTTCTATCAAATAGCAACTGGAGGTAACCTACAAACATTCAACAACTACACCAATCAAAACAACTAGTACAGAAGAACCACAAGTATGAAATATTATAGTTTGTGTGAATTAATGCTATCTGACATAATAAAATGATGTGCTCGCCTAAGAATCATAGACCTTTCTGGATACTAACTATCATATCAAGTGTTTGACAAAAGACCAAATGAGAAACAGAGAGACCAATTAGTTGGAATACAAGGCCTTACTGATTAAGAGTTCAGCTAAAGTATATAATCAAAAGAAGATGAAACAATAAAATCAACATTATAGGAAGATAGAAATCCAGTGTACCAATTAATAAGCCATATAAGGTGACAAAGCGAGAGAGAGAGAGAGAGAGAGAGAGATGGGGGGGGGGGGAGGGGCAGAGGGAGAATAGAACATGTGATCATCATGAGCACACTCATCAAATTACCTGGTCAAGCTTGTAATATCCGTCTTTGTCAGTGATAGACCTTTCATGACCATCTACTACAATTTTTACACCATCCACTCCCATGCCATTCCCATCAACTACACGACCCCCAACAGAAAATCCAGTGACCTACATCAATTACAAAGAATGCACTAAATGAATATCTACTACAAAGACAAGCATTGGAACTAAATTCATGTCAAAGGAGAAAGTTGAACTCCTAGAAGTATGAGAAGAACATAAAGGAAAAACTACAGAGTAGATTAAGCAATTACACATAGCAAATAAAAGAAGGCAATTAGGTGGAGACAAGACAAGATATGAGAGAGAGTGGAGATTGTACACGTGGCAGCAGCAACAAATGGAGGCAAGCAGACAAATGCAGCAGCATCAAAGGAGAGTGGGGCTGCACAGGTGCTAGTGGATATGGTTAATCATGGTTGGGATTTGCGATCTGTTGCCATTGTGCTGTCATGGTGACAGCAGGGAAGTTTTAATGTTTTATTAGTTTATTAACTTATTTACTTATTCACTCTTAAAGGAATGTTGAGATGATGAGTGCTGTTCACACATGAGATAAAGAATATTGTGAGATTCTAAAAAAGACTGCATGTGAAGCAAAATCAATTATTATAATTATATTTAGTGAACCAGTTAATACTCAAAACATTACAGTAGCTACTGTTCACAAGGCACTGCAAGAAGTTCTTTTAGTGTCAGTACTTAAGCAGAAGTGGAACGCTATTGTAGATTTGGCTACAATTGGTGTTGGCGTGCAACAAACTCACTATGTTTAGTTATGAAATGAATATATCATCAAAAGAAGATATCCGAAGAAACGGAAGCTCTCATATCAAAGAGGTGTAGACATATAGACATTCTAGTTGGCAATAAAAGCAAACCGATACATTTATCATAAAATAAAAATAAAAGCAAACCGACACCATACCTGAAACTTTTGGATAACTGTTGCATGATCATGCTCAACAGACACCAACATGGAGGAAGGTGAAACATCAAAAACCGTATTCTCACCCTTGTAGTATGGTATAAGCTCGTAAACCCCTGTAATAATTTCAGAGAACCAAAAGCCAGTGGGTTCAACTAAAAAGCCATTCATTTAACGGAAAAGATAACAAACATTTCCTTATGCATCTCAACATGGCAATACATTTAAAATAATCCCAGAACTATGCTACATGGGCTCAGGTGGGGTGCAGGGTGAGAATATGTGTCAAGTGTTGGATTCATCCAAGGTTTAAAAAAGTGGTGTTACATAACGGTTGTGGCAGTAGGTACTACCCATTACGCCCGCTTTTGCGGTGTGATGGAAATTCACACATGTAATGCCCGTTTCGGTGTTACGTAACGACTGTAGCGGTATCATAATGGCCGTAATGGCCCGTTACACACATTTATAATATTCTGAACATCTTCCTTTCAAAAAAAAAAAATTACAAAATATATATTATACACATTCTACAATATTCAGTAGCTCAAAAAAAAAAAAAATTTGTCTCAATTTTTATTTTTTATAATAATTTTATTTAATAATTGTAAATATTTTTAATTTAGTTAGTTCATGCATTAGTCAAAAAAAAAATTTGTAGACATTTAAAATCAATTATTATTAAAAATAAATAAATAAAATAAGAGGTACAATATGGATTTATGACATATAAAGTTATTAATTATTGAAATAAAATGTAAAAACCTCCTTTTATAGTGTTTTAAGAATATGAAATATATTGGATCATACTTAAAAATTAAAACTAACAAAAAATGATCAAAATCTATTTTAAACCCCCAATAAATGTGATTCTGAAAAAAAATAAAATAAGCAAATCAGGGTAAGTTTTTTTCAAATTGTGCGAAAAATAAAAAAATTCACAGTTCCGGTTACCGCAACTGTTACATCACGGCCTTTACACCTCACAACCGTTACGGTGACAAGAACCGCGTTTTGAAACCTTGATTCAATAGCTCAAAAAAAAAAAATTTGTTTATGTCTCAATTTTTATTTTTATAATAATTTCATTCAATAATTGTAAATATTTTTTATATAATTAGTTCAAGTATTAGTCAAAAAAAAAATTGTAGACATTTAAAATCAATTATTCTTAAAAAAATTAACAAATATGAATTTATGACATATAAAGTTATTAACCATTAAAATAAAATGTAAAAAGCTCCTTTTATAATATTTAAAAAATATGAAATATATTGGATCATACTTAAAAATTAAAACTAACAAAAATTGGTCAAAATCTATTTTAAACCCCAATAAATGTGATTCTGTAAAAAAAAATATGCACACCAGATAAGTTTTTTTCAAATTGTGTAAAAAATAAAAAAAATTCACGGTTCCGATTACCGCAACCGTTATGCTACGGCCTTTACACCCCACAACCGCAACCGCACCACCGCAACCGCTTTTTGAAACCTTGGATTTATCTCATTCTCATTTTCAAGGACATTAGGACACAGCAACATTTTATATATCTTAAAAATTATTTTATAATGAAAGTTTTATGCATGGACATCTAGTAGACTCTACTTCTTAAGGATACTTAGTGGGTGCGTAACCAACTAAGTTTGTCGGACGCATATCCTATACTCTTTTGAGTGTCATTGCCCGACACAGGTACGTTACAGATTCAGAAAAGTCCATGTAACATAAGCTCAATCAAGATTAATGCTAACTAAGTAAATAGAAACATGAATGGAAGCACACTTTCTTCTTTGCTTTCCAGGTATGGTCCTTTGAAATTCAATATAAATTTTCAGTACATATTGTAATGTAAAGCTCCGGTTTCATTCATCTGAAACAGTTCAAAAACTAGGTAGGAGCCAAAACCTAGTCATCTTTCAGAAATATATATATATATATATATTTTTTAAAAAACAATATATAATAGTCTCGTAGGTCGTTTTCAAGGAAAAACAATAAGTATTTCTATCCAGGTGTAAGCTAAGTATGTATTAGAATGTTCATACAAGATGCAGCTAAGCAAAAGTAGGATATCAAGCGCATAGGAATTACCGCAAGGTATTGATTTAAATGTGAACATTCCCTCTGCATCAGAGACAGCATGACAGAGAGCTTTTCTTTGCCAGGGGCATTACCAGAGCCAAGGGCACAGTCCACCCTCGAGATATCATTTGAGTATAAATAAATGTGAACCCCTAAGATGGGATCTCCCTAAAAAAAAAAGGAAAAATAGAAGAAAAAGAAGAAGAAAGAAAAGATGACACAGATCATTCATTAGTTTCACTCACTTGCACATTACATTGCAACATACCTCAAACAACAAAATTCAGCAAACCTCAATTCCTATAAATATGTGCACACGTTTATAATAAAGCATGACACTATCAGTCCACCCAAGTTCTTCAGATATCTGCAGGGTCTCCTATCTCCAAACAGTTAAAACCATGTTACGAAACAATAGAGCATGGCATCTATGGAAAGAAGGTCAAACCAACTACTGTGAGCAGTTTACTCAAAACGGGGTGGTTGAGATTAACTGGCTTTGCTAGCTAAGGAGTGCATTTGTTGAAAATGGAATTGCATCCAAGACTGTATTCTACTACCAAGGTTCACATTTTGCAAGGTTGCAACTAAGAAAACAACAAAATTATCAAAAAGCCACATTACTCAATAGCAAAATTGCATTTGTGCAATTAAACATGTCACACTATGCATATAAGGTAATAGGAATAGCATAAGGAAAATGTGGTGCATTTTCAGCATTTTCATTATTAAAATACCAACAACAACCAAACATAACCAGAAACAGAGAAAGTCACCTAGTAATGGAAATAACATCTATTGATACACAATTAGTACAAGCATGCAGACCAAATCAATCTTGTACTCAGTCGTAATAACGAATGCAATGATGTGTGCATAACATCAGCTGTTAGCTTGAGTCGCATCTCCTAACACACCAAAAAAGGAAGATGCAGGATTCAAATCCCAATTGGTAAGTGAGGATCCATCTACTTATCAAGAAACATATATCCGTATCCACATACACACACGGGTGCATACTTATCAAGACTCTTGTTTGTCAATAACCAGAGAAAGAAAACTCCTGTAAATTGAAGGTTAAAGGGACTATAACATATTGAAGATGGGAGCAGCCTGCAATTTATCAACTGAAACAGAACAACAATAAACTGCTACATCCAGAAATACAACTCTGTTTATATGAAACTAATTTTAAATTTGAGAAAAGAAAACATTGAGGCATCCATCACCTACGCCACATGGCAGAAACACAAACACATGCCGATATAAATCCTTGAATTATTTTGTTGATAAATCATTGAAAATTGATGTGGAAAATACTGTAAAAGTATTCTATTTCCACAGTTCGAATGCTATAAAGCCTATAATATTCATTCTTGTTCATGCACACTTGAGTTTATAATTAAATGATAAATGACATAAAATTTATTAAAGAATAAATTTTTAATCAAGTGACACGGATTAAAATACGCAAACCACCAGGGACCTTCAACCTCAAACCCACTTGATTCCCAAAGATTTTATAAAATGAAATAAGTAAGTAAAAATATGAAAGTGAAAAGAATGGCACAGCTTATTTTATAAGAAAGCAATACAAGGAAATTGCATTTTGTGAAACAATTATTAGTGCAAAAAATTACCTGAGCAACTACAGATCCACGAATATCATAGCCAGGGACAAAGAAAATGTCATCAACCAAACCATTCTCAAACCCCAATTCAACCTGCAACAAGTAAAATATAGTTGCAGCTCAAGCAAAAATATATAGGCGTGCACATGTGTGTTTTTTGGTGAGTATGGGGGGAGAGAGCCACACAACAAATAGCAGCAAGGCGAAATAGAAAGCCTTTGAAATGAAAACAAGCATCTGACCTCTGCAGAACCTCTAACTTCAACATTAAAATCAGGACGTGAAGCACGTAGTTTGTATTTTCCTAAACCCAAGAACAGCTAATGTTAAGTCAGTGAACCTATGTTCTTGACAATCAATAACAATTAAAAACAAGAAGAGCATCAGGTAAGATTTACAGGAATAACAAGAAAACCAGAATACTGCGAATAAATTATGGTTTGCTATAAGTCAAATTCATTATTTCCAGAAAACACTTCTTAACATTATTTAGAGATGGTTAAATGAGGTTTTCAGATGAAGTTCCAGAACAAGTTTAGAACAGTCAACCCTTTGTTGGGTCACTATCAAGTGAACTACAGACCTGGGATAATGTTAGTGAACGAGTAACTTCCTGTTGGTGATGTTAAAACAGATGTGACAAGATCACCCGTGGGAGATAAAAGCTCAACATTTACATTTGATGGACCCCCATTTTTATTTGAACAGCTCTCTCCACCAACAGATCCCACAACTCTTCCAGACACGGTGAACCTACAGATATAGGAAATTTAGGAGAGTGATACACAGCACAATATGGAAGCAAATAAATTTAGAAAGAACAATGCAAATAATGCAAAGAGAGTTGACAACATGAATAAAATACCACAGGTTTCATATATGTTTAAAATAATAATAATAATAACCTAAAGCAACTGAGCATACCCGGTGAATCTAAAATTTATATCCTCATTTGCATTGCAACCAGCCTGATCAACAACGACAGGAACCTACAAGAAAATTATTTTTTTTCCTCTCACATTTTAGGTCCAACAACAGAATTACAAAATGCACTCCTACAAAGGACTGGAAACATCCTACATGGGAAACATTACATGCTGACAAGTTGACAACTAATATACTTAACTTGATCTGGATCCCATGACCATCCTTCTGGTCCCTTGACTTTAATTACAAAGGAACCCTGTAGAAGAAAGCATTAAAGATGAAAACTATGCAATATAAGGAGGTCAAACAAGCATGTCAAGAAAATAAAATGCCTTGCTGATGGAGTAGGAAATTCTAGCCCTGATTGTGTTGGATTTTTTTTCCAAGCATTATATTTTTTATTTTCATGGGAATAAAACCTCTCTGCATGTGGGGATAAGACCACATACATCCAACCCTTCTTAGACCCCGTAGTGGTGGGAGTCTCATGCACAGTTGCACTAGGCTGCCCTTTTTTTATTGTTATTTTCTTACAAAGATGATAATAAATGGATGAAGTCTGTTGTGGCCAGATGACACCCCACCCAAATTGGACATTAAGCACACTTAAGACATAACCAGCTCTACTTTGAAGTCTTTGAAGTTTGCATGGTAAACTGAACCAGAAACAAGTGTTAAAAAGAGACTTAAAACGACTGCACCAAGAAAGATTTACTAAGCGCAATCAACTTGACAAACTAGCTCACAGCCTCAGAAAAAGGAAAAAAAAAGAAAAAAAAGAAAAGATATAATGCCTGCAATTCATCATCCTGTTAAGAAGAGCAACTGAGCATAAAGAGCTGCAAATCGAAAACTTCAGTTTTTAACCTTGATCACCTGATTATTCAGCGCATGCTTTGAAGCAGATGAGAACATACTTGAGGTTTCTAAACAATCTCATTCATTAGCATCCAACCTTCAAATGAATATATATTCCAGTTACGTGATTTACACAATTTACTATATATTTTTTTTATTTATTGTGCCTTATTAAATTTTGTTTAATAGAAAATATCTTTGCATATTTGAACAGTGGAACAGGTATAGAACCAAAGTCCTAACCCAAGGAGTGTTTGAAGTTCCCAATTATCTGCCCAATTTTCATCCCTAATCAACATATCTCACCTTCCAACTTTCAGAAGTTTGGGTGGCCCTAAGACAATTAAATAACCAAAGCAAGCAAGACTATCCCACCCGTTGAACCAGCTTACACTCTGCATTCTTTCAAAATCAGTGATTGGTCAAGTTTTTTAGAGATTGTACAGACAAGACCAATTGCAAGATCAAGGCATGACATACATGATTTCATATTTGATAAAATATGGTAGATACACAGAATCTGAAACATGATTTATTTTACAAAAAATACCTTGTCGTACACTGGAATGAAGTAGTAACCATTTGGAGCACACTGTGTTCTATCCTTTACCAATCCATCCAACGTGCGAAGCTCAATCTATAATTTGACAATAAAGTTCTTTCCAAACTTAGATATCTCTGTATGTATATCTTGTAAGCATGCATTTGAGACTAATCAAAGCTTTGGTAAACAATCTCCTACAACTACTAGTCAACTAAAAGTAACACTTTCAAACAAATTAGGCAACAAGCAAAATTAGGCATACCGTGATGTGAGAATAATCCAATTTAGTATCAGTTGGCTTCCTTGACTTGATCAGAATTGAACTTGCCTACAACATAGAAATCCACGCCCTTTTTTGATAAGCACCATTAAATTGCCAAGGAAAGAACAGAACATATATAAATAAATAACAATTCGATATAATCGCTAAGATTTAAGAAGAAACCAACGCAAAGAACTTGCGCATGACAATTGCAACCTTCCATTCAGATCAATACATCCTTTCTTCATCTCGAAGGAAAACATGTTAGGAAAATAGTTTCTGGAGAAGATTTATATATTTTTCTCGGAAAGTTTTTCCTGGGAAATTCAACGAGATTTACCTCAACAAATCCACCACAGCCCTGGATCAAATCAGCAGTGGCGTAGGTAGTTGCAGTGATTATTATCGTGAAGAAGCTCAAAAGCAAACAATCTTTGAACGCCATTGATGCGGAGAGATTGATCTCGCATCACAGATCTCACACTCCTCCCACTTGGACTGGAGTATAAAAATATAAGTTGATCTTTCCTCACCTGGATTGGACTGCGAGGGTTTATGGTTTTAACCTACAATAACATCCATGGACCATGGTGTCGTGCAATTGGGCCGCAATAATTAAAATAAATAAATAAATATTAGGCATTTATGCCTTTTATGTCCAAACAAGACAAATGTTACATAAATTTATTATAAAAAAAAACTAAGAAAATTATATTAATCTTACTTAAAGTTTTAAAAAAATTATAATTAATTCAATCGACTTATTTAAAATTTTAAATCATACAATAAATTGGTACATGTTATTACAGATTCCTTAATATTTGACTATTTTACCTTTTTGTTTAAAACAAAATTGAATTCTTGGATATTTAACCCTTCTCGAGGTTAGTAATATTTTAACTAGTCCCATAATTTTTAGTATAATTATATTAATGTGTCTTAAAATTTATTTACATAACAAATTACAAGGAAGAGGCAGTGGTAGTTGGGGAAGGGGGAAGACAAGAGAAGAAGACTATTATGTATAAGAGTCGTGCTAGATGAATTGTTCATTAAGATGTTAAAGGGCCGAGGGGTTGTGCGGTGTAGTGTTGAAGAGGGAGGAGGAGGTTTGGCAAAGTTGTCTAGTGGTGAAGGAGGGTAATATTAGAGATTTTGCCTCCGTTTGGGAAGTGGGTTGGTTTTTTGGCTTTTTAGCTTTTTTGGCTATATGAGCCTGGGCTCAAAAGCTTGGTTTGAGAAGGGCTTTTGGCTTTTTGGCTTTTTTGACTTTTTTGTGAGAGAAGAGTGTAATGATTATGGGGTTGGATGGGATGTTTTGTCTGTTGTGGCTCATGAGCCTATTCTGTCTTTTGTGGCTCATTGAGCCAAAAAAGCCCAATGAGCCCTTGCCAAACCAAATGTTCTATTAAATGTCTTATATGAGTGTAGCACATTCCACATTTATGTGAGATATTTAATAGAACATTTGGTAAAATATTTGGAATCCTTAATATTTTTCGGTGAAGTATGGGTGGGGTTGTTATTATGATCATTGATTATATATTTTGTATAGATAAAAAATATTAATTGATCTATAACAACATAAATCAACTTGTCATGCAAATTTAAAATTTAGACGTAATCACGTCACATGAAGTACCTAATTACAATATAAATTATAATTACGGCTAAGTTTGGGAAGTTTAGAATAAGTGTACTTTTTGACTTTTCTTGTATTATGTATAGAAAAAGTAGAGAGGAGATGTTGATTGATGTGACCCAAAAAAGATAAAAAGATGAAATAAGTGCACTTATATTGGGATGTCAAACTTCTAAATTTTAAAATAAGATTAAAAAAATCTCAAAAGATGTTAAAAAATAATTAAGAATAACATGAAAATTTGAAAAGTTAACTGAAATCTTGACTTTTTAATACGGTAAAAATTATGGCACTACTACAAAAATAGTTAAAGATCACACTTTGACAAAAAAAAAAGATCTCACTTTTATTGAAAGTGTGATAAAAAAAATTAGATTGATATTTTAATCACACTTAATTTGATTGAGTGTGATAATATTTATTTTTTATGTCACTTTTCAATTAAGTGTGATTATATATATATATATTTTTTAATCACACTTTTTAATTAAAAGTGTGGTTATACATACACTATTACTTTTTAATCACACATTTTAAACAAGTGTGATTATATATATATTTTTTAATCACACATTTTAATTAAAAGTGTGATCATTTATATATTTTTTAATCATACATTCTAATTAAAATGTAATTATATATACACTATTACTTTTTAATCACATTTTTTAAATAAGTGTGATTATATATCTATTTTTTAATCACACCTTCTAAATAAGTGCGATTATATATAATATTTTTAATCACACTATTAAATAAGTGTGATCAATATATATTCCTTTAATCCCAAAAATTAAATTCCAAATTTCATCCTGACGCCCAGCCCTAGTCCCTTCACTCTCTCTTTGTCTCTTCCTCTTCTCTCTCTTATCTGAGATCCAGATCGTGAGGTAGATCAAAATCCAGATCCCATCGCCAGCCGCCACGCCTTCGTTGGAACTCCCGAGCCTCTCATCTCAGTCGCTGCATCTCTCTTTCTGTCTTTCGACAATGACGATGAGATCACGTTCTGGATGACAGTAAGATCAATGGTTCACGATGACAATCTGGAAACCGTACCGAAGATGGGTTAAATGTAGAAATCTAGATGATAATGGGTTTGCGATTCGTATGACGATCTCGAAGCTGTGTTGGACCAGATCTTTTCTTGCGATTCACCAAGATCAGAGGGTTTATCAAAACCCCAACGAATACATGGGCATGGCAGGGTAGAGAAGAAGGTAATGAAGCACGGAGAGAGAGGGTTTATCGATTCTTCAACTATTTGTTTACAATGGTTCTTGTATTGCAGTCTTGCAGGTAAATTTTGCCTGTTAGTCCTGAAGTCATAGAAGGTGTATTTCTCATTTTGGTTTCAATCTGAGAAATGTGTTAACCTTGAATTATTGTTTGTTTAGGTCACAGTGGTTATTATGCTTAGTAGAATCAACGTGGAGTTGAGAAATGAAAATGTTGATGCCAATCTATTGTTTTCCTGCAGAGAATGGATCCAACCCCACAATGGCAATTGCAGCAACTGCTGCAGGTGATCAGCAATTGCAACAGACTACAAATGTAACTGAGAAAGAGAAAGAGAAAGAGAAAGAAACATCAATAGCAAGCAACGACAACGACAATGACAATGACAATGGAAGTGGCAAAGAAAGCCCCTATTTGCATGAGGAAAGTGATTTACCAGAAAGGTATATTACTTTTTGGATCAACAGAAATGCAACCCATAATAGCAATCCTCATGTTTTTAATTAGATTTTCCTTAATTATTAGTTTTTTTGCAATCCCCTGGCTTTTCTGGGTTCATTCTACTCTGGGGTTTGAAATAATCTCTTTTTAAGTTTGCATTTATTGTTTTGAAAATGTTGTTGTATTTGAATGTAGCCTGGAACACAACCTCCCTGATTGTCCCTTTGCATCTCCTAAAGCTGATGTGGACTTCTTTGATGATAAGTTAGCCATAATTGAATGATTTAGTTTAGTTTTACAGGGATTTTTTGTGGCTCCTTTTCTTCAATCTCACTACTGTTGTTACTCTTAAAGGTATTAAGAAGTTCTCCTCATTCGTTCGTTATTTAAATCCTTTTATTTTCATTTCAGATTTCAATCTCTTACTCAATTCATTGTTATTCACGTGGCTTATTCCAAAAATCTGTTTTCCATAACTTATGTTGATTGCATAGGATATCTTTAGAGTTGAGTGAGTCGACCCAGATGGTAAAAAATTTGATAGAGGTATGTTTTCTAGTTTGGTCATGTATCCTACAGTTTCTTGTCTTGTTTTTTTTTTTTTTTTTTTTTAAATAATAAATTTATATATATGATATGGGAAAATAAGTGTTTCTGCAATAATGTTTCTTATACCTAATCAATCCATTTGAAGTAAACCCCTTTATAAATTTGTGAAATATATATACAATATCTATTATGTGTTTTAATGTTATGCTATATTTGAGCTTAAATGGACTTGGGGGGTTGAGTTTATAAGCATATCAGGGTTTTAATTTAACTGGATTTTGGCCTGATGATAGCATTATTGTCCAAAAATATGAAGCTTATTATGAGAGGATGTTCAGGCTATCATTCTTAGGCAAACAATAGTTTTGTGGGTGCTCAGGCTCACTACAATTGGCTTGTTATGGCTATGGGTTTACACAATTCCATAGGTGGTAGAGTGATTGCCCTTGTCCGAGGAGTGTGGATAATTTAATTTATCACCCAAAAAAAAAAAAGAAAAAAAAAGGCTGGTTTATAACTGTTTAGTCCAAGGAGTAGAATTTTCAGGCCTTAGAGTAAAAATTTATGAGAACTTAAACTTTAATGGGGAATTTTTTGGTTGGGTTGAGCCTTTCAAAGCAGAGCATGGGCATGGATGAACTGGATGTACCTTAGCAAGTGTTATACGTTGCCTGTTGAAATTATTGGCCCCAATTGGGAACCATCTTGTGTGCTGAAATGATCATATACATTTGCACAATTTGATGTGCATGCAATGCATCATGTGGTGGTTTCTTTTGGCCTGGAATATTCAGTTCAGTATTTTGAAGTGTTATACAAGTGGGAGCTTGAGGTGTTGGAGGTTGTCATTGAACTTCTTATGCCATCAACATCATTGGCATGCCTACAGAGGTAGGCTGTGAATGATGGCAGATTTGAGATGAGTTCTTAATGCACTAAAGATTCAGGACCAATTGTGGACAATAAATGGCACACAATCAACCAGTAAGGAAGCAAATCTAAGATGCTAATTCATTTTAGTTGTATGATAAAGTAGTATTTAGGTTTGTGTAATTTAGAATTTTGTCATTAGGTTTAGTTTTCTTAGTTGCAAGGTAACCTCCTTCGAAGGTGAGTGCTTGCAAGCTGCTTGTAAGCAGCTTGTTATCTAGTTTGATGTAGTGGTTGCATGTAGGCAATGTGTCACCAGTTTGGGTTAAGTGGCTGCATTTTTGCCACTTGTTGCTTTCTTATTTTGTGCCTTTTCTATTCCTACTTCATAGCCTCCTCACCATAAAGTAACCTCCTTAGCTATTATATATAGGGCTATAATCTCTCTTGAAGAGGTTTTTTTAGGAATTGATATTTCAGATTTTGTTATTTCATTGTTGTCGTATTTTGTTTTTCATTAGGGCTTGGTTTTGAGTCCCAAAGCTCGTGGAATTCGAGCTCGGTTGCTTGATTTTCCAGAATCCTGTCCTAAAATCTGGTTCTTGCATATTTTAGCCTTAATTTGAGTGTTATTCGGGTTCACCACCTTTGTTTGTAGTTATTGAAGCATCCAACCAAACTACATGATGTTCCATTATAAGGTCTTGGGGGAAGGAAGGGGTGTATGGAGTAGTGTTGGTTTTCCTTGGAAGAGTATTTGGTGTGTTAAGGTGATTTCCTGGTTGATATCTTTACTACAAATTGGCTCTGAGAAAATTTCTCACTAGTAATAATGTGGTTAAAAGGGAGAAGGTACTCCCCTAATTGGTTATAATATCTTTTAATGACATCTTTATATATATATATAAGAAGAATAAGATGCAGAATAATAACATATTTAATATATCTCCCTTTAATGATAATTAGGTACTTTTGATGTATTCAAAGAGTCTTTATGGCTTCTCTGAAATATAATGCAGCGTCTGCTAGTGTTTGGAGCTAATAGTTTCATAATGTGTTTCTTAGTTTCTCAAATTGAAGCAGTCAGTGAGCAGCTTGATATGCACATGCAGCTAGATGTAAACACAGAGATATATCCTCTTCATGATGGGGAGAAATTCATGATAGTATTAGCATCCACTCTAAACTTGGATGGAACACTTGACAGTGGTTATTTTACTCAGGTAATCTTAATCTTCCTGTAACTTATTTTATTACTGATGAATAAACTTTGAATACTACATTAGTTGTCACATTATTATTAATGGTCATTTAGTTCTCACACTATTATTAGTTGGTGACTTGCCCTTGCAATTTGACCCAAGTCATTCAAGCTTAGTCCTCAGACATGGTGTGAATTGTGATGATTTTGATTGAGTAATGCAAATATCCAATTCCATCTCTCCACACTCTAGGAACAGGTTCCACTCTTGGTCATATTACTGTAATCCATTTGTTCAGAGTGTTGAATTTTCATTAGCCTATATAAAGTAGTCGGTAACATGATAGATAAGATCTGTGTACTCAACCCATACGACTTGAGATCAATTCAAATATAATTTGCTTGTAGGAGCTTATTCTTCATTTTTGGGACAACAACTTTCAATTTTCAATGTGTTCTAAGAACTAATTTTGCCCGCTATACATAGGACTGATAGGACTGACTGGTTTATTCTAACTAGCTATGCAATCAATTGATGAATTTTCTAGTCTTTCCTTTTAGGTAATTCCTTTTCCTTTTTTCTTCTCTTGCTCCTACATTTGCGAGCTTTCTTTCATGATCAATTGTTTATTCTTTCGTGATTTCTAACCAAGAGTTCTTTAAAAAGATTAGTAGAGTTTAGTCGTCATTATTAAGACCCGCACTATAGCCTTTGATAAGTAATCTTCCACTTGTTTTCTTTCATTTTAGATGAACCTACTCAAGGTTATGCCCAAGTTTAATGCCCGGATGGTTTTTTAAATTTCTTAAGCTCACTCTTTATTTTAAAGTGGTTTTAGTATATGAACCATGTTCTTATTATATAATATCATCAAGTTATTATCAACAATACAGAGAGTCTTCAATACAGTGTATGAGTTCACAACCTTGGTATTATCAACAAATTTAGATTTTGTATTGACCTCACAATGTTGACTGGCAAAAAACCTTAATTGCAGGCGATCGGCACTGATCATTATTGCTGTGTTGATGCTTATTCTCTCTTATTGGTCTTGGTACGTATCATCGGAAATTCACATTGATGAGTTTTTTGCATGTGGCTCAGGCTCTTATTCACTGTTATCCACTTATAAAATTAATTTTTGTTGCAGTGCTATCCATTCTTGGGCACAAACATGCAATTCAAATGTAAGATTTCTCTTGTTAAAATTTACTTTTTGGAAGCTAAAATCTTGTTAAAACAGGTGTTTAACTTTTTAGTTTATTCATATGCATCAGCAGTTTCTGAATTAATTTGTGTTTTCATTTTTCAGGTTAGAAACTTTTTGGAGAGATGCAAAATATGGTCCAAGAATTAAAGAACTTAGTTTTTTTATTTTTTAATATATGTAAGCACAGTTAATTTTTTTTTATTTAGTTCCTTTGTATATATTTTTGAATATTTAATTTTCATTTATGAAATATATGACGTTATTCTATTCAATATGTGATTATGATTCAAAATATAGTATATAGTGTGTATTACATTCTTCAAATGTGCATACAAAAATAATATTGATTATTTTTCAAATATGTCGAATCCTTTTTTTATCACAGATTTTATTAGTTATTATCACACTTAAAAGATGTGATCTAAATGTTATTAATCACACTTAAAAGATGTGATGTAAATATTTTTAATCACACTTAAAAGGTGTGATCTAAATGTTATTAATCACACTAAAAAAGTGTAATTAAAAATGACATTTTTTAATCACACTTCCAAAGGTGTGATCTAAATATTTTCAATCACACTTAAAAGATGTGATGTAAATATTTTTAATCACACTTAAAAAGTGTGATCTAAATGTTATTAATCACACTTAAAAAGTGTGATTAAAAATGATTTTTTTTAATCACACTTCTAAAGATCACACTTAAAAGGTGTGATCTAAATATTTTTAATCACACTTAAAAAGTGTGATTAAAAATGACCCCTTTTAATCACACTCTCAAAGATCACACTTTAATAAAATTTAAAAGGTGTGATTAAATAATATACATCACACAAAAAAAGTGTGATATTTATCTGTTTTTGTAGTAGTGTGGCTACTTGCTTTAGGCCTTTTTATAAAATAAAATAACAAAATTTAAATAATATCTAATATTTTATTGATGTATTGACTTAATTCGTTGTGTCTTCTATAATTTATACTGTATCTGAAATTTAAACAAATTATTGTAACTTTAATTTAAGGCCCACCATTTTATAGTTCTTTATTTTTATTTTTATTTTTATTTTTTGTATTAAGTTCTCATTTCGTACATACTAAAATATTTACCAAAACAATTAATAAAGGGGTTGAGAGAGAGAGAGAGAGAGGGGGGGGGGGGGGGGGGGGGGTGGGGACATAAGCACAAAAGCATTTATAATAAGCAACTGGCAGTTGATTAAAGAAAGCTTTTTGTGTTTATATGTATACAATTTTATTTTTTTTTATGTCATTCTTTTTTTTTTCCTTCCCCGTGAAAGCCATGAATGAGTCTAATTTGATAAATCATGTCATTTACAATATGTTTTAAAACATGTTTTGACTTTGCATGATTTAATGGTTATAGCATTTGCCACGAAAACTTTTCCCAGTGATTGGCCTAGATTATGGGAGATGTTACACAAATAGACAACCTATAAAATGCAATGAAATGCAGAAGACTCGGATATGACAGGCCTTCAAGAACCAACAACAAAGTCTTCTGTAACGATTTTCACTCCCTTCCATTCATTGTCAACCATTTGCTATAGGAGCATTGATGTGTGGATGAGAAAAGATAGGACAAACAGAGAGAGAACAAAGAAACCCCAATTGAGATCAGAGCATATCAATGCACCATCTCTTCTTTTCCTGGTTTCATCCCCGGTAATCCGGGTTAGTTTGCTGATACTTTGAACCCCAAATGGACAACAAGAGATGGTTTAGTTTAATCTCTTAAGCTCCCAAAAGAAAAACCCATAAACTAGTTTCAATTATTTGAGGCGTGCAGGAAAACTTATTTCTTTCTCTCTGTTCCCCCCTCTAAAGCCTCATCTGTTTTCCTGTACGCCAACTTCATTCCTCTCTGTCAAGAAATTCGTTTGTAGCCATGCAAACCATTACACACATTTTTCTTTCTCTTTTATGCCTATCTCTTGTTCTCAATCCCCAAAAAGCATTGAGCTCAAATCCAACATCGTTTGCATTAAGTTGTGGCAACAAAGACGGTGGTACTGACAACGATGGCAGAAAATGGGAATCGGATTCAAAATACCTAGTCACGTCTGATAAATCTGTTGAGGCTGCGGCTCAAGTCCAAGACCCTTCTGTACCTTCTCCAATACCATACATGCATGCAAGGTTCTTTAAGTCTGAAACAACGTACAAATTCGATGTTAATGGAAGCAGTCGTTATTTTCTTAGGCTTCATTTCTATCCATCATCATACCCTGACTTCAACACCACCAACTCCTACTTCTCAGTTGTTGCTGGTGGGGTTACCGTTTTGAATAATTTTAGCGCTTCCATTGCAGCTCAGGCTCTCACACAAGCTTACCTTATGAAAGAATTTTCTTTGGCTCCTTTGGACAAAGATTCCCTTAGTGTCACCTTCAAGCCTTCTGACAAATATAATGGATCTTTTGCATTTGTCAATGGTATAGAGCTTATACCATCGCCTGAATTATTTGACTTGGCAACAATGGTGGGGTTCGATGACCAGCCTCTCAGTGTCAACTCTGCGAATGTTCAAACAATGTGGAGATTAAATGTTGGTGGCCAATATATTTCTCCTTCTAATGACTCCAGTGGCCTTGGCCGAAGTTGGTACGATGATTCGCCTTATATTTTCAGTGCTGCAAGCGGGGTCACCAGCCAAGCCGACAATAATGTCACAATCCAGTATAGAAATTTTTCAGCATCCATAGCTCCAGTTGACGTGTACAGAACTTCAAGACAAATGGGTTTTGATGGGAATGTCACAAAGAGTTTTAATCTCACATGGGCCTTTCAAGTTGATGGGAATTTTACTTACCTTATGAGGCTCCATTTTTGCGAGTATGAATTAAGCAAGATCAACGAAAGAGTGTTTGATATATTCATCAACAACCAGACTGCAATTAAAAACGCTGATGTGATTGCATGGTCAAGTCAAAAGGGTGTTCCTTTTTACAAAGACTTCGCCATATATGTTCCTGATGGAGCAGGTGATGAGATGCTTTGGTTGGCACTTTGGCCAGACAACTCAATGCATCCTTTATATCTTGACGCAATTCTAAATGGGTTGGAGATATTCAAAATCAGTGATGCGAACTCAAACTTGGCAGGTCCCAACCCTACCATATCGGCGATGATGCAGAAGCAGCTAGACGAGGAGGCCAAAAGGGCTTTCAGTAGTGATCAACCTAAGAAAACCTATACCACTGCATTAATTGGTGGAGCTGCAGGAGGAGCTGTTGCTTTTGCTTTTGTGAGTGCAGTAGTAATTGGCTATAAACGGAAGAGGAGACTTCCTGATAGTGATTCACGTACATCTAGTTGGTTGCCAATCTATAGCACCACCCACACTTCGGGAAGCAAATCGACCATCTCTGGCAAGAGTCACGGTGGCACCAACATTTCATCTGATGCCGCGTGCAACTGCCGCTATTTCTCCTTGGCTGAGATACAACAAGCCACCAAGAACTTTGATGAGTCTAACGTCATTGGTGTTGGTGGGTTTGGAAAGGTTTATAAAGGTGTCATCGATGGGAATACCAAAGTGGCCGTTAAAAGGTCAAACCCATCTTCCGAGCAAGGAGTTAACGAGTTCCAGACTGAAATTGAGATGCTTTCGAAGCTAAGGCACAGACACCTGGTCTCTCTAATCGGCTTCTGCGAAGAAAATAATGAGATGGTCTTAGTTTATGATTACATGGGACATGGAACTATGAGGGAACATCTTTACAAGGGCAACAAAATTACTCTCTCCTGGAAACAAAGGTTGGAAATTTGCATTGGAGCAGCTAGAGGACTTCACTACCTTCACACTGGGGCTAAATACACTATCATCCACAGGGACGTCAAGACCACAAACATTCTCTTGGATGAGAAATGGGTTGCTAAGGTCTCAGACTTTGGGCTCTCCAAAACTGGTCCGAACATGAATCAGGGCCACGTTAGCACTGTGGTAAAGGGTAGCTTTGGTTACTTGGATCCTGAATATTTCAGGAGGCAACAATTGACGGAGAAGTCGGATGTGTACTCATTTGGTGTTGTTCTTTTCGAGGCATTATGTGCAAGGCCAGCTCTCAACCCAAGCCTTCCAAAGGAACAAGTTAGTCTTGCAGATTGGGCTCTGCATTGCCAGAGGAAAGGAACTCTAGCGGACCACATTGATCCCCAACTCAAGGGAAAGTTAAGCCCAGAGTGCTTGAAGAAGTTTGCAGAGACAGCTGAGAAATGTTTAGCTGACCATGGAACAGATCGTCCCTCCATGGGTGATGTGTTGTGGAATCTTGAGTTTTGCTTACAATTGCAAGAAAACCCAGAAGGTAGTTCAAAACCAAAGCAAACTTCAACAAGCGTGGATTATGACCAACCAGAAGAAATTGATCACAATAGTTTCTTGGCAATGCACCGGAGTACCTTAAGCCTTGGAAGTGAGCATGATGAAAATGAATCAGATGATAACACAAACGATATCTTCTCCCAGATTGTCAATCCAAAGGGGCGGTAATATGATTTTTCTTATAGCTATGTGTGTCGATTGAACTGGCTATATCAACGCTATGAAGCCATACACCTGAGTTGAGACCAGTTGGTTTTCTGAGGGGAATGATTATATTTTCACTATGTATATTGAGTGTTGGGTCTTTCTATTTGTTCGCTCTTAATTTTAGTATTATTCACCGGACCTGCTATATTCAAACACATAGCAACTTGTACCCAATGTACGGAGATGATACCCAAAAAAAGAAAAAAATTTAAAAATTATAATACAACTATATTTTCTAATTATATACAATTGATGTTGCAATGTAACATGCTATGAAAAAGAGAGACCATTTTTCCTAGTTTCTTCTCAATTATGTGAATGATTGTAGCTCTCTGTATCACCAAAACAATTTGTGAAAATCATTTACAGGCATTGATCAGTCAGTCATATTTGTATGTCCAGAAACTTTTATCCTCTTTAGCTCCTGCGTTACTTCTAAACATGTTCCTGCAGCTCCTTGTGCACTGTTTGTCGCACCATCCTCCAAGTTGATATAAAAAATTTAATTAAAAAAACAAAAATGCTTGGAACCCCGAAGTTGGGGATCCCGACCCCTAAAATGATGTGGACTAATCATGTGTTTTTAATTTTTTATTTATTTATTTTCTTTCTTTCCTAAACCAATCACAGGTGAGTGAGAGTTGCGTTTTTTGAGAGTCTGTAACGTTGTTGATAATAAATAATATTGGGAACCATAAAAAAAATATCATAAAATATTTCATGAAAAATTTTCATCATTTAATTAGTGTGTGATGTTTTATTATGTTTGTAATCTAAAAGTGTAAAATCTTTCACAATCATTTTCGTTATAATTCCTAACATTACCCTTACCATAAGTTGAAAAATAAAGAAAAATTAAATAATAAATTTTCAAACAAAACAATACGACAAAAATTTAATTGATGCTGCCCAGGATCGAACTGGGGGCCTTCAGTGTGTAAAACTGGCGTGATAACCACTACACCACAGCACCAATTCGTGAAAAGAAAAGTCTTTTTTTCTTTTTATATAAAATACATGAATCTACATGTAGAACATCAGATTACTAGTTGTTGTTGTTGTTTTTTTATTTCTTGTTTTTTATTTTTTTTATCAGAACGTGATTACTAGTTGAGAAGGGAAAAAAAAAATACAAAAAGAACCCACTCTTTAATCGATATTTGATAGTGATAATTTTAGGTTTAAAAAAACAGAGATTTGTAGTTACGTTTCATTATTTTTCATTATTTGCTAGTATAAATTTTTTTTTAAAATTTCTAATAAAAATGTAGTTTGAATTGGCCTTTAGCGGAACACTTGTCAAAGCTAGTTATTTTATGCTTTCAAACTTTAAAATATCATAATTTTTATTCTATATATATATATTTTGATAAAATTAATATTTCTAGAATTTATTTATCAAAATTTATCAAATAATATCTATGTTGAATATTAAATTATGTAAAAATAAATAAAATTCAAAGTTTTGTGCTGTGAAATTTTATAATTTGTACTTGATAATTTTTTGAGGTTTTTTTTAAAACTATAAAAATTTATATATATTTTTTAAAATTCACAATTAACTTTTTATTATTATTTCTTTAAGTTGCAAGTATTGCCCTATTTATACAAACTAATTTAGTTAGTTTGGTATAAGAGGTGAAAACACAAAATAAATTATTGCCGTTATTTGTTTGGGTAATAAAAATAAATAAATGATTATATTTGCTCACTATATATTTAAGGGAGATTTACCAATAAATCCCAAAATTTGAACTTATGAACTAGTTGGTCCCATTTTTATTCTACTAAACCGTTTAGTCCCATTTAATTGTGAGGGACGTAATTACCCTCATTTATGAACCAATTGGTGTATTGCATGTGATACATTGTGAAGGTGTCACACAATGGCAAAGTGCTGTAAGGGGTTTTTGTTTTGGGCTGGGTTGGTGTGTTTGGGGGTTCACACAGGCACACACACACATTCATAACATACACTCATACACACATCACACACACACAGAGCTCAGAGGATTTAATCACACATACACACACACCGATTTAATCACACCCAGCGCATCACACACCCAGCGCATACCAAGTCCAGCTTCTCTTCTCTATCTAATACACACAGGATTAATGGCTTTAATAGGTATGGCTTTCACACCTAGCGCATCACACACCCATTACTGTGGCTTTCTCTTCTCTAGCTAATACACACCCAGCGCATCACACACACACCGATACACGCACACACCCACAGTAATGGCTTCAACACTGATATACACACAGCACACAAATCTCCATTGAAGACTGCTCTGTTTGAATATCATCATAAAGCTCTGCTCTTCGATCCACACCATGAAATTGAGTCTTGGATCCATCAAAACTGAAGAAACCCTTCAAATCGAAGTACCCTCATCATAAAGCTCTGCTCTTTGATCCACACCATGAAACTGAGTCTTGGATCCATCAAAATTGAAGAAACCCTTCAAATCGAAGTACCCTCTTCAAATCGAAGTACCCTCTTCGATCCACACCATGAAACTGAGTCTTGGATCCATCAAAACTGAAGAAACCCTTCAAATCGAAGTACCTTCTTCGATCCACACCATGAAACTGAGTCTTGGATCCACACCATCGAAGACTGCTCTGTTTGAATATCATCATAAAGATTGAGACTGAACCAGAAAACATGATAAAACGAACTCACTGCTGCCATTACCCATCACCACCACCTTCCTTCCGAATCTCTGAGGGTGTGCCACACAGCCGTCGGGAGGAAGACACATTCAAATTCGAAAGCCCTACCTCACAAATGGTGAAACATATTTGAATGTCCCACGTTAAACCAGGGCACTCTCGTCCAAATAGTGAAACAAAAACGGGAAAAAAAATCAAAAGGGACCAAATCAACCCACTAACAGGACTATTTGGTATAATAGAATAAAGATGGGACTATTTGGTATAACAGTTTGTGAAGTAGGATTTATTGGTAAATAATCCTTTATTTAAATAATTAAAAAACCAAATATGTGAGAAAATAATATAAATGATATATTTCTTTCCTTCATATTTTAATGAACAATCTTAATATTATTAGAAATTTTATAAACAAACAACTTATTTTTCATAAAATCTCCCCACCCTAGGTGAAGAATAAAGTAAACAAAAGAGTTAATTATCTAAAAGCTCTATTTACAAATGTTATGATAATTCATGTCTTATTTAAGATTTTTTTGAACAAATAAGTACTATTTAGTAAAATAGAGAATATTATCAGTTTTTCCTAATTTTTAAAACTAAGAACATTATCAATTTTGTATAGTAATATTCCAAATAATTATTTCACTAACTGATAAAAAAATAGAGGATAAGATTAAATATTTTTATCCTTCTGCTTATTGGTTTGATTCAATTATCCAATAAAACTGAGAATATTATCAGTTTTTCTGTTTGCACATCAATGTTACATCATCATGTTCTTTTATAAACACAAAATCTTCAATTTCGTACAAACAAATAATTCAGTTTTTTCAAATTTTTCAAAATATATATATATATTTTTTGCACATAATTTTTTTTTTTTTTCAATTTGAAAGTTGATATTTTAAAGTTTTGAAAATAAAAATAAATGTCAGATCATCATGTTCCTTTATAGATAATCATAAACAATAAACAATCATTATTTGAAAGGTAATTTCGACTATTAAAAATTTAATGAAACTTGAAAATTCAAAAAATCTTAGTTAGGACTTAATAGATTATAAGGTTTCTCTTGAGAACAAACTATTTTAGTAATTTTTTGTCTTTTTACGAAAAGATGTTGTAACAATCCCGACCTATAATTAACGTATAATTCATGATTAAGAATGCTTAATAAGTAATTAAAGTGAAATTTTGCATGAATTGCCTGTGTGTTGCATTATTTGTATTCATATCTGTTTATCGTAAAAAAATTTGTTCATGTTTATGTTTTGTTCTACGAATTGAAGGCCTTATCGGCATCCGATTACAAAATTAACTTCGGTTATGTGTTATTTGGAATTTTTAGAATTTTATGGTAGGTCCAATTAAAATTCAATTTTGAGCAATTAAATTAGACTAATTTGATGCCCATTTGATTAGCTTTAATTAACCACCATTAGATAGGCCTACATAAGACCAATACACCTCTTAAACTCACTTCTTCATCACTAAATTTGCACTCTTGAGACCAAAACGTGAGAGAGAGTGAGTGACTAAGGAACTTGGAACCAAACTTGAGGCAGAGAAGGACATTGCTAGGAGACTTAGGTCTCGTTTGGAAACAGGCCGGTTTAGCCAAAAAGTCAAAAAGTTACTAAAAAAGTCAAAAAGTCAACAACCCATACCAAAAAGTCAAAGATTCTCTTTTCTCTCTACTTTTTGCACATCTTTTCGTAAAAAGCTAAAAAGTCATCCCAAACATACTAGTTTTTTTTAGCTCATATTTTAGCCAAATAGTCAAAAAGTTACTAAATTAGCCTGTTCCCAAACGAGACCTTAAAGAATTACTCAAGATTTTGACTAATTGAAGCTCAATTGGGTAGCCTAGGTAAGGGTTCAACCTTGCAACTTTGGAATTGAGTCATTTAGCACATGAATACAAGAGAATTAAGGTGAATCATACATGAATTGAGCTCTAGAGTGTAGAAAAGAAGAACAACCATGCATGCATGCATTTTTATGACATTCTGAGTTTCAAATTCAAACAAATCTCACTTGCATGTGTTCATCCCACTCTTGTTTTGAGAATTCACCGAATTTCATACCATTGCACCTTAGTTGATCATGTTTTGAAAAGCTTTGAAGTCAAGAAATACTTGCATGTTATGTTTTCTAAGACTTGAGTGTTGATTTGCACAATTGGTAAGCTTTTGGGCTTTGATTTTGCGAAACGATTTTGAATTCCCAATGTTTTCCAAGTTCATACTTGTATCTTTAAGTTTTTTGGCCCAAAAAGATAAGTTTTAATGCATTGAATTTAAGTTTTGCAGCTTAGAAGTGAATTTGGAAATTACAGAATTCGACCCCTCCGCTCGAGTGGCAGATCCTGCGCCCAAGTGACCACTCTGTGATCTTGCACTTCTGCTCGAGCGACTAGAAGTTCGCTCGAGCGTGAAATGCAAGCTCCCAGAAGTTTACATGTTTTGCAGACTGCTCGAACGACAAGAGTTGCACTCGAGCGAAGACCTTAGTCTCACGCTCAAGTGATTGTTAAGCATGTGTCGAGCGAAAAAATCAAGCAACCAGTACTTTTGCAGAGTTTGCAGGCCGCTCAAGTGACAGAAGTTGCGCTCGAGTGACTACTCACATTTTGTATGTCCGCTCGAGCGAAGGAAGTTACGCTCGAGCAGGACCCCTGTTTTTAGCAAATTTTGTTAAGTGTTTCCAAGTGCATTTTAGCATCCTTATTGTATCATAGGCATTCCTAGGCCAAGATTAAGACACAGTTATGAGAGTAAAGGCTAGAAACACACTAAGAATGAAATGAAAATAAGTTATGTACAATCCAAGCGTGTGTTTCAGTATATGTATCTGTTACGTTGGTGTAGGTCACGCGACATGAGTTGTTGATCCATTGGTTTGCTATCAAGCTATCTGTGAGTAATAACTTAGTAAAGCTATATTCGATATAAAATACTTTCTGAATATTATGATATGATATGAACGGTTTTATTTTGAATGATAGAAAAGAATATGATGTGATTACATGAATGATGATCAACTTCTGTGAAATATAATTATGGTATCCTTAGTAGAGACCCTCGCCTAGGGACATAATACTGTGGCTTATGGTCATGAGGCCCTCGTCCGGAGGAGATAATATCGTGGTCTAGGCCCTCGCCCGGAGGAAACAATAACGTGGCACAGTGTAATAACCCTGACCTATGATTAACGTTAATCCATGATTTAATATGCCTAATAAGTTCTTGAGATCAAAATTTGAATTAAATTGCATGTGTGTTGCCCTATTTGAGTTTATATCTGTTTAACGTAGAATGATCTGTTCACGTTTCTGATCTGTTCTGCAAATTAGAGGCCTTATCGGCATCTGATCATGAAATTGACTCAAGTTATGTGTTATTTGGAATTTTTAGAATATTATGATAGGTTTGGTTAAAATTCGATTCGGAACCAAATAATTAGACTAATTTAATGCGAAATGATTGCCTTTAACCTCAATTGAACATATGTCCCTAAGTGGGCCATATACTTGATCCGATTAGATCATTTTTATATCATCAACTCATGCTCCTAAGACACACAAACGTGAGAGACAAAGAAAGGGTTTAGGATCAAGTGAGAAAGGGAAAAACTTGAAAGAAATTGTTGTGAGATTGAAGAGAATTTGAGAGTTTCAACTTCAACACTTGTGAACTCAAGTCTCTAAGTAAGAATTTTATCCTTAAGCCTTAAAATCTAGACTATAATACATGAACACAAAAGAATTATGTTGAATAATGCAAGAATTGAGTTAGAAATGAAAAGTATTGAGCCATACCATGCATGCATGCATATTCTCTCATATTTTGAGTAAACACGCGTGCCGCCTGTAACGTCCTCAAAATAATACATATAAGCCCAACATTCATGACATTCATAAACATAAGAGAATAAAGCATATTTCCATTTATCAGAGTATTAAGTACAAAAGTATTACATGTTGACAACAAAAGTAAATGCCCTATGGGTTTACAACTTTCCAAGTCAACACTTGGGTTCAACAAAAGAAGAGTCCTAACTCTTTATACAAAATAAGCCCTTGGCTTGATTTACATGTAATACAACAAGATGACAACAAAAGATCTTTCGGCCTCTAAGCCTCCCAAGCTACATCCTTGAAGGTGGCATACCATTTGTACCTGAAAATGATATCCTACATACGGTGAGCCATAGCCCAACAAAGATATACTAAACCAAATATGAGCTGAGAGGGTAATTTATATGGAATTTGGGCCGAGCTGGGTAATGGGCCGTTATGGGCCGCAGAACAAAGGGCTGGGTAAAAAAGGCTTCGAAGTTAGTCTGGTCCGGAAGAGACTTGAGGTTAGCTCGGTCTAAAGACGCCTTGAAGTTAGTTCGGTCTTGTAGTTGGTCTGGTCATGACGCATTGCAGTTAGACCGGTCAGAACTTTACTATTCGGTAGCTCGGTTTAGTCACACCATGGTTTGCATATAAGAAACCGAGATAAAGAATAGTGAAAGGAAGAACCGAACTAATGATAGTTCGACTTACTCTGCGGCTCGGCATAGTCACGATTACCTCGGTCATATTAGAATCCTATCATAGTAAAACCATCTCACTTGGTTTAAGCAGTGAGGGAGGTGTTGAAGGATAAGCATTATCTTTCAGGAGTATGAATCCTAGGAGGACTCTACGTGGAGGAGTAAGAGTCCTACTTAAATTGTGCCACACGGAACCTATAAAAGCTCACAAACATCACCTATGGAGAGGTAACACAACTTTGATTCCCGAATACACAGAGATTTTTGTCTATTTGTCTAGCTTGTTGACTTAGGCATCGGAGAAGTTTCCGACACACACCCGCCGGCTAGCTCACGTTTGTATTTTCAGGGAGTAGAGCGATGTCGTACGGAGGAGCGCAGACTTGATCAACAGGATTATACGAGAAGGTTTATTTCTTTCCCGTACAATTGGCGCTGTCTGTGGAAATTCAGACAAGAACAAAACCTCTTGATCAAGCTTTTCTTCTTTAGAATCAATGGCGCACAACGAAGATTTGCCACAATCCGCCATTGACGGACAAACACCAGAGGGGGGTGCAAGGCGCAAAGGTCTACCTTTCATCCCTCCTATGTCTGATTTAGAGCCACAGCAGCAGAATCCCAGGAGGGATGCAAGGGGGAGAAAACGGACTAACAGCCCCCATCACTCTCGTTCGCAAAGTCCTGAGAGACAAAGGCGAAGGATTGATCCTCAAACTCTGGAGGACCGTGTGAAGGAGCAGGACGAACTAATACGACGGATGGCGGCGGACATGGAGTCCATGAAGCGCCAGATAAAGGGAAAAGGTGTGGCGACAGGAGAGGGGCGCAAAGGCAAGACGCCCCCTCGCCACTCGGAAGATCGTAGTAGACGTACCACACCATCCCAAGCAGAGAGTAAAAGCCTCAGGACAGACGACACTCAATCTAGAACCTCTAGAACTCGTTACTCCAAGTCTGAGAGAACGAGGACTGAGAGGTCATACACTGAGGGAAGCACCTATCGGCCCTCGCACACGCACCAAACAAGATCCAGGCAAACGGAGTTGCCCAGATCATCCAACCTACGAACCGGGCTAGAGGAGAGGGCACGATGGAAGGAGGATGCCAGGGCACGTGATCCACACAGAGTGTCCACCCTTCAGCGGTTGGCTCCTCAGACGCATGGAAGCGTCGAGGTTGGAATGCCAATACCGCGCCCAACCTACGAACCGACGGACAAAGCGTTAGCGAGGCTGCAAACCTCGCTGTTTGTTCCTGCAATCGAAAACACGCCCCTACCATCAGGCTTCCTTCAGCCCAAATTCACTACATATGAGGGAAAGACGGACCCTTACTCACACTTTCGCCAGGTCATGGCTGTACACCGGCGAAACGAGGCTTTGATGTGCATTCTCTTCCCATCTAGCCTTGGCGACCTAGGCTTGACTTGGTTCGAAAAACTTCCAAAAGGCAGCATAGCCTCCTGGGCGCAATTGGCGGAGGCGTTTGTAACAAGGTTCAGAACAAACACCAAAACCCCGGTGGAGATTGACCAGCTACTCTCCATCGATATGAGCGACAAGGAGACACTTAGATTCTACAATAGCCGCTACTGGGAGACCTTCAACCAGATTGGGGATTGCCCCACCAATCTAGCCATTGCACAGTACAAAAAAGGCCTTCCAATCGGGAACAGACTAAGCGACTCAATCGCCATGACACCACCCCTCACCATGGAGGCCTTGATGGAAAGAGTGCATCAGCACATCAGAGTAGAGGAGGATGGCGCACGCGCCAAAACAAAATCTGGAACAACCGCAGTACCAGAGAAAAAGGCCTCAGCAAAGGTCAATACGGTAGACCGTCCGAATAAAAATGGACGAGGCAGGCGAGACAACGGAGAGGATCAAGATAAAAGATGGTTGAGAGTCTGTACTGCCATAACCACGGTATTCAAGAAACCAATCTATCGGATTCTAAGCGAGATACGCGATGAACCTTTCGTCGGATGGCCTGCTAAGCTAGGAGAGGCTCAGAAGGACTACGACGAAAGGTCACGGTGCACCTTCCATAAAGAAAAGGGGCACCGTACTGAGAATTGTACGCCATTGAGACAACACCTGGAGGAGTTAGTGGCAGCCGGTCACCTGGATAAATACATTGAAGGAGGGACGCAACCAGCCCCCCAGGACCACAATAACCCCAACGGGATGCCAATCGACGCCCCACCTCAACGCATAATCAATGTAATACATGGAGTCTTCGAACCAGAGCGCGTGTGCGAACTCAGAGGGTCAATCAAGAAGGCTGAGCACTTAAGAGAGGTTATTTAGTGCACAACCTACCATAAAAAAGGGGAAGACAGAGGCCACGAACGTCATGTCTTTTTCAGATAGAGACTTGGCAATGATATATTGCCCTCACAATGACGCCCTGGTTGTCACTCTCCGAGTCAAGGATTTTGACGTCAAGCGGATTTTGATTGACCAGGGTAGTTCATGTGAAATAATGTACTACGAAACATTTAAACAATTGAAGCTACAAGATAAAGACTTGGCACCTGCCGTATCTCCCCTGATTGGATTCAACTCAATGCCAGAGTGGCCAGTCGGCAAAATAATTCTTCCAGTTAGAGCAGGAAGCGTAACGAAACAAGTGGAGTTCTGGGTATTGAAAGTCCCTTCCACTTACAACATCATCTTGGGCAGAACATGGCTGCATGCCATGTGATCGGTGGCGTCATCCTACCACCAAGTAATGCGGTTCTCCAACGAAACCAGGGTAATTGAAGAGGTCTATGGAGACCAGATTATGTCCAAACAATGCTTTGTCACGGTGAATGGCAGTCGCGCTGCCAAAGGATATGTTCATTCGGTGGAAGAACCTGAGAGCAATGGACTATTCGCAGATGTAGGCAAAACAGCTAATCAAAAAGCGGTGGAAGACTTGGTAGAGGTAAGAATAGATGAAAAGAACCCGGATAAGTTCTTTTTGCTCGGTTCGTCGTTGTCCAGCATTGAGAGATTAAAGGTCTTGGAATTTTTGACCTCTAACATCGAAGTGTTCGCCTGGACACCATACGACATGCCAGGCATTGATCCTGACTTCATCTGTCACCAACTCAACGTCCACCCATCCGCCAGACCAATCATTCAGCGCACACCGCAGATCGGCACTCCACCACGCCGAGATAGTGGCGGAAGAAGTGGGAAATCTGCTAGAAGTAGGGGCAATCAGGGAAGTGCACTACCCAAGATGGATCTCCAACACAGTAGTAGTGCCAAAAAAAAATGGCAAGTGGCGTGTCTGCGTCGACTACAAAACAGTCAACAAGGCATGCCCAAAAGACAGCTTTCCTCTACCACGGATAGATCAACTGGTAGACCTAATGGCAGGGCACAACCGACTTAGCTTTTTGGATGCATACAGAGGCTATCATCAAATCGCCATGCATGTACCAAACCAGGAAGTCACGTCCTTTACAACTCCAAGAGGACTGTATTGCTACAAGGTCATGCCCTTTGGCCTAAAGAACGCAGGAGCAACATTCCAGAGAATGGTCACGAAGATGTTTGAGCCATTGTTGGGCAGAACAATGGAAGCTTACATCGACGACATGGTGGTCAAGAGCAAGGATGGGAACGACCATCTCAAAGACCTAGGTGAAATGTTTGAGATCCTAAAGAAGCACAAGTTGCACCTTAGCGCATCCAAGTGTGCATTCGGAGTAGGATCTGGCAAATTCCTGGGCTTCCTGGTAACCAACCGGGGTATAGAGGCAGACCCCTCTCAGATCAAGGCAATTCAGGACCTGGAGAGGCCAAACTCAGTAAAAGAAGTACAACATCTCACTGGCATGGCGGCTGCGCTCAATCGGTTCATAAGCCGGTCGTCAGACAGACTACGACCATTCTTCCATGCTCTAAAAGCCAAGTTTGAGTGGGATGAAGAATGCGACCGCGCTCTGAAAAGCCTAAAAGAATACATGTCTTCTCCGCCACTGCTTGTCACCCCAATACCTAGAGAAGAACTCTTCCTATACCTAGCAGTCTCTCAGCACGCAATTAGCGCAGTGTTGGTCCGTGCGGAAAGAATCCAACATCTGCCCATCTTTTATGTCAGCAAGACATTGCTGGGCACCGAAACAAGGTACTTGCCACTAGAAAAACTGGCCTTGGCCTTGATGATGGCCTCAAGGAAGTTGACGCACTACTTTCACGCCCATACCATAGTCGTCCTCACAGCTTTCCCATTAAAAGCTTTGTTTAAAAGGGTGAACTTTTCTGGGCGAATTTTGAAGTGGGCAGTAGAGTTGGGACAATATGACATCAAGTTCCAACCCAGAACCGCGATAAAGGCTCAAGCTTTGGCAGACTTTGTCGCAGAATTCACCCCAGGAAGTCATCATATCTGCCCAATCGACCTGACTAAAACAAAAGAACTAGGGATGGAAGTTGACGTCGGAATAACGCAACCCTTGGTGCAAGTTACCCAGTCAGGTCCCAAGGTAGACCAGAGTGAAGTAAGGGAGGAAGAAGAAAACCATACTACATCAAGCCAAAACTCACCAGCAAATAAAGACCTGGTACAAACAGATAGCGAGGGGCAAACAGCAAGCATAGACCCTGAAGCAGACACCAGCAACGTTAAAGACCCCAAGGCATCATCTGATCCCTCCACTTGCTGGAAGTTGTTCATTGGAAAGATGTGGAAGCTCTTTGTGGATGGAGCATCCAACCGGCATGGAGCAGGACTCGACATAGTCCTCATCTCCCCAGAGGGCCTAATAGTGGAGCAAGCAGTCAATCTTGGCTTCCCAGCATCAAACAACGAAGCGGAGTATGAAGCGCTTCTTGCAGGCCTCAAATCAGCATTCTACATGAAGGCCACTGAGCTAATGGTTTACAGCGACTCACAGCTGGTGGTAAACCAAATATCTGGCGACTACGAAGCAAAGGATGACAGGATGGCAAAATACCAAGAGTTGGTCAGAACAGAGATCAAGAAATTTGAAGTAGTCAGGATAGAACAAATCGGAAGGGAGGAAAATAGCAAAGCGGACGAACTAGCAGGCTTTGCCTCAATGGTAGATACTTCCATCCCTCATTCATTGCTGATCGACTACCTACCTAGACCAAGCATTGAAAACCCCGAAACAGAAGAGGTATGTTGCGCGGAGCTAGGCCCTTCTTGGATGGACCCCATCATCCTGTTCTTAAAAGACAACATCTTACCAGAAGAGAAGAAAGAGGCCAACAGAATAAGAGCGAAGTCGCAGCGATTTTGGCTCTTCCCATCATTGGCATTGTACAAAAAATCGTTTTCAGGACCCTACCTAAAGTGTGTACACCCCAGCAAAGTAGAAGCATTCTTATTCGAGATACACGAGGGTGTATGCGGAAGCCATCAAGGAGGAAGATCATTAGCATACAGAGCAATCTCGTAAGGATATTGGTGGCCATACATGCAAGCAGATTCAGAAAAGTATGTCAAAAAGTGCGAGAAGTGTCAGAAGTTCGCACACCAAATACACCAACCCGCTAGAGAACTCCTACCATTAACAAGCCCATGGCCCTTCGCAATGTGGGGCTTGGATATAGTAGGGCCACTTCCAACAGCACCAGGCAACAGGAAGTTCTTTCTTACAGCAACCGACTACTTCACAAAGTGGGTGGAAGCAGAAGCCTTGGCATCAATCAAAGAAAAAGATGTGAAGAAGTTTGTCTGGCAGAATATCATCACTCGATTTGGCATACCAAAGGCACTAATATCAAACAACGGCACGCAGTTCGACGGCCGAATCTTTAGAGGCTTTTGTGAAGAGTATAAGATAGAGTTCTACAATTCTACACCGGCATATCCCCAAGCAAATGGTCAGGCAGAAGCATCAAACAAGGTAGTCTTGGATGGATTGAAGAAAAGATTAGAGAAAGCCAAAGGCAAATGGGCAGAAGAGCTCCCTCATGTTTTATGGGCTTACCGCACCACCCCTCGGCGGTCAACAGGAGAAACTCCATTTTCCTTAGCCTATGGTATGGAGGCAGTAATCCCACTAGAAGTCGGCCTCCCCACAATTCGAAGCGAGAATTTTGATCCAGACTTGAATGGCGAAGCCATAACATTGGAGCTCGACCTTGCAGAGGAAAGAAGAGAAAGAGCACTAGTTCACATCGCCTCATACCAACAAGAATTGTCCAGAAAGTATAACAAGACAGTGCATCCAAGGCAATTCAAAATCGGAGATTGGGTACTGCGCAAAGTGATGGGAAACACCTTGGTACCGGGAGATGGCAAGTTAGGGCCTAATTGGGAAGGACCTTACAAAGTGGTCCGATTAGCAGGCAAAGGGGCATGCCACTTAGAAGATGAGGACGGCAAAGTAATTCCTAGGCCGTGGAACACTGCCAATTTCAAGTTATTTTATTTTTAGCTTTTTTCTTTTAAGCAGGTGTAATTTTTTCTTTTCTTAATAAAACAAGTCAATTCTTTTCAGCATAGTTGTTTTTCTGTAAAAGATAGTTTTAGTGGGTCAGGAGCATTGTAAACACTTTATTCTAAGTTGGCTGGATTAAACCAACTTAGAGGTTGGCTGGATTAAACCAACACCCTTCCTAAGCCCAGGATAAGGATCCAGGCTACAGGACGTTTGGTCGGAATAACCGAACATTTTATTCTAGGTTTTCTGGAAAAACCGACTTAGTGATTGGCTGGATTAAACCAACTCTTAGTACTCTTTCAACCAAAGTAAGGTATATCGGTTAAAGAGTGGTTGGCTGGATTAAACCAACTCTTTAGTACTCTTTCAACCAAAGTAAGGTATATCGGTTAAAGAGTGGTTGGCTGGATTAAACCAACTGTTAGTACCCTTCAGCCGAAGTAAGGGTATAGGCTGAAGAATGGTTGGCTAGATTAAACCAACTCTTAGTACTCTTCAGCCGTAGTAAGGTATATCGGCTAAAGAGTGGTTGGCAACTAATTATATGGCAAGAGTAAGACCGAGATTGATACCTCGGCAAGAAAGTATTAGACTGAATCCAAAATAAAAGCAAGCATGGCAGTAGACCGAACTGAAAGTACAAAGATTCTTGAAAAGAATTCATTGAAAACTCATTACAAGTGCAAGCATACAGGTCAGACCGGAGTAAGTGTTGAATACAAAAGAAGATTTTCATTGATCAAATAAAAAGCAAAATACAAAGGAGGGGTCCCCAGCCCGGTTACAAGTCCAGAAAAAACTGATCAAACAAGCAACAAAGAAAAGAAAATGCAAAATCAGCTAAACAGATCGTCTATTTCGGCATCAAGACTAGCATCCACATTAACCCGAAGCCCGGTCTCAAACAGGAGCACAGTCTCGGCCTGGAGCTCGGTTTCAGCTGGTTGCTCAATGGTCAGATCTTCTACCATAGGCTCCGCCCGAGCTGATTGGTTAGCTGGAACGTTGTCAATCGGGGTATCAGTTGGCTCGTTTTCTTCATCACCATCTGAATCTTCAAGGAATTATTTTTGAAGGCTCGCAGCATACTCCGCCAGTGAGGCCGGTATGAAGTACTGAGGAGGATTGTGGACCTCGGTCTCGGGCCCACAACCGAGCTGCTCCACAGCACCTCTCCAGCTGCACTTGAAGAATAGGTCCTTTGCTGCTTCACATTGCTGAATGTAAGCAGCTTCGCCATCCTTGAAACCCTTGAGCTCGGCGTCATCTGCCTTCTTTTTCAGGTCGGCAATCTTAGAGTTCTTCTTGCCTTCAAGTTTGGCAAGCTCACGAAGGTACTTGTCCTTCATCACGGTTAATGCTTTCTGTTTGTCAGCATTAGCCGAGGTAACCAGTCCGGTCAGACGGCCTACCTCGGCCTCTAGCTCGACGTTCTTCTGTTAGGCGTCTTTCAGTTCGGTTGTTTTTTCTTCAACTTCAGCCATGGCCTGCTTTGTTGTCTTCCTGAGCTCCAACACCTTTTTGTGTGCAACTTGGCTCTTTTGCATGGCCTGCAAAATAATGGAAAGAAACCAATGACAAAACCGAACAGAAAGTTCGAAAAAATTGAGAGGCAAGAGGGGCCACTTACCAGGATCATGGCGTTTGTCGCTGACCGGATGGCCTTGAGCTCGGTCAGGTGTTTGTGGTGCTCCATGTCGCGGGGCAGACATACACTCTTAGCCAGATTGAAGGCTAGCATGTGGTCTTTGTCTGCCACCACTGAGTCGGTATCGCAGATAGCACGGTTCTGGAAAGTCAATTTTGGACTCCATTTAGAGGAGCTAGCTCGGTCGGCAGGCTCCGGCTGAGGGCTCGGTGGAGGGCTGGATGGAAGAGTTGTTTCATTTTCATCAACAAGATGCTACTCGGCTGGGGTAGTCCGGGCGCGCTTGCTTGGGCGTGATGAAGAGGGTTGTTGAGTTGGGAGGGCCACCACTGTTTCTTGGGTTTGGTTCGGCGATGGTACCTCGGCTCGGTTGGTCTCGGTTAAAAGGGCCTTTACTCTGTTCCTTTTGGCCATCTCTTGTTCGGCAGTCAAAGGGACAAGATTGATCTGGGGTAAAGTGGGGTCCGGTTTAGGGGCGTCCTCTAGCAAAAAGTCTGTTACTCTGGCTTTGCGTCGGCCGCTATATCGGTATGTCGGCTCAAAATTCAGAAGTTTGGCCCAACTTCTTTCATGGTATCGTAGTGCGGCACGAAGTACGCCTAAGTTGGGGTGACTGTATAGTGATTGAAGATGGGCTGAATCTGCAAAAAGAAGACTGTTAGTTCGATTCAGAAATTGGAAACCGAAATAAAACAACAGCATGCAATGGAGCCGAAGTAATTATACCGGGTGTTCCTTTATTCCCGTTTATTCTGCGGCCTGGGATCTGGGCTTGGTGGTCTTCAAAATTCCCAGAGACCCAGAAAAAATCGTCATCATTCAAGTCTTTGTCCAGTGTGTCTTTTATTATTTTCTCTCGGCGACGTTGTATTCTTAAATAATAAACCCACCCGTCGTCTTTTGACCCTATTGAGTACTGATGGAAGATCTCGGCTAGGCCGAGGTTAATGCCAGCTTGGCGGTTTAGTTCGGCTACACCATTTATTATACGGTATGAGTTTGTGGAAAGTTGGGTTGGGCATATCCTAGTTTGCCTAAGGAATTCGCAGAGTAAGGGCTGTACAGGAAATCTTAGACCGGTTTCTACAATGGAAAGAAGGGTGAAGGGAACAAAACCAGGGTTTCCCCAAGGTACGATGTCTTGCTCGGCCAGGGTGAGATGGACGTCGTCAAGAATGTTATATTCCTTTCGGAATTCGGCCATGCCCCCAGGTGTTTCTACTAAAAACCTATATTTACCCATTTGTTTTAAGTTAAATAAATTATACTTGTGATTAGCTCGGTCGCAGAAGTGGGCTGGGTAGCTCGGTTGAGCGCTCAAAGAAGTGCCTGGGCAACCTAAGTCTGCAAAGTGGAAAACAAAGGTGTTAAGCACAGATCATTGGACTGTGCTACAAATTAGAACAAGAAAAAAGAAGTCCTACTTCGGCTGTGTGAGATGCTAAAGGACTTATCTCGGTTTCAGTGAAGGGTTCGATAGCTCGGTTTGGACAAGCGTTGCGATATCTCGATTAGAAGAAAGGTTTCGTTAGACCATTTGAGCTTCTAGGGGCAGCTCTCTTAGTTCGGTCTAAACTAAGAATGCTGGTTTAGCCCCAAGGCATAGCTCGGTGGGAACTGAGGCTACCAAGTACCCTAATTGTGGACTTAGTTCGGTTTGTTATATCGGCTAAATTGAAACAGAAACTGGTGTGACTTATGAAAACTACAAGTAGAGGGTGCCAAAGTTAGTTTGGTTGTGTAGTCTGACTAATTCAAAACTACAAACTACTTTTTAGTTCGGTAATATTGTAATTTTGGATCAAACACAGTGTTCGACAGACTGCTTCATGAGGTTCATGGGGTTCTTATGAAGTTTTTCCCAGAGAACGCAAGGCAAAAAAAGCGAAAACTGTGTTTTGTAAAAACACATGAACAGTATGCTATGGATTAAACAAAATGCGACAACAAGGAAAACAAAAGAAATCAGAGTAGCTTACCAGGTCAAGAAGCACGAAAAGATGGAAACAGCACTAGGAGGCAAAAGCTTCACAGTTGCAAGATTGAAGAACACAAGAAGCACAGAAACGAAGAGGGTAGAGGAAATGAAAAAATGTAGTGGTAGATTCAAAAATGAGAACGTTTTGTGTAAAGGACAAAAAGGGCGGGACTGTTCAAATCTCGCAAAATACGAAGACGGCGTGACAGCTGCCTTGGGCTAATCAGCGTCTGCCACGTGTCATTGGAATAAGAAGTGATTCAACTGCTGTGATTGAAGAGACGTTTTGACCGGACAAGCAGAGCCCGGTGTGGAATTAGCTCGGCTAGATAGGCTAAAGGTGTACCTCGGCTGGAAAAGCTAAAGTGTTTCTAGCTTGGCAGGAAAAGCTAAAGGGTTTTTAGCTCGACTGGAAAAGCTAAAGGGTTTTAGCTCGGCTGGTAAAACAGGTAATCCCTATCATGCTACGCAGATGGAACTAAGGGGCAATTAAGAGGGTAATTTATATGGAATTTGGGCCGAGCTGGGTAATGGGCCGTTATGGGCCGCAGAACAAAGGGCTGGGTAAAAAAGGCTTCGAAGTTGGTCTGGTCCGGAAGAGACTTGAGGTTAGCTCGGTCTAAAGATGCCTTGAAGTTAGTTCGGTCTTGTAGTTAGTCCGGTCATGACGCATTGCGGTTAGACCAGTCAGAACTTTACTATTCGGTAGCTCGGTTTAGTCACACCATGGTTTGCACATAAGAAACCGAGATAAAGAATAGTGAAAGGAAGAACCGAACTAATGATAGTTCGGCTTACTCTGCGGCTCGGCATAGTCACGATTACCTCGGTCCTATTAGAATCCTATCATGGTAAAACCATCTCACTTGGTTTAAGTAGTGAGGGGGGTGTTGAAGGATAAGCATTATCTTTCAGGAGTATGAATCCTAGGAGAACTCTACGTGGAGGAGTAAGAGTCTTACTTAAATTGTGCCACACGGAACCTATAAAAGCTCACAAACATCATCTATGGAGAGGTAACACAACTTTGATTCCCGAATACACAGAGCTTTTTGTCTATTTGTCTAGCTTGCTGACTTAGGCATCGGAGAGGTTTCCGGCACACACCCGCCGGCTAGCTCACGTTTGTATTTTCAGGGAGTAGAGCGACGTCGTACGGAGGAGCGCAGACTTGATCAACAGGATTATACGAGAAGGTTTATTTCTTTCCCGTACATGAGCAATAACTAAAACATTAACATTTGATAAATGTTTAACTCATAAAAACAAACGTACATCTCTTTCATAACCAATCTGTTTTCGTTTCATTATCTAAACCAATTCATAGATATGGTTCTCTATTCATCCAGACAGTTTATAGTGAGACTACAATTCACATTATTAACACTTCAACACTTCAATTTATCTACGTTATGCAAACGCAATAGAGATTTTGGGACTTTCACTCTGGACATTCCGGCCAACTTAGTTATCAATGGAGTCCATCCTCTATCTCCTCTCAAACGGGTTTGAGAGTACATCCCCTATGTGACAACCCTCACGTCTGATTAGTGCTAATCTCTAATTAAGCATGATAAGTAATTGAACAGACTGAAATTCTCAACTGAATGCATGAGTATGTTGTTTGATTGCATTTCTATCTGTTAGTCATTAAATGATTTGTTCATGTTTTATCTTTGAACTGCGAATTGAAAAACTTATCGGCGACCGATTCAGAAATTGATTGGTATTTCATGCTAATTAGAATTTATGTGATTTTATGGTAGGTTTAATTAAAATTCGATTTGGAATGATTAAATTAGATTAATTAACATTAAATTACATTAGATTGTGTTATTATCATAATGCCATTGAGTGGCCATTTTCTACAACATTGTTTGGCACCTTTATACATCATTTTTTTCAGCCACTTTCTTAGACTAAACCGAGGGAGAGAGGGAGAGTAGGAGAAATTGAGTTCATCAAGAAATTAGCTTGGAGACTTAGAAGATTTGAAGGGAATTTGCAAAATTGAGCTTGTATATTTTGAATTCAAGACCTAAGGTAGAGATTTCATCCTCTCATTTGTACATTTGAGTTATTCTTGCATGGTTCATGGGATTAATGGAGGTTAGAGTCAAATATTAGTTTAAAGTGTTGAATTGAGGCTTAATCCATGTATGTATGTATATATTCTTGAATTTTGAGGTTGTTATTCATGATTTTCCACATGCATGTTCATGTTTATGTTATAGTCCATGAATTCACCATAGTTTTGAGTTTAATCTTGCATTTGATCAAGTTTTAGAGCACTAGAGTTCATAAGAGTTCATTCATGCTATGTTTTTACATAATTCATGAAAACTTCTTTGAAATGGTGTTCAATTGACTCACTCTTGGGCTTTGATTTTACAAATTGATCTTCAAAACATGTTATATTGTTGGTTTCCAAGTGTTTTCCAGAAATGGGCCCAAAAAGTTGAGTTTTGAGGTGTTAAATGCTTGGTTTGAGCTTGGGAGACAAATTTGGAAATTCCAGATTTTGGCTTCCATGCTCGAGCGAAGGATTCCACGCTCGAGCGACCGTCTTTTGTTCAGATCTCCGCTCGAGCGAAGGACTGCTCACTCGAGCGTAGATTGCAAGCTCTCAGATTTTTGGTGCACGTAGACGTACGCTCGAGCGACGAGACCTGCGCTCGAGCGAAGGATGTGTCTCATGCTCGAGCCAGCATCGAGCGGGGATTTTTAACATCTAGCACTTTTTGCATTTTTACAGACCGCTCGAGCGAGGAAGTCCACGCTCGAGCGACCCCACTATTTTGACAAGCTCGCTTGAGCGAAGAAAGCCACGCTCGAGCGAGACCCCTTTTTTTCTGAAAATTTTGAAAAGTATTTTAAAGTGCATATTTGCATCCTCATTCCATCCTAGGCATTCCTAGGCTTAGTTTAAGGCATCTTAATGATGATAATGTTATAGAACCACACCAAGTCAAGATAGGGGCTAAGATGTTAATCCCAAGTGTGTAACTTAGTGTGTGTTCGTTCTGCAACTATGTAAGGTTGGCATCCGAGGACGCTCATTAGCTTGCCTATAGCCCAGTGCTCAGTGAGTAACAATGTTGTAAAGATATGTTCAATGATGATTATTTTCTGAATAATTAACTGTATTGTTTTCTGAAGTGATACTGTTTACTGAATGAATGATGTCCTATTTATGAACTGTACTCGTGGCATCCATAGCAACTTACCGTTACTGTACTGTTACTGCTACTGTCACAGAGATCTCTGTCGGTTCCAATGCTTGGAACCAATACTGTATACTGTTATGATGGCCATCAACTGACTGTTTGGTCTGTTAAGACCTACTGTACTGTTCGTTATTGGATATACCACATATAACTGATATGATTGATTTATTACTGAAAGGACATTCATTCTTAACCTCTTTACGCATTTGTTATTCACTGAGCTTTAGCTCACTGTTTATAATTATATGTAGGTGTTCAGGCACCGGATCGATGCTAGGAGCGTCAGGTTAAGCCCCAGTTTTGTCAAGCCAACCATTGTGCCTCACTTCGAGGTTCCAGTCCATCAAGCCAAGGCTGTTTTTTGGGGTGTCTCAGTTTCACCCTTCCGTCTCTATTTTGTAATAAATGTTTAAACTTGACTGTACAGTTATGTAAAAGGGATTTGGTCCTTGACGGGGTTGTTTGTATATATATGTTTGTGCATATGTTGTATGTATGTTTTGGTTATCCATGTGGTATGTTTATAAAAGGTCTTTTTACATTCAAATTGTCACAGCTCATTGGACATCTTTTATTTACTGTTTTGGCTTCCGCCAGCCCCTTACTCTGTATTACTGTCATTACTGTTAAGCAGGCCTTAGGTAATCACGGATTACTGGCCAGTTACGATGCTAAACCCATGGGGGCGGGTTTGGATCGTGACAGAGTGGTATCAAAACGATGCTAAAGCACGAGTTATACCGCACACACGTGTCCAAATGAGCTATAAGATGTCCTAGAAAAGTGAATAGGGCATTACATGAGCATTGAAAAAGTGTGTGTGGCCATGACATGAACATATGTGTTAATGTGCTAATGTGTTTAAATAAGTAAATCCTATGTTTATGGTACTGTATTGCATATAGTGAAATGGACAATGCAAGGAATGCCGATGAAACGGAATCATCTGATGCCAGAATGGCAAGATTAGAAAGAACAGTTGAACTATTGATTGAAGCTTTAAGACAACAACAGAACCAACAGCCCCCACCTCCTCCAGTACAACCCGAGCAGAATGTTAATGATGATATAATTGCTCTGACACAGAAGTTCAGCAAAATGAAACCACCATCCTTCCAAGGAGGCTTTGAATCATTAAAGGCCGAAGCATGGGTTCTAGAAATCGAGAAATTATTTGAAGTATTTCCGTGTTCGGAGGCACACAAGGTATTACTGGCTACCTTCACTTTGCAAGAAGAAGCTAAACGGTGGTGGATGCTTGTCCGTGATGCAAGTACTGTCATGACTTGGGCTCAGTTTAAAGAAGCCTTCTTCGAGAAGTACTTCCTTCAGTGTGTCAAGGATCGGAAGGTAACCGGATTTGAACAGTTGAAGCAAGGTACCATGTCTGTAGCCAAATATGAATCAAAGTTCACTGAACTTGCTCGATATGCACCACACATGGTGGACACTGACTATAAAAAGGCCAGGAAGTTTGAAGACGGACTTAATGTTGAGATACTTGATCGAATTAATGTCCTGAAATTGCTTAAATATGTGGATGTCCTCGACCGAGCAATAATAGTTGAGTCGAATATTGAAGCACTGAAGCAAACTGAAACACCCGCGACCGAGTGGCGTGGTAAGAGACGGGGCTTTAAGTTCAAGAAAGGCCGGAACAGTTCATTGAATAAAAAGCAGAACACAGGGTCAACCAATAGTTCTGGTCAGGGAAGTGGTTCCATACCACCCTGCTCCGAATGTGGGAAAAAGCATAAAGGGGTTTGTTATAAAATTTCTGGTGCTTGTTACAGGTGTGGCAAGGTGGGCCACATGGTTAAAGATTGCCCTTCCACTTCTTAAGGCAATAGTAAAGCTGCAGTTAGCGCCGCAGCATTAACTGTTGCACCAAAACCCAACCCCAAAGCCACTGGAAAGGAGCCTTTAAGGCAAGGTCGGGTATTCGTACTCGTACCGGGAGATGTGCAGAACACCGATACAGTTGTGTCAGGTATACTCTCAATTTGTGCTCAAAATGCTTATGTTCTGATTGATTCGGGGTCTACACATTCATATGTCTCGCATACTTTTTCAAGAAAATTGAATAGACCACTGGAACCTATGAACTATTTGTTAGTTGTATCTTCACCCGTTGGGGGATCCATGACTTGTGCTTATATGTATCCTGCATGTGAGATTGTTATTGGGGGCGTACATTTATATATTGATTTACTGCCTTTGAACATTGACCACTTTGATGTAATTTTGGGAATGAACTGGTTAACAAAATATCATGCTACCATAGACTGTGTAACGAAACAAGTTGTTTTCCGTCCACCTAGTTTACCTAAATTTGTGTTTAGCGGAGTTGGAGTAGTACCTCCCCCATACCTAATTTCATCCATGAAAGCATTTAAACTGATTAAAACGGGGTGTAAAGGGTATCTATGTTGCATATTGACTGTACCTACTGACGCTAAAGCTAATGTAGACAGTATTCCTATAGTCAGAGAATTCCCAGATGTTTTTCCAGATGATTTTCCAGGGGATTTGATTGATAGGGAAATAGAGTTCACTATTGAAGTGTTACTGGGTACACAGCCAGTATCCAAAGCTCCTTACAGAATGGCACCTACTGAATTGAAGGAATTGAAAGTTCAACTGCAAGAATTGCTGGATAAAAAGTTTATCAGGCCCAGTACTTCACCGTGGGGCGCAGCAGTGTTGTTTGTGAAAAAGAAAGACGGCTCACTAAGACTTTGCATTGACTACCGTGAACTGAATAAGATAACAGTGAAAAACAAATACCCATTACCTCGCATTGACGATTTATTTGACCAGTTACAGGGTGCCCAGGTTTTCTCCAAAATTGACCTTAGATCTGGATATCACTAGCTGAAAGTCAAACCTGAGGACATTGAAAAAATGGCCTTTCGAACGAGGTACGGACATTATGAATTCCTTGTTATGCCTTTCGGAGTTACCAATGCGCCTGCTGCATTTATGGACCTCATGAACAGAATTTTTAAACCATTTCTCGATGAATTTGTAGTTGTTTTCATAGATGACATTTTAATTTATTCCAAAAGTGAAGAAGAACATAAACATCATTTGAGAATTGCCTTGCAGACCCTAAGAGAACAGAAACTGTATGCAAAAATGACAAAGTGTGAATTTTGGCTTGATAATGTTATGTTTTTGGGACATGTGATTAGTAAGGATGGCATTACAGTGGACCCTCAGAAAATTGAAGCAGTGGTGAATTGGCCTAGACCAACAAATGTTACTGAAGTTTGGAGTTTCTTAGGCTTAGCTGGGTAGTACAGAAGGTTTGTAAAAGACTTCTCCAAAATTGCCCTACCATTGACCCAGTTGACTCAAAAGGGAAAACCATTTGACTGGACCGATCAGAGGGAATCAGCTTTCCAAGAACTGAAGACTCGACTTGTGACTGCACCGATTCTCACCCTACCCTCAGGTATGGATGGTTTTACTGCTTTTAGTGATGCTTCTTATAAAGGTTTGGGATATGTCTTGATGCAGAATAGTAAAGTTATTGCATATGCTTCTTGACAACTGAGACCGCATGAGAAAAATTATCCGACCCACGACTTAGAACTTGCTGCGGTAGTGTTTGCATTGAAAATTTGGCGTCACTATCTTTATAGGGCAACATGTGAGGTGTACACAGACCACAAGAGTTTAAAATACTTCTTCACACAGAAAGAACTGAACATGAGAAAGCGAAAATGGTTAGAACTGATAAAAGACTACGACTTGCAAATTTTGTACCATCCAGGGAAAGCTAACACCGTTGCTGATGCACTCAGCCGGAAGTCAATTGGGAATTTAGCCTGTTTACTCACTGGACAGAAAAAACTGCTATGTGACCTTGAAAAATTTGAGGTTGAAATTGTTTTGCGTGAACAAGGTGGAACATTAGCTGCTATTTCTGCCCAACTAGCACTTATTGAAGAGATCAAAGAAAAACAGCAACAGGATGAGTTTCTGAAAAAGATCATTGATGAACGGGAATCCAAACCGAGGCCGGATTTTAAATTTGAGAACAATGTGTTGAAATTTCAGGGAAGATTGTATGTACCGAATGATTCTGAACTGAAAAGACGAGTTTTGCAGGAAGGCCACAATTTAAAACTTTGAATCCATCCGGGGAATACAAAAATGTACCAAGACTTGAAACTGAATTTCTGGTGGCCGGGAATGAAGAAAGAAATTGCCGAGTTTGTATCAAAATGCTTACATTACCAACAAGTCAAAGCTGAACATCAGCGACCCGCAGGCTTATTGCAACCCTTACCAATACCGGAGTGGAAATGGGAACATATCACTATGGATTTCATTGTTGGTTTACCTCGCTCCAGTAAAGGTATGGACTCAATTTGGGTTATTGCTGATAGATTGACTAAATCTGCTCACTTCTTACCTGTCAAAACAATCTATAATGTGGACAAATTGGCTACAATTTATATTGATGAGATTGTTAGACTGCATGGAGTGCCTGTATCTATCGTTTCTGACAGGGATTCGAAATTTACATCGAGATTTTGGCAAAGTCTTCAAACAGCATTGGGTACCGAATTGAGACTGAGTAGTGCATACCATCCTCAGACAGATGGCCAGTCGGAAAGGACCATTTAGACTCTGGAAGATTTACTGCGGATGTGTGTTCTTGATTTCCAAGGAAATTGGGAAAGTTATCTACCTTTAGCTGAATTTGCCTACAAGGCTACAACAACAGCTTTCACTCGAGTATTGGTATGGCGCCTTTCGAGGCTTTATATGGCAGGAAATGTTGATCTCCTATTTGCTGGGCAGAAGTTGGAGATGGGCCTTTGCTTGGGCCCAAGATTGTACAGGAAACCACCGAAAAAGTGAAACTGATTCAGCAGAGATTGAAAACTGCAAAAAGCCGACAGAAAAGTTATGCGAATGTCCGGAGGCGAGACCGGAAATATGAAGTGGGTGATCATGTTTTTGTTAAAGTGACACCAATGAAAGGGCAGACTCATTTTGGAGTTAAGGGTAAGCTGGCACCGAGGTATGTTGGGTATGAGATCATTGAAAAGATCAATCCGGTGACGTATCAAGTAACGCTTCCTCCTGAAATAGAGCTTATACATAATGTCTTCCATATTTCAATGTTGAGGGATTATCTTCGGGATCCCTTCCATATTATCGAGCCTACCCGTGTAGTACTAAGTGATGACTACACTAATGAAAAACGGCCTATTCAGATTGTAAACCGACGAATCAAAAAGTTGAGAAACAAAGAAATTCCGTTAGTGAAAGTGGATTGGCAAAACCACAGTGGCACTTATGCCACTTGGGAAAGAGAAGATGATGTGTAGAAGAGATATCCTGAACTGTTCCCCTTGGATCCAGTGTTCTTCCAAAATGAAAGTAATCCGAGTTTGGAGGGCCAAACTCTTTTAAGGGGGGAAGACTGTGACAACCCTCACCTTTGATTAGTGCTAATCTCTGATTAAGCATGATAAGTAATTGAACAGACTGAAATTCTTAACTGAATGCATGAGTATGTTGTTTAATTGCATTTCTATCTGTTAGTCATCAAATGATTTGTTCATGTTTTATCTTTGAACTGCGAATTGAAAGTCTTATCGGCGACCGATTCAGAAATTGATTGGTATTTTATACTAATTAGAATTTATGTAATTTTATGGTATGTTTAATTAAAATTCGATTTGGAATGATTAAATTAGATCAATTAATATTAAATTACATTAGATTGTGTTATTACCATCATGCCATTGAGTGGCCATTTTCTACAACATTGTTTGGCACCTTTATACATCATTTTTTTCAGCCACTTTCTTAGACTAAACCGAGGAAGAGAGGGAGAGTAGGAGAAATTGAGTTCATCAAGAATTTAGCTTGGAGACTTAGAAGATTTGAAGGGAATTTGCAAAATTGAGCTTGTGTACTTTGAATTCAAGACCTAAGGTAGAGATTTCATCCTCTCATTTGTACATTTGTGTTATTCTTGCATGGTTCATGGGATTAATGGAGGTTAGAGTCAAATATTGGTTTAAAGTGTTGAATTGAGGGTTAATCCATGCATGCATATACATATTCTTGAATTTTGAGGTTGTTCTTCATGATTTTCCACATGCATGTTCATGTTTATGTTATAGTCCATGAATTCACCATAGTTTTGAGCTTAATCTTGCATTTGATCAAGTTTTAGAGCACTAGAGTTCATGCATGTTATGTTTTTACATAATTCATGAAAACTTCTTTGAAATGGTGTTCGATTGACTCACCCTTGGGCTTTGATTTTACAAATTGATCTTCAAAACATGTTATATTGTTGGTTTCCAAGTGTTTTCCAGAAAATAGGCCCAAAAAGTTGAGTTTTGAGGTGTTGAATGCTTGGTTTAAGCTTGGGAGGCAAATCTGGAAATTCCAGATTTTGGCTTCCACGCTCGAGCGAAGGATTCCACGCTCGAGCGACCGTCTTTTGTTCAGATTTCCACTCGAGCGAAGGAATGCTCGCTCGAGCGTAGATTGCAAGCTCTCAGGTTTTTGGTGCACGCAGACGCACGCTCGAGCGACGAGACCTGCGCTCGAGCGAAGGATGTGTCTCACGCTCGAGCGAGCATCGAGCGGGGATTTTCAACATCCAACACTTTTTGCATTTTTACAGACTGCTCGAGCGAAGAAGTCCACACTCGAGCGACCACACTATTTTGACAAGCTCGTTCGAGCGAAGAAAGCCACGCTCGAGCGAGACCCCTGTTTTCTGAAAATTTTGAAAAGTGTTTTAAAGTGCATCTTTGCATCCTCATTCCATCCTAGGCATTCCTAGGCCTAGTTCAAGGCATCTTAATGAGGATAATGTTATAGAATCACACCAAGTCAAGATAGGGGCTAAGATGTTAATCCCAAGTGTGTAACTTAGTGTGTGTTCGTTCTGCAACTGTGTAAGGTTGGCATCCGAGGATGCTCATTAGCTTGCCTATAGCCCAGTGCTCAGTGAATAACAATGTTGTAAAGATATGTTCAATGATGATTATTTTCTGAACAATTAACTGTACTGTTTTCTGAAGTGATACTGTTTACTGAATGAATGATGTCCTATTTATGAACTGTACTCATGGCATCCATAGCAACTTACCGTTACTGTACTGTTACTGTTACTGTCACAGAGATCTTTGTCGGTTCCAATACTTGGAACCAATACTGTATACTGTTATGATGGCCATCAACTGACTGTTTGGTCTATTAAGACCTGCTGTACTGTTCGTTATTAGATGTACCACATATAACTGATATGACTGATTTATTACTGAAAGGACATTCATTCTTAACCTCTTTACGCATTTGTTATTCACTGAGCTTTAGCTCACTGTTTATAATTATATGTAGGTGTTCAGGCATCGGATCGATGCTAGGAGCCAAGGTTTTGAAACCCGGACCGAACCGGCCGGTTCAACCGGTTAAACCGGTGACCGGATGGGGTTCCGGTCCGGTTAGCCCTCTTAAACCGGCCAATTGCAAAAACCGGGCTATTTATTGAAAACCGGTGAACCCACCGGTTAAACCGGTGAACCGGTTGACCCGGTCACGGGTTGATCGAACCGGTCCAGCTCCTTTTTTTTTTTTTTTTTTTTTCAATTTTTCTTTTTGTTTTCTTTCTTTCTTATTTTATATATAATATATATTATATATATAAAATATAAGAATATAAGAAAATTTTAATTTGAAACTCTTTTTTAAGGGTCTTCTCTTGTGAGGAATCCCATTAAGAGTTTTGATGAAATTATTGTGAAAGTCTTCACCTATTTATAAGAAAAAAATTCTTTTAAAAAGACTCAAGAAATCCATGTGGGATTCAATCAAATGTATTGGAGGGAATATTGAAATTTTGATATCCCTCCAAAATTTTTGCTTTCCTTTCAATCAAATTATTTGAATTAAAATCATATGGAGAGAATATTAAATATTTGATTTCATCTTCCAAAATTGAAATTAATAATATTTCAAAATATATTATTATATTTTTTAGTAAAAAAAATAAAGACAAATATTTAACATAATTTAATATTTTTAATATTTTTAATTTATAATTTTATTACTTATATTTTTATTTAAATATAATTTTAATATATTTATTACGTCACAGTTCGATTCCGGTTCAACCCGACGGTTGAACCGGTGACCCGTCCACCCGATCCTTTTTCCGATTCGTTCACCGGTCTGGTTTTTAAAACATTGCTAGGAGCGTCAGGTTAAGCCCCAGTTTTGTCAAGCCAACCATTGTGCCTCACTTCGAGGTTCCAGTCCATCAAGCCAAGGCTGTTTTTGGGGGTGTCTCAATTTCACCCTTCCGTCTCTGTTTTGTAATAAATGTTTAGACCTGACTGTACAGTTATGTAAAAGGGATTTGGTCCCTGACGGGGTTGTTTTTATATATATGTTTGTGCATATGTTGTATGTATGTTTTGGTTATCCATGTGGCATGTTTATAAAATGTCTTTTTACATTCAGATTGTCACAGTTCATTAGACATCTTTTATTTCCTGTTTTGGCTTCCGCCAGCCCCTTACTCTGTATTATTGTCATTACTGTTAAGCAGGCCTTAGGTAATCACGGATTACTGGCCGGTTACGATGCTAAACCCATAGGGGCAGGTTTTTGGTAAGCAGAGTAAGGGGCCTTTGGTAAGCAGAAAAAGAATTAAAGGACGGAAAAGCAACATATACAACAATAGACATGCACGGAACCGAGTCCGGAATACAATAACCAAATGAGGGAAAACCGGGATCACTATATCGCCACTTTCTCGCTTGGTCCCCCTTTGCGGTCGGCCCTTCTCTCGGTTGGTCTTCCCGCTCGGTCCCACTTTGCGGTCAGCCCTCCTCTCGGTCGGTCTTCCCACTCAGTCCCGCTTTGCGGTTGGCCTTCCTCTCGGTCGGTCTTCCCGCTCAATTCCCCTTCGCGGTCGTTCCTTCTCTCAGTCGGTCTTCTGACTCGACTCCACACAAAACCCGTCTCCCATCTTATTCTCTTCGTTGGACTGAAGCTGCACTTGGGAATGAGGGACTACTGACATTGGTGGGCCCATAGAGGCTTTTGGTCCACCACTTAGAGCCCAATTCACGGTTTAAGTACTAAAGCCTAACACTATTGAAACCTAACGTTGCATTAAGAACCAATGGCATCTAAACACTTGTCAAAAGGAGAACCAGCCACATAAGCAGACAAAGATCCTACAAAGTTATTGTACTACACATCAGCCATTAATGAGGCTCCGGCGGCATTAAATGCGATAACCCCTTCATGTCGGAATGGGCAGCCTCACTATGAACAAGGCAAGCTAAAGCATAGACTTTCGGCCAATATGACAGGTCGGAGTGGACAAGGAAATGATGAACGCAGGATATAAGGAGGTTTCCAAAGACACAAAAAGGTTAAGTTCTCTATTCTCTCTCTCTCTCTCTCTTTGGACATAACATCAATCTCTCCTCTAACTTAATCGTCGGAGGGTCCGCTGGAGGACTCCGGTTCCCCGTTGAATATTCTTGCAGGTGATCCAGCAAGCTTAAAGACTGGTGAATGTTGTAGGAAGCGTGGGTCAACCCAACTCGCACTCCAGGAATCAGCAGTATCATCAAATTGTATTCTTGTAATTTCAAGATTTTGTTGAACTGGATCCCTAGTTCCATATTGTGCATTCTCAGAGTAACAAACTATTATATAAAATTGCTTTATAGTTAGCTTCATGTGTGTGTGTTCATATTTCTTTCCCCAATGCAACAAGAATAAAAAATGTCCATCTGTTGCTCTCATGTTTCAAATCGGGGAAAATGCATCGTATCACAGAGTAAGTCCTCTGAACAACAGTTGTTATGATAATTTGATTTGATTCCTATTGGGAACTGTTTCCTTAGTATGAGACTGAGAAATTATTGTGTTGTAATATGGGTGGGTGCAAATTGCACCAGCAAAACGTGCCATGGCCATGAAGTTGACATCATGCCAAGGTTTTAAAAAGCGGCCACAATCGTTACGTAACGATTGTGGTGGTTACCGCCACCCGTTACGGCCGCTTTTGCAGTGTGATTGAGATTCACAAGTGTGTCGGCCGTAGCGGTTGCCGTAGCGGTCATAACGATGCCGTAACAGCCGTAACGGTCTGTTACGCACCATTACGTAACAGTTTTGAACTGTTTCTTTTGAAAAAAAACACAAAAAAAAAGCTAAAAATAGAGGAAGAGGGAAGATAAAGAGAGAAGATGAAGGAGGAAGAGATAGAGAGAGAAATGAGGGAAGATGAAAAACATGTTATTGATTTATTGAAACTGTAAGACCTATGCCATTCTATTCAGCTGCTATCACTCAACCATTTTGTTTGTATGTGTCTACCTATATATTGCTTGGAAATAATAATAATAATAATAATAATAATAATAATAATAATAATAAGTGTGGTCATTATCTATTTGGCTTGGTTAAAATATGTATATATATATTTAGGCTCTTATTTATTCTCTTACTTTTGTCATTGTTTATCTTATATATAATAGTCAGTGATTGATTGATTGATTTGTTTATATAATATAAAGTCATTAATTATTAAAATAAAATATAAAAAACTCAGTTTATAGTGATTTAAAAGTATGAAATATATTGGATCATACTTAAAAATTTACAAAAAATGATCAATATTTATTTTAAACCCAATAAATATGATCATGGAAAAAAAACATGCATATAAGTAAGTTTTTTTCAAATTGTGCGAAAAATAAAAAAATTCACAGTTCCGGTTACCGCAACCGTTACGCTACGGCCTTTACACCCTGCAACCACAACCGCGCCACCGCCACTGTTACGGCGACCGCAACCGTTTTTCAGAACCTTGCATCATGCACTTCTCAATAGGAAATGCTATTCCAGGACGACTCCATGGTGGCAATCCAATAGACAACAGAGCTGGAAATGGAGGTGACAGGTGATGTAAAATTTTATCTCTCTGGCCTTACTGCAGTAAATGACAGGGTTTCATGGTTCAGATCGTTCTAAAATCTATTTCAAATTACGTGGTCTTTTATAAGCAGGTTTGGACATTTGGTTGATGTTTATGCTTGGAATCCACATTGTCGTTACCTTTATGGACTTGGTCCTTCAGGTATCCTAAAATAATAAAATGTCGTTTCTCTTTGGAAAATGTAGCCATACACACACATGTTTTTCTTGAGATCACATTGTCATGCTTGCACACACAAAATCTGCTGTAAATGCTGGTCGAGGATTGTTTGTAAAACTAGTTTCATCATACATAGATTATCCTACTCTTGTATGTATTCTATTTTGATTGCAAATGTAGTTCATGTTTAGCAACTTATTTTTGGATTACTGGCTGGTAGTTTGGCAAGAACAGCAACTCAATAGCAAATCAGAACATTCAAGTGCTCACTGTTTGAAGACTAAGGAAATTTTTTGTTAGTATATGTACACCAGCCAAGTCTGTGGCATGGTTAACTTAATTGCCATGTCAATGGCGCTCTTTGAACATTCAATTGAAGTAAGTAATTTGTTTCAAAGACATTGAACTGGTGACTTGCTTGGATTTGTCAATAAAACTGTTGCCTTCTTAATATACAGCAGCAGACTTGGTGTATTTTCAGGTTGAAAACCTCACAATAACATCCCCCCTCAAAACACAAAAGAAAAACCAATGAACAAATAACTGTGTTTTCAAATGATTTTTTGTAAACAGCAATGCTAGGTATTATGAAAATTTTTTCATGAAAATAATCATAAAAGTTTTGTGACTCTTAGATTACACTTAGAATAAAGCACCACACATTAATCAAAGTAATCCAAGGATCATAAATTTTTCATGATCATTTTCATGACAAAATTTTCATGATCCCTAACTTTTCCCTTTTGCAAAACATGTGTGGAATGATACCACTGGAAAAGTTAAAGTAATAGTTGCTTATATTAAATAGTTGGTTGGGATACATGGCTTGGTTTGGTTTGGTTTTGTTTGATATCATATCAGCTAATCTCTTACTCTGAAAGCCATTATCAGCCTGGAATGAGAATTATTTATTATTTGTTTGATTTGGATCACTTGAATACACTTGCATTTTTTGTTGGAGAATAAGTACAAATTAGAGCCCTGTTTTAATGTCTTTATCATATTCTCTAGCAAAAAAAATTCCTTTATTTTGATACTAAAATTATTGGCCCCGTTTGTTTTCAGAAGTAGAATGGAGGGAATTAATAGTGAGGGGATTGTTAATTAGGGGATTAAGTAAAATTGTGTTTGTTTTGATGATAGTTGTTAGTGTAAGGATTGTTAAATTATTTTTATATAAAATAAATATAAAATAATAAAACAAATAAAAAAAATACAAAAACATTAAACATTAATGTTTTAAAAAAAATGCCTAACATGTAAAAAATTTTAAAAAAATAAAAATAAAATAAAAAAATTTCAGAAAAAAATAAAATAAATAAAATAATGATTTTTACTTAACAAAAAATACAAAAAATTAAATATTAATGTTCAAAAAAAAATGTCCGACATGTAAAAAATAAAATAAAAAATAAATAAAAATAAAAAATTTCTAATCCGCCAGACTATTTTTCTAATACTAAGTCTTGGAGGCCCATCTGAATCTCATCTACAAAGCCTATTTTAAGTCGTTCGGCTTATTAGTCATTTCCTCACCTCTGTAAACAAACAGCATATTAAATAGAGCCCACAGCTATCTTAATCCCAATCCTCCCCTTATACCTCAAAACAAACGGGCCTTAGTTCTATTCCAGCATATACCAGACAGGGTAAACCAGATCACTTATGGTTGCTTTTGCTTCCACCTGGCTTATGGTCCTTGTTATTATCAGGAAATGATTCTAGTGCTCAGAATAACTGGAAAGGGGTGTGGTGGCACAGCAGCCTAACCACTCGCTCAAGTAATTTTTTCTTTAGTTCCACTTATTTAGGTAAATTGTTTTTATTGGCAGACCTTGAACTTGCTATGCGTCAGAGTGAAATGATTTGAAACAGAAAAGACAGATTTAGTAAATTCTTTTTAATATTTTCCCTACTGGCTTCATCTATATAACAATGGAATGGTGAGTTTGAATCTTTCATATATTTTTGTCCTACGTGGCATTCATTAACGGCTGAGATGATTCTTGATTCGAGATTAGATGGTCAAAATGTGTTGTTAACCAAAATGTGTAGTTCTCAATGCTTTGGTTTCCCGCCCATGAAAAGAGTACTAAACACACCTCAGACTCTCATTTCCAGCCGTCCTCCATTCTTTCTCACATCTTTGATTTCAAAATTACAACTCCCTCTCCGTCTCAATATGTGATGGTTTCGATGGCTTCGATTCAAGCTTAGGGTTTCTTTTACTGTGTGTGTTTGGGAGAGCCACACAGAAATTTTCTCGGGGCTGAGAAAGTCCCAGAAAATGGCGAGAAACAGCGCACAGGGCAAGAAACAACACTTCGGCGCTTCAACCGCCTCTACCTCCGCCTCCGCCTCCGCCGCCATCAGAGTTAGATCTAGACCCGATCCTTTCTTGGTCATTTGCCGATGCTTCAGCATCGTAACCTCTGCGGCTGCCATTCTCTGCATCTCTGTCAACATTCTCTCTGCCATTCGTTCCTTCAAAGATGGATCTGATGTATGTAATCCCCCCCTCCCTCTTTGTCTCTCTCTCTCTCTATATATATATATGCCTCTGGATTTATATGTAAATTTATTGTTTTGTGGATATTTGTAGATATTTGATGGCATATTTCGGTGCTATGCGGTTGTAATTGCAATGTTCGTGGTCGTTGCCGAGACAGAATGGGGATTCATCATCAAGTTCTGGAAGGTTTACTTTCTAATTTTGGATTTTAATTTGTTCTAAGAAATTTTAATTTGTTAGAGATTCAAGTGTTGAAGCATTTATGTATCTGGATTCTGGATCAATTTCATATTTCACTTTCTTCATACTATCCTACACAAGGTGATCTTGGTTGGTTACATGAGATTATAGTGGAAATTTTACAAATTTCATAAAACCTATTCACTTGCTATCTATGTTGACTCATATAATCGATAATTTTACATGAAACATATCGTCATAGCTTACACTGTAGTTATTGGTTTTGCATGCCAAGTTTTGGGTAAAACCTTAGCTTGGAAACCCTTTGGTTTATCACAAAGCTCACATTATCTTGGATTGATTTCAATCAATTATTTGTAGGTGTTGGAGTATTGGGCTACTAAGGGTATGCTGCAGATCGATAATGGCTCACATTTTTTGTGTGTTCCTGTTATGTAGCCCCTGTTTATGAAGATTCTGCATCAACTTATGGCCCCTGTCTGTAATGGTATTTTGTAGTTTAACAGGAACACACAAACTGCCATAACTTATGGCCATTATAGACATTATAGATTCTACATCAACATAACAGGAACACACAAACTGCCATAACAGGAATGTTACAAAATGCCATGTTGAGTTTGCTTTGAAATCCTTGACTTGGGTTCATTTCTGTTTATCATCATTTCTGGTTCACGATTTATTCATATCATCTGTGCAAGGTAAGATTTCTGTCTCTATTCCCCTTTTCTCTCTGTTCCCCTTCGTTGTCTTCTCTTGCCATTTTGCCTAAAAATATCATAATAGATCAGGACCATTAAAATGTCATTGATTGAAAAAATATCATTGATTGAGGGGCAAAAAATCTGCTGATCAACATTTGGTTCTCTTGCTGTTCATTTTTGCCATTTTCAATTATGATTTAATATAACTTGGTGACTGAGGGAAAATTTAAAGTTTGGTGAATGATGTGATGGCCAAAGAAAGAACACTCCGTAAAGGTGTTTTTCTTCATGGGTTTTATAGGTATGTTTTTAGTGTTGTCCCAAACTACTTTCAGAACTACAGAATCCAGATTGACAGTAAATCAAATTCGTCGGCAATACCACACAGAGGAAGCATTTGGGATGAAGACATGGGTGTTTGGATCAGTTAGACAATCAGTTAGCCAGTGACAGGTCTGTCATGAACCCACATGGGAACACCATCTGAAGGCACCTCACATTTTTCCAACACAAAAGCAAATAGAATGGGATGGGCTGTAATAGAGGGGTAGCCCCACCTCTCAAATTTCAATTCCATAATTTTATTAATGAAAAAGTCTAGAAACACATATACTGATCATATGAAAATTATGTCCGATTTTTAGAAACACAAAAACTAATCATATAACGATTGCCTCTGATTTTTAGATTGGTTTCTATGCAAAGAGAAGTACTGTTTTATTTATATACAGAATTGACCACTAAAATACAGTTACAGTTTAGAATTATGAGGGGCAAAATTTAAGTGTAGTAGTTTATAATTATTCAATGACAAGCTCCAATGTTTAATATCTGTAGTTATATTTTTTTCCCGTGTATCTTTTGTGATTAATTTTATGATTAGTTTTATTGTTGTTGAAACTATGATATGGGTAAAGGTAGAAATTTCAAATATTCATGGATTTGGGTCATTTCTGTTTTTCTCAGGAGGCATCCAGGTGAAGCTATGTGGAATAGCTCAGTATGGTAATCTCATAGGTGTTACAATTGGATACACAATAACGGCATCTATTAGTATGGTGTGAGTATAATTTTAATGGACTTGCTTTTCGGTTTGAATCTCCTTATTAGTCTTTTATTGTCTTATTTATAGTAGGGGGAGAATTCTTCCCAATCCACTGTGTGAGTTGGAGGCTTTGTGGGGGTGTAGATATACCATAAAATTATTTAATTTGTTTATTTGTTATTTGTAAATTATTCATAAACATAATTATATTAATTTAGTAATTATAATTATGTGATTTTATATATAAAAAAAATTGTGGATTATTTTTAAAATTATACTTATTGTCTAATTTTTTAAGATAAATATATATGATGAAATAATGTAGTTATAATTATCTTATCAATCTAAATTTTCTCATAACTAATTTGTACATAGAATTTGAAAAAATGAACAATTTAAATTATCATAATGACAGACTAAAATAATATTAAGATTTGAATTGTTCATTTTTTTAATCAACATTTGAGTCTTAGATCACAGTTTTTGAGTCTTTCTCATTACTCAAATTTTAAAATCACTAAATGATTCACCTAATGATCATTGTTCGAGTTTAGAAAAAATAAATATAAAAATGAAAACAAAAGCAACAATTGTCACATTTTTTTTCAAATACTCCCCAACAAAAATGCATAGTCAGTCTATACACGCGTAATAAAATTTTCAATAGATTTCATTGTGTACTCACCTTAAACTGGGGGTATGACTCATGAGAGCAGGGGCATTATTCATTCTTCATAGCAGTCGATTTTAATTAAACGATATTCAAAATATTTTTACAAACATAGTGTACATGAATTTACAGAGAATCACCGAACTTCGCATCACAATCAGAAATCGTCAAAACCACAAACAATTGACTAAATTTTCAGCAATTAAAGCAACAATAGGATGAACAAACAATCTCAATGCAAATAACCATAGAGAATTCACATCAATTGGAATTCTTTGTGCTATATAGTGTAAATCTACTGATCAACATTTGATATGTTAAAAAATAAAATCTAATGATTTCAATTTCCGCTTGAAATTTCAGATTTTGGCTTGAAAGGCTTGCGAAGAAAGCAGAAAGTTTTCAGGTGAGGTTCTAATTGCGAACATATTGAGTTTGCTTTGAAATCCTTGACTTGGGTTTATTTCTGTTTATCATCATTTCTGATCAACATTTGATATGTTATAAAATAAAATCTGCTGATACATATCAAATTTTATCAAACAAAATTTCTTTGTATCAATAAATTTTATTCATATCATCTTTGGGAATTGCACAGTGTGCTTGCCACCCCACAAAACCACCCTTGAGAAACTCAGAGACAGACTGTCTGAGATTTTCTTCCCAGAAGATCCTCTTCACAGGTTCAAGAACAAAGCATACTGTCAAAAATTGCTTCTGGGTCTTCAATTTTTCTTCCCTGTTTTTCAGTGGGGACCCAATTATAGTCTAAATCTTCTAAGGTCTGATGTCATCTCTGGTCTCACCATTGCAAGCCTTGCAATCCCACAGGTATATATGTATATATATAAGATACCAATTATGAAAACTTTAGTTAGGCCTGTTTCAATTAGATATATGTATATATGTATATATATAAGATACCAATTTGATTGGCAGCAATAGCACTAACTGGTGTGCATTTTAGTTTTAATTTCTTTTAAATTGCAAAGCACTGGCTGGTGTGCATTATTTGATATTTAATTTTTTTTATATTTGATTTGTTTGGAATTGTAGAGTACAGTCTGTTAAATATATTTTTATAACTGCATTTTAATCTTAATATTATTTACACTGTGCCTTTAGGCATGAACATACACTAGATTATTATTTACGCCGTGCCTTTAGGCACTGGCTGGTGACAAACAAATATGATTATAATAAATTAAAATTTTGATTGGATGGGTTAAAATCAATTTTTTTTTTCTTCTTCCCTTTACCCCTGTGACTCAACTCAATATATTTTTGTTTCGTTGGGTGAAAATCATCTCTTATTTTGTACAAAAGCTGAACCTATTCTTTCCTTTATTTATTTATTTTCTTTCTTTCTTTCTTTCTTTCTTTCTTTCTTGATTATCAGGTTATCCTTTATGTTTACTTAACTTTCATTAGCTGTTAATGGATGCAGTTATATTGAATTTATTGACAGTATATTCTATGTCATTTAGCAGGTTCATGTATAGTCCAGTGTATAAATTGTTTTCTTCTCAGTTTAATGAAACCCCATATTTCACCTCCTTTCATTTCATATATATATATATCTATCGGGTTATAATTTCTACTGGGTTTTGTTTGTTTTGATGTTTTTGTGAAGTTTAAGGTGCCATTTATGGGTATCCTGTTTCATGAAATTAACTGTTCTATTTTCATATCCCTATTATATAAAAAATTGGTATAGGCTGATATGTTGCATTTACTTTTCTAAGATTTGAATCCGAGAAAGAAAGAGAAACTTTTGTAGTAGAGAATAAACAGAAGATATTTGTAGTTTCAATTATATTCTTAGTAATAAAATTTGATGTTATCTGCCACTTTAACAACAAATTTAGTACATCACTAAATTTGTCTTTCTTGGGTTAATAAAAATCCCTTTGGTATAATTCCAAAGGGAATGGTTACCTCATGCATATGATTTTTTGCTTCTTTTTTTTTCTATAATTTAAAAATTAAAAAAAAAAATTCTATTAGTAGCCATGCATATGTAAAGGCTATTCGTGCTGCTCAGCATTTCATCTATATTGAAAATCAATATATCATAGGGTCTTCATACAATTGGAGCTCCCATAATGACATAGGTAAGGAACTATTCCCTCACATGCAAAACTCATGATGTTTATATTTCTTTTTCTGAAAGCACAAATGATAGAATCTTCTATAGACCGAAGACTACCCAACCAAAACTTAAAAAAGTTTTATCTGGCATTTTTGTTTATGTTATGTAATATTAGATATTATGGTGTGAAAAAAATTGATGCAATTTAAGAATACCTAGTGGATTTGAGCATGGTTAATGATTATCTCAAAACTAGATAGTTGAAGTCACTTTTGGCATGAAATTTGGTTTGCAGAAGTGGCTTACAGACTCCACTAAGTATATATACACTCCTATATGACGATTTCATTGCATAATTGAATCTCAATCTCTCTTTCTCTCCGAAGAAATATGGAACAAGAAACTACAATGGAGGAGGCATTGCTCTCAGGTAAAATTCCATTTTCATAGGCTTTCAATTTTGGTTTTCCCCAATGTTTTGATTTGTAAATTTGGGTTCTAATTGACAGAGAAGAGCGATGTAGTAGAAGAAAAATAGAGCTTCGAGAGATGGAGTTCGTATCAGTTCGTGGAAAGGGCTAGTTCTATAATTCCAATAGCTTCCTTGGCTGGAACTGAAGTCAGCATCGACGAAATTCGATCTGTTACTGCTTCTTCTGATCGATATTACCCTCCTTTTCTTCACGTCCCTTTGATCAGCTCACCTGAACCAGATCCTAATGGTAATCCAATTCAATAATATCCCCAATTGATTCACTCACTCACAGACACACACACAAACAGTTGTAGTTCAGAATTTGTGAATTTTGTTACTTACTACATACTAGGAAAGTTATGTTTCGTTGGATTCACGCATATATATGCATATGAACAATCACAGAAACAGTACAGTTTAATGTTATATTGAAATCTCAGCAACCCAGCTTTTAACAATTGGTTACTACAATACCCAGAAGAAAGTTTTGATATTTTTTGCTTTTAAATATTTTGGGTGTTGTTTTGTGGTTCAGAATTTGTGAATTTTGTTGCTACATTTTAGGAAAGCAAAGTTGTGTTTGGTAGGATTCACTAAACAGTGAAACATGTTCAGTTTAAGTGTTGAATTTGGTGTTTCTACTAAATCACTGGTTGAGGAAGTTTATGGTACAAATTGGATTTTGATTTCATCCCTATGTTTAACATTGCCAGAGATATGATATTTACTGTTAGCTTTGGCCTCCCTGAATTTGCATTTTCTTAGCCTAGCAAAAGAAAAGAAAAGAAAAAGCAGGGGGATTAGAAAGGAATTTTGCAACTCACATGTGAGTTAAATCTCTCAGTAATGTAGCATCACTCTGCTAAATTTTAATCCAAATCAAGAAAAAACTAAAAAAAACAAATTGGCAGCAATCTACAAATCTGACCTATTAGAGGTGTTTTAAATTATTTGTTTTCTTGAGCTACATTCACCAAGGATTAGTAAAACAATGGAGTCACGAATGAAGTGTTTAGGCATATAGACAATTACTTGAAGTAATTATGGGCACTGTATAGTCGATTAGGCTACTGGGTTTTATTTACATGGACTATTCGATTTGAATTAATTAGATTCACTGCTTAATTTAAAAAGGCCAGCTTTATATAGTTTCAATACATGTTTATGTTTAGAACACATTATGATGTACTGAAGGCTAATATGGCAACATAGCTTTATCAATTGCTTCCCTACAAGTACTAGACTATAGCATATTATTTTGGATGCTAAACTATGAGCCAATTTTTGCAGAGCAAGCTCTCATTTATCAAGGTGGGTATGGAGGAGATTATGGTGGAATGTCTAATGAATTTCAGAGGTGAGGTTCAATAATGACTTACAGAATATTGATTTTCTAAGGACCTATTCAATAATTAATTGGGGTGATAACTTCATATTTTTTTAATAATTGTGGGTTCAATTGCCCTTGCATTGGGGCTCTATTGTTTTAGCTAAGAATGAAAGAAAAAAGGCTGATTGGGATGCCATGAGAGGAGGATATGTTACTATGCTTCTTTTTTTTCAACACTATTTATTGAGTGTTAACATAACATACATTATTGGGCTCATCTATATTGACAATTTAAGCTTTTGGGATAACTGGTGATCTATCCGTTAATGAATGAGAGCATGGTCACATGTGAGTGGGAGTGTTAAGGATACAAATAATGAAGTTACCCATACATCTTGATGAAGTTACTCCTTTCTCTAACAGCATAAGCTTTCAATGTGATGGTAGTGAAACTTGCTTGGTTGTAGCAAACAAGGAGATTGGTTGAGGATTTTTTCTATGTCTTTACTTACGGTAGACGGTTTAATAGGATTAGGTAGTTCTTTTGATTTGCTACATCGTGTTTTAGTTGAGAGTGAAGTGGCCTTTGATATGACAATAAATAAATGCTTTCCTAAGCTTTTATGCCTGAAATTCCTTTATTGAATACTGATTGTGAGCATATTTTCTTGCTGTAGGTGCGAACAATTTGATTCCCATGGAAATTGCACTTAAAATTGCTAAGAAAATCAAAGCACGTGAGAGGTTTGCAGCTTATATTGTTATTCCGATGTGGCCAGAAGGCAATCCAACAGGTGCTGCTACACAAAGGATTTTATTTTGGTAGGTATGAACCAATTATGACTTCAACGCATAGCATTGTGCTTCTGCATTTTAAAGGCAGCTTCAGAGATGGATAACTTTGTTGCTTTTTTTTTTCATTGGATTAATATGGGAAATCAAAAAATTCTATTAATCTGCCCATTAGTGTATATTCTTCAGAAGGATCAATTTTTGATTTTGAAATTATCTCTCATTTATTGTACAGAACAAAACAATGCAAATGATGTATGAGACCATTTACAAGGCATTAGTGGAGGTTGGGCTTCAGAATGAATACACCCCACAAGACTATTTGAACTTACGTTCATATTTGGAAAGCACCGGTGTGCATTGTTTGTTGTTTGGTCTTAAATTACATATGATTGGTTGATGTGCATTGTTTGTTGTTTTGTTTTAATTAAATTATTTTAGAATTGTAGAGCACTGGCGTGCATTGTTTGGCATCCAATTTTAATTTTTTAGAATTGTAGAATATTAGCTGGTGTGCATTTGGTTAATTTTATTTTATTATAATTGCAGAACATTAGTTTACCATTTTAATTTTAATGAACATTATAAATTTTATATGTTTATTCTTTAATTTGTATTAAGACTACGGAGAGTTGTTATTTTTAATTGAATTCTGTAGAGGGTATGGTACAAGCAAAATTATTAAAAGTTCTTTAAGAAGAAAAAATGTTACGGACTCCACATGTTTTAACATGATACGTATATAAATTACAAATATATTTCGATCTCAATATTATTTACACCGTACCTTTAGGCACGGGCATACACTAGTTTTTATATATAGCAAGCTCATTTGCATTTCTGTCCCATCTCTTTTTCTTTTTTTTTTATTGATGTCCCATCTCTTTTTCTGTACATTGTGTATTTGAAACTTTTGCCTGTTGCTTTTTGGTTCCCTTCATGCCTTTTGGTATGGCTATCAAATAAGCTTTGCGTTTCCATGTCTCTTGGTATTGTTAATTGCCTCACAATTTTTTTATATATCCTAGTCTTCGTGGCTGAAACTTTGCATTAAACAGGTTTTGTGGAGGAAGATAGCCCATATGCATTAAAAGGCCAAAAGGGCACGTATTATTTTGAGTTCTCAAGCCTTTGAGAACTATGGATCATCTTCAACAGGTAAAAACCTTGAGCTACTTCTTAGGCTAGATTTGTTATACATTTGGGTTTTTCTAATACTATATCTGCACTTTTTGTAGCCCATTCATAGCACCACATCAAAGTCTATATAGAACATTTGATTTATCAAAAAAATAAAAAAGTCTATACAGAACATTTGATCTCCTCTTCTGCCATTTAATAGTGGATCATTCATTAGCCACTGCCTGTGTTACATGGACTCGGCACTTTGGAGCGAAATACCCGTGTCGACACGACACGACACGGGTACGGGTGTGAGATCTGTGTCGGATTCGCGTGTTCTCTCTCGGACACGGCTCTTTACAGACAGCAAAAGAGATGAAAGAGGGAGAGAAAGAGAGAACCTGGTCACCTGTCGAAATGGCGAAGACATCCGTCGCTGCTTCGACTGCTTCAACATGCTCGATGCTCGATCTCCATCTCCTGCTCTGTCTGCTCTCTCGTCTCTCGATCTCCTTCTCTGTCTTCTCTCTCGTCTCTCGTCTCTCGATCTCGATCTCCCTTCTCTCTTTCTCGGTCGCCGACTTCTTTCTTCTCTTCTCTGTTCTTTCTTCTCTTCTTTATTCTCTTGATCTCCCTCTATTAGTATATAACATTAGTAGATAATATAATAATATAATATATTAGTAGATAATAATATAATAATATATTGGTATATAATAATAATATATTTATTAGCATATAATATTAGTAGATAATATAAATCTCATAATATAATATATAATATTATTCTCTTTTTTTTTTTGGATTCAAATATAATATTATTCATATCATATAATATTATTCATCCATTATTCATATTACATTTATATTAACATATAGTATAAATTACATTAATATAATAATATATAATATTATTCATCCAAAAAAATTATATAATACAATATATCATATATAATATAATTTATTTTATATCTAAAATAATTTTTATTTGTTATTTATATAATATAACTCATCTTCATATAATAAATATATATTTTTTAAAACAAACTATTTAACGTATTCCCGTACCCATATCCAAATTTGGATACATATCCACGTATTCTTAATTTTTAATTTTAAAGTGTCCGACCCTTAGATACACACTCGCACCTGACACCCGTACCCACGTCCGTGTAACTTAGGCCACTGCCTATGCACTTTGGGACTTCTGATGCACCCTTCCATTCAAAAAATAAGATCTGTTAGCTTTCAGTCTAAAGTCATTTCTTGAAATAAAAATTCATTTATCAGTTGATTTTACATCCACATGATATGACTTATTTCATGCAATGCTTGCCAAATTATGTGATATGACTTTATGGAAGAATCATGTGAAGAATAAATTGTTTCCATCAATTTTGTCCAACTTGAAGACATGCAAATGTATATCTTGAGATAGATATGCTGTTTAGGTTCATGCTATTGTGGAAAAAATACTATTCTTTGCAGCAGTGTGTAAATTATCTGTTGTTGGCGATATCTGCAGGATGCTCAGTTCACTATTGGCAAATCAAGCAATGCATCAGTTGCTTTCTGGTACCCCATAGATGGGAATCCATGGCATGGATCGGGGCACGATTCTGTTAGCTGCGATTGGGTACCTCTGGATATTGTTTCGGGTAGTTCTGCATCCACCAACGAACCAGAAAATAACCCATGGGATGCTGCAACTGCCTTCTCCCTTTTCTTTTCTGTATTTGCTTTCTGCCTGTCAGTTTTTGTTGGGAATCGAGTTTCCAACCCCAAGGGTGTGCCATTTACACCCGTAGACAATCTCTAGAACATCCATAGACTGGTTGTTATCGAATTCCTTATGCGCTGTAATTTGAATTCACCTTCTATTAATTTGTTTCCCCTATTGAAATTCATTTGTTAATTTGTTGTCTGCCTCGACTTGCTCCGGTTCTTCATTTTTTGTCTTTACAAAAATGCAGTTAAACATGAAAAGAAAAGAAAAAAAAATTCTGCCTGAGAAGTTGTCTCCAAATGTCTGGCATAGCAAGTAGTAGTCCTTTTCCTAATGCAGCTTTCTACAAGTTGAACACATGGTTGTGCAGCTAAAGGAAAACCAGAGCTAGATGGAAAAAGGCTAATTTGAGATGACACAGGAATATAGATCTGTGATTACATGAAATTTTCTCTTGTTTGGTTTAGTTTTTGAATATTATTATGGGTTTTTTTTTTTCCTCATATTTTTTCACAAACTTATTATTTTTTAAAAAGTAAAAATAAATAAATTTAGAGATAAAGCTCTCGAATATTCGGGTTGGAATTGGTAAGAAAAAAGGATACCCACAAATTATGGTGGCACTGGCATCCGATTCACAGCTTGGCACCCACTCCGAGCTTTTAATGGAAGACTGCAAGTTCTTGATTAATACTTTAATACGAAAAGCATTGATTAATTAATACTTCCAAAGTAAAGTAAAAAATATGACAACATCTTACAGTAACAATTATACATATTGAGTAAATTATATTGAGTTTTTGTGAGAATTTAAAAAGTAACAGTGTGTTTGGTAATTTTGATAATTACACTATTTTTGTTTGAGTTTTGAACTGAATAATATTTTCCTCTACTCTGTCAATTTAAAAATAAAAAATCGGTCAACAGATGAGACAATATTTACTCTATTTGTTTCTAATTTTCAGAATTCACTTTTTAAAAAATTTTACTTTTATTTTTCGTATTTTTTTATTTTCACTGAATATTTTTTATATTTTAAGTAATTTTTTTAAAATTTTTAGATATACCTAACATAAATACACTTAGAAAATATAATATTTATGAAAAAAATCTTTAAAAAATTCACTAAATACACAAAATGTAAAAAAAAATACGAAAATTTAATACATTTTTTGTATTTTTATGTATTTATTAATTTTAAAAATATTTTTTCATAAATAATTTTCTACTTAGATACATCTAAAAAAGTTAAAAAATTGCTTAAAATTTAAAAAATATTCACTAAAAATTTAAAAAAATATATGAAAAATAAAAAACTCAATTTTTAAAAAATTAAATTTTAAAAATTAAAACTAAACATAATGATTACTTCTTTGTACCAAATAGCTGTTTTGGCATCTTTTTACAAAAAAAAATTTTAATCAAATTTACCGTGATTGTAACAACATCAGTCACTGAAAGGAGAGTGAGCCTGACTGACTCTATCAAAATTATTAGATTTCATTGTATTTGTCTTTTTTAATTCAATGATATTTTTCTATTATTTATTGTATTTGTGATTTGTATTTCATTGTATTTGTTTTTTTTTTTAATTCAATGATATTTTTCTATTATTTGTGATTTGTAGTTTAGGAAAGACATGGAAAAGAAAAAATAAAAAAGGGCATAGACAGATAGATAGGTAGATAGATAGATAGACGACCATGAAATCAGAACAAACGACTCGGCCATTTCAACAGTCGAAATTCGCTCTGAATGATTCGACGGGATTGTCTTCTCTGTTAGAACGAACCCAAAGATCTCTTCATTTCTCTCACGGTACGTAAATCTCTATCGTTCAATCCAAATCTTGGTCCTATGGTTCGATTTTGTTCATTGTTGTGTGTCAAGTACTGGGTCGATTGAATTATGTTGAGATCTTTAACATTTAAAACTTCAATTTTTTTCTCAGTAACCAAGCAGCGTTTTTGTTTACTTTTCTGTGTAATTTTTTGTTACTTCATAGCTGTCTAATCGATTGTTAGTATGAGGTTGTAGATCAAACTTCAAAAAAAAATCCCGAGTTTTTATTTTTCTCACTTATCTATGTATCTCTAACTTTGGACCCTCTTGAATTCTGGTTATTGTGTGTGTTTCTTATTCAAAGATACCTATGAAGTTCTATGAAAGTTCAGATTGGATCCAAAACCTGGCTGTTTGATTTATATGTTATGGAGTTCCTTTAAATGGTGTTTGGTTATAGAGATTTGGAACTGAGTGCTGGATCCTGGGATTTTGTAGTCCTTGGGAGTTGAGGCTTATACATCATGGCAAGGATTAAACCTCAAGCTCTGCTACAGCAAAGCAAGAAGAAGAAGGGTCCAAGTCGTATCGGTGCCACTACAGTTATTTTATACAGCTTAATTATAGTTGTGATGGTGTTTTTCCTGTTTGCTACTTACAGACATTGGATTCAGAGGTTTGTTGGAATCTTCTTTGATGAATTAATACTTGTTATTTTGATAAATTGGGATTCAGAGGGACTAGCATGACACCTTGTATCTTGTTAACCAAATTTAATTTTTAGTTTGATTATTAATTCATATGTTTTGAATCTTGTGGGTTTGGTGAAAGACCTGTATCGGTTTTCTTGGAATGATTTCTGAATTCTAAATTTAGCAACAACCCATGTATTTAATAAGTGATAAAAAGAATTTTAATTTAATCCTGGACCTGGTGTTTTGAAATACTTCAGGAGGTCTGTTGCAGTGGTATCTGCATTTATTTAGTAACAAAATAGAACCACTTGAAATAATCATTATTTTATAGACCAAAGAGGGCTTTATATGGCTTTTAACTTTTATCTGCTAACTTGTGTTTAGGTCAATAATTCAAACAGAGCATCGGTTATCAGTTATTGAGGTACTCTTTTCTGGATAATGTTGTTACCTGTGTATTATTGTTGTTGTTGTACCTTTCGCGAGCATGAGTGTTGGTTATTGATTAGAAGGACTTACAAATTGCTGATATCTTCTTCTCTCTTTGCCTTTTAAGTCATAATGACGACTTATAATGACAATTAAAGATTTATTAAGTTTATCTTACTTTGTGTGTGTGTGTGTGTGTTTGTGTTTGTCTATTATACAGTGTTAATGCTATTGAGGTTTGAACAAATTCCTTTCAAGTGACCATCACTATTTCTTTATTCTTTCTCTTCGTATTTGGTTCTGTGTGTGCTGCAGCGTGACGATGCTTTTGCAGATGGAAAGAAATCTGATGTCCCCGGATATGTTGTGAGTTTCTTTATATCCTAGTCATTGTAAATTGCTTTTATTTTGTTCTTATTTTAAATGTCGATCCACTATATTAAGTGTTGCTTTTAGATTTAATCTGCTCCTGAGAAATCATTTCACTTATTGGTCAGTTCAGAGGATGCTACAGGCTTTAGATACCAATATGTGGCAGGGAGCTACTGTTTTGTTAATAAAGTTTCATTTAGTTCTCCATTTCTCTGATTGTTGTTTTCGCATAATGTCCATTTATCTTTTTTCTTTGTATTGGGACATGCAGGGGTATAAGTTCTTTTGGAGAGTCTTCTCAAAATTTTATTGTTTATTGTCTATTGATATACTTGTATATTTTTTTGTTTTTCCTGTTTTAACAGATTTTAAATACCTCAAAAGGGTCAATAACAATCGAGTTATACAAAGAAGGCTCTCCTGAGGTGGTTGATGAATTTATTGACTTATGGTGGGTACTGGACTCAACTCTATTATATTTCGATCTGTTGTTGTGGATTCTTATTTTCATTGTTCACATGGCTGACCTTGTTGGTTTCCCAAATCCTTATTTACTTATTTGCTTACTGCACTTTTTTCCTTGTACATAGTTAATCACTTGAGTGGTTCTTTAGACATGTTAACAGCAGTGAGATGAGAGGGTTTAGTGTTTTTGTGGTCTTTATGCTTCTCCAACATGTCATCAGATAATTTTTTTGGAATCTATCATTTTACTTGAACCTCAAGCTTTGCCTTCAGTCAAGCAAAGCTATGGAAACTTTAATTTGGTTGGGCAATCTGATGGTTGTAAGTGTATAATCAAAACACATATCATCAATTTGATCTTTGCACTAAAGAAGTAGTTCAATTATTGCATATGCTTAGTGCATCATCTTTATGTAATACATCACTTGAAAATGGTGTAGGCAGTCTCCACGCAAGCCTTCCACCTGGGGGGATAATTTTTGACTTTGTACATACACTGAAATTTTAAATTGAAACGATTTTTCAGTCAGAGGGGGCACTTCAAGGGGATGCCTTTTCACCATGTAATAAAGAACTTTGTGATTCAAGGAGGTAATTCTGATATACCTGGAGCTACAGACGATTGGACTTTGAAAGTAAAGCATAACAGCCAACTTGAAACAAGGTTTGCCCCCCTGTTGACCCAACCTGTGGAGTTCCCTTTTTACCTCTATAGTTTCTTATTCTATCCTGGTTACTGAATTTGTGATTTTCATCCAGCATGAAGCATGAGGCGTTTATGCTTGGTACTACAAAGGCTAAACATGACAAAGAGGGATTCGAGCTTTTTATTACGACTGCACCAATCCCTGATCTAAATGAGAAGCTGATTGTGTTTGGGCGGGTCATTAAGGGAGAGGATGTTGTTCAGGTTATAAACCTTTTGCTCTATCTCTCTCTGATTTTTGTAAACTATGATCATGTGGATGTTTTACTTAAAGTTGTTGCATGCTAGGAGCAATTGAGAGTCTCTTCTTTCTGGACATATGAACCATGATCATATTTATTCTCAAACTTTTTCATGAAGAATATGATGGGAATTTTTATTTATTTTGGCAATGAATGATTGTATCATAGGATTGAGACTACCAAATTCTTGAGACAATGTTATAGGACCATCTCCTTTTATGCTGATAAATTGACTTGGATTCATGATGATTCAACACAAGGCAGCTGCTTGTAGTACTCTAATGCTACTGTATCCGATCTGAAAAAAAGGAGGCTATAACACATTTGTTGTTATATAAATCTTGTATATATTAAGTTGAGATTGTTATCTCGATAAACTAGTAAAGTTTTTTTTGGTGGTGTGGTGGTGGCTCCCCAATCGTCTTAGCCCATTACATTGGGCCAAAAAAAAAAAAAAAGATGCTTGCATTCGTCGTTAATGTAGTCAAATGGCACTATGTCAAGCCAGTTGGATCATGTTAAGTTAATGGGGGAAAAGATATGTCATGCTTTTAGTTTTTGAGTCATTAAATCATATTCTTTATTGACGTTTGAATGCATGTCCTGCAATGTGCTTACCAGGAAATTGAAGAGGTGGATACGGATGAACATTATCGACCTAAATCTCCAATAGGAATCATCAATGTGACTCTGAAAGAGAAGGTTTGAAGGTGGTTTTATCAGTTTAAAGCTTCTTTCAATGGCATGGTTTCCCCATCTTAGATGCCAACGTGCTGATAATCACCAAGCAAGCAAGAGGTTTATGGGAAGTAAAGCATTTCTTTTGCTCCTGTTCTGAGGTGTTTTCGTATATGGATTGAAGTCTTTGGAATTTTTTATTTTTTTTTATTTTTTTCCTGCTTGTGATACAAAGAAAAGCTTGCCAATTCTATTTTGTAATATGGTTTTTTTATTTAAACCTTGATGATACACATTGCTTTATAGTGGACGTGAAATACGGTATGTTCTTGAGATCAAGACTGTAGACAAGGTAGGGTGATACTAAAATTCTTTTGTAACATACTCTGGTTTTTGCTATCTCTCTCTCTCTCTCTCTAATTTTTTTTTCCCTCCCCCTTTGTACTAAATCTTTACAGTCAATGTGCTTCCTTTATGGTAAATGACTTTGTTTCATTTTGGATTAAGAGACATTCTTCTGTTGGTTTGCTGGATAAAATACCTGGTGCATTCCTGCTTATAATTCGTGATGAATTAGGTCACCAACTTCCTATTGCGGTCCCTGTTTCAGATTAATCTATGCATAGAAAGTTTCTACTTCTGATTTCTTGTTCTGAAACTGTCTGATATTTTTGTTTCTTTTGGTAAGTAGAAGGTTAATATACTAAACAATAAAGATGTACAATGATGCACAAGACATCCTCAAGAGTCACATGATGACAAATGCATTAGGCAACAAATCTCTTCATCGAAACATACGAAGAAAACATAACAATCCAAAAGAAACTCTCTCACAACCCTGAGGCTATGTCAAAATTTGCAAGGCTTAAAAGACATACAAGACTCCTAAAGCTCTTGGTCACCACTAGAAAGCATTTCTATAGTTGTGTTGGAATCTGATTAGCTTCCCTTCTGTTTACCCAGAAAATGATACTGGTCAAATTGTGAATGCAATTTCCTGTTAAAAAAGAAAAAAAATAATGTATCACGATGTAACTGTTATACATGACAGAAACTTTTACCATCCACATTGAATGAAACTACTAAAAACTGTTTGCTTTGTCAGGGATACTAGAGGACTCCCCAACTCATTTGGGGCAAACCATTTCAAGCAAATTCTCAAACTCGCTGTTCACTTCAATACCATCTGCCTCTATCCTCAACCGCATATCAGGTGCTGATTTTCCAGCAGCAATATATGTTCGAAGCAAAGAATCATAGGCCTTGGAATCAAGACGATTAACCTTCTTCAACATCTTGCATAACTCTTCGACACCATCAACATTTTTCTCTTCCTCAAAATACTTCAGAACTTTATCAACACTTTCAGATTTTGGATGCCCCAAAGCTGCCTCCATGTACTTCAAAGCGGAATCCACTCGATGTTGCTTCAAGAACATCATGAACATATCCCAAGCCTTAAAAAAAAGTCCTTCTGATCTCTTGATGGCCTCATCAAGAACCGATTCAGCTTCTACGATCATGTCATTTTTTAGGTAAGCACTTATAGCAACATTTGCTAACCTGATATCATAGCTGGAGTAACTCGACTCCCATTCCTCAAAGCATCTCTTTAAGCCATTAATATCATTCAGTCTGTCAAGAGCATGAAGTATAACACGATAACTCACATTAGTCGTCTTTGGAAAACCCGACTTCAGGGAATTCCAAACTCGATGGACCTCGTCTAAATTGGATGTACCAGCATACAAACTAATCAGACAATGGTAAGCATATCGGCTACGAGGTCCCATCTCTTCCTCTAACTTTTTAAGAGCTGACTCAGCTTTCTCGTTAAGTCCATACTTGACATAAACGGCAGCCAAATTACTAAATGTTGTCCAATCACACTCTTTTTCATTTTCCTCTGTTATCTCCTCAAAAACTCTTTCTACTGCCTCGATATCATTTAAACACGAATAGCTATGCATCAAGATATTATAAGAAAATGTGTCCAGTGGGATGTTCCTGTGTCTCATCTCTTCGATCAAGGGAGGCACTTTCTCAGGCTGACCTAATCTCATATAGAGGGACATAAGATTGTTAAATGCCACAGAAGTAGAGGCAATATTCATTTCATCCATCTTCTTGAAGAGAGCCAATGCCTTATCTGTCATTTTTTCTTTGCAATAGCAGTTTAGGAGGGCTCCGTAAGTACATTGGTTCTTTGCATATTGTGAGAGGCCACTGAAGTAATTCTCAGCTTCAGCTATCCCTCGGGCTTTTGATGTAAGATCTAAACGTGTTGCATAATCACGGAATGCAAAGTTAATGTTTCTCATCTCCATCCATTCCATTATCTGCATCAAACAAATCAAGATACAGTTAAAACAGTCATTTCTTGAAACAAATTAGGTTAATTTTGAAGGGGGGAAGAAAAATCTTCACATCTAAAATCCACACGGAAGATAAGCCATAAAAGATAAAATGTGCATTGAAATAATATAGAGTGGACTATGGTTGCATAAGAGAAAATACAAAATACTTGCATATTCAAAATGGTATTATCCAAATAAAGTTTCACACTGAAATTCAGTACCATATTCACAGTGGTATATTAACTTCAACAACCAAAATTTTCAGCACACAAATCCAATAGTGAAACCAAGACAAAGGGGAAATTTCTGACATCATCCTTTGCATAGCTTGGGTTGCCATAAGTTGAAACTTACTCTATTAGACTCTGAATCAGAATTTTCTTGGTGCCCAAATGGAGAAAGTCTAATATCCAACACAATAGCATGTGTTTTCACCATTTTATCAGCCACTACGACATCTTTTCGGAGGGGAAAAAAATAAAAACTATTTCTCTCAGAATTTTCTTGATGCCCCAATGTAGTAGCATCCAAAATGTTAGAACTTTTCACCATTTTCTCAGCAACTAATAAGACATCTTTTGCCAATATATTTCAAGGTTTCACAATCAACACAAATATTTATTCCAATTCTATCTTAGAATTAACACATTCATCCAAAAAATCTAATCAAATATAATGTCAATGAAATTGGCACAAAAAAACGATACTCCTACTAAAAATCAAAGAAAATTAATTAGTACACACTACACTGCTAACAATCAAATTAAGTCAGATCAAAGGAGGGCTAAAAACCTGGAGGGCATGTTTGTAGCTACCGTACTTGCGGAGTTCCTTGATGCATCGCAGGAGCTCATATTTCTTGACGATTTTGCCCTCCCTAATGTACTGATTTAACGCCTGTCCCGCGGTCCCGCCGGTGAGTCCCAACTCCGACAACCTCCGGTACAGCCGCCCCTCCCTTCCACGACGGCGCGTAACTTCCGCCTCCGTCTCCACCACCGCCGTGCAAAGCCTTCTCGCCACCGATGATGCTCCAGTAGAGACCAGACGACTATACTTCATCATCTCTCTTACTCTTACGGGGATCATCATCAGCCTTCTAATCTGCACTCGCTCGCACTTCGGGCTTTGTTCCGCCTTCTACATGTGAGTGAAGGGACGAGGCTTTCAGCTCAGCCCCTTTGTATCGAGGAATTTGACCGAGTATAAAATGTTTAGTTAAAAATTTGGTGAAAAATAGTGAGAAGGGTTAATATAAAAGATAAAAAAATAAAATAAATAATAATCACTCTGTTTGGTTTTGATTTTAAGATTTTATTTTTTTATTTTTTTTTCATTGATTTTTTTTTTAAATTTTAAACACATCTAACATAAATACATTTAAAAAGTATAATATTTATGAAAAAATCTTTAAAAAATTCTCCAAATACTAAAAATATAAAAAAAAATAATAATAATTCAATACATTTTTCATATTTTTGTGTATTTATTAGTTTTTTAAAATATTTTTTTATAAATATTTTACTTTTTAGATACATCTAAGTAAGGTACATCTAAAAAAGTAAAAAAAAAATTGTTTAAAATTTTAAAAATACTCACTAAAAATATAAAAAAAAAACACGAAAAAAAAAACTCTATTTTTAGAAAATTAAAACCAATCACACTAATATCTTAGTTGTATTTTTTTAAATATATTTGGAATTTTTTTTAGGATAAACATCAATAGATTTTAATAATTGGATTGTCATAGAGTGCCATTGAAAATAAATTTTAGTAAAATTATCGCTAAAAATTTATAATTAATGATTTTTTTGTCATGATTTTTATAAATTGTTTCTAAAATTTATAGTTAGTGATATTTTTTTGTAACGAATTTTTGAAATTATCCCTGAAAGTTAAAAATTAGTGACTTTTTTTAAAACTGTCACTATAATTAATGACAATTTTTGTGATAAAATTTTTAAACTGTCAATTAAAAATTAACAATTAATTACTTTTTTAATAATATTGATAAAAAATATTGTGGGTATTTGGAAAGTGGGTTTTTTTTGTAGGTTTTTTTAGTTGTAGGATATTATTGGAGAAAAAAATTTGATGTTTTGTTTGCATTTGGGAGATGAGTTTTAGAAAAAAATTTCTAAAAAATTGTTTGGTTTGAGTTTTTTTCAAAAAATTTCAAAAATCACTTTCTCTCTCTTACACATCAATCAATCACTTTTTCTCTCCCCTCTCTCCTTCTCAATCACTTTTTCTCTCACACACATCTACTTAAATTCTCCCAAAATATCAAATCATCCCAAACTTCCAAAAAAACAACTCTCCCAAAATATACAACCAAACAAATCAAAAAAATTTCTAAACTCTCTCCCTAAATTTTTTTTCAAAAACAACTCTCCCAAAAACAAACCATTGTATTTGGGAAGATAGTTAGATTTTTTTGTGGTTGGATGTGATATTTATGAGAGAAAAAGTGAAATAGTTATGGGGTTTGATGTAATATTTTGTTTGGATTTGTTTTTATTTTATTTTATAACCAATTTGTCTTTTAGTGGAAAAAAAAAATCCAAAAGTTCATCTTTCCAAACACCGCCATTATTAATTATCACATAATTTATTAGACAATAAATCTACCTATTAAGACTTACATATAATTTTTTTTTTTTAACTTATGTTTTTTTTTTAGTAAATAAGATATATATATATATATAAAATTATACAAAAGTGGGGAATATGGAGGCCCTCTAATATTGGCATATAGGAGCATCTCCAACTATTGTTGTTATAATGTCATTGTTATTGCTATAATTTATGGTCATTTGTTATTTTGACAAATTTCAACCAACTTTCCCTCTAAGTTTGTAAGTATTGTTTGGATATAGATTTTTTTGTGATTTTATTTTTGTTTATTTTTTGTCTTTTGTGACTTTTTTTACCTGTTTGTAAAAAAAATTATATATTTATATTATTTCCGATTAGACAAATATAAAAAATGAAAAAAATTGAAAAATTGGGAAAAAAATAAAAATAAAAATAATTTACGCCACCCAAAAACATATCACTACATATTTATTTTTGACACAAACTAGTGTGTTTTTTTTTTTTAGCCAAACAAAGCACAATGGCTTGGTTTCATCACCACTATCCACGTGTCTCTTCTCTCTCTCTCTCTCTCTCTCTCTCTCTCTCTCACACTCGCTCAGATATCATCTCTTCTCCCTCCATCATCGAAAGTCTCTCTCTCTACTCTCCGTCTCTCTCTTCTCCGTCTATCATCTCTGTCTCTCTCTACCCCCTACCCCTGTCTTTATCTCATTATTCTCTCTCTCTCTCTCTCTATATCTCTTATCTATCCAATTGATCGGTCGTTTTCTTTCACGGATAGACACTTCTCTCTCTCATATGTATCATCTATAGAATCATCTGTATCAAAGAACACAAAGAAGATCATCTGTCTCTCTTCTCCCTCTCATTGTCAGGTATTTTTTTTTTTACTTCACTGTGTTCATTTTCTAATTTTTTTTTTTTAAATTTTGTTTGCTTCAAATTGGTGAAACTTAAATTTGGATTATTGAAAATTTGGTGATTCTATATTTGGTATGTTGAAATTTGGAAAGTTGAAATTTGGTGATCCTGTGTTTTGTCACGCCCCAAAAATAATACATAAAACCCATCACTTTTAACATGCATTGATATATATAAAAGACCCTCATTCTTCTATTCATCAGAGTAATCTATTACATGTTGACTACAGACAAATGCCCTACGGGCTTACAGCTTTCCAAGATATCACTTGGTTACACAAATAGAGTCTCGCTCATTACATATTAAGCCCTTGGCTTTACAAACAACACTCATGCACACATAAAGCAAAATAAGGGAACTCTTGCTTCCCAATGATCCACCCTTGCTATTGCCTTGGTGGTAACATCCCATCTGTACCTGAAAATGATGTTCCCGTATAGGGTGAGCTAACAGCCCAGTAGAAATATACTAAACCAGCTATGAACAATGACTAAAAGATTAACAGTTGATAGATGGTTAACACTTTTACATTCTTTCATATCACATTACAGTTTCATTTTCCATTCCTTTCCAATTCTCAATTCATAACCATAGTCCAGAACCTGACCAAATAACCGATATGAGACAGTAACTCATATTAAACATTTCCTCATTTCACAATAGATAAGCATACTAGCTATATCAACACATCAACAATAAGCATATGAGCTATATCAACACTTCAACAGATAAGCATATGAGCTGTATCTACGGAGTCCATCACCTCTCTTCTTCCACACAACACCCGGTTTAGAGGTCCATCACCGCTCTTCCCCTAAACCGTCGAGTACATCACCTCTCTCCTCCAACACAACACAATGCATAAAAACAATTATTATACACATCATCAGTCAATACATAAAGTTAATGTATTCTTTCAAACGTCATACTTAATGACACATTCTAGTGATTAGTTTTAGTTTGTCTAATCATCATGCATTGTCTACAACAATCAAGACTATCCTCCACCGATAGCCCAAAGCAATTATTTCTAAACAGAAAATAAATGCACAAAATGAATATAAAATCAATATTTCAACTAGGTGAGCGATAAATAATTCAACTACACCCTTTAATCCCATACATTCCCATTTCTAACATTTCTCTATGCTAAACATGCATATAGGCTTATTATAAATAAAACCCCAACTTTTGTAAAATTGCACAAAAAGTCCCTAAACTTTCTCAAAATTACCCAACAACCCCCAACATATCAAAATGCTAAAATTTAAAGACAAAGCTCATAAAGAGGAGTAGGTTATCCCTACCTCAAATTCGGCGCTCAAACGGAGAAGATGAAAAGAGTCGGAACTCGATCTCTACCACACACCACAAAGCCCTCGAGAATTAACACAACTTTGGCGAAGGAACTATGGCCAAAATCCCAATGGAACTATGGCCAAAATCCAACTCGGCACAACTAAAATTTATACTCAAGCTCGGTTCGTAATGGCTAATTAAACCAAGAAAGAACCATAAAAGTTGATAAGTTAACCCTATGCACTTGCACCTATATATAGAAGTTTGTCTACCTTGAAATGTGTCTTCTAACCGATGTGGGACTTCCACCAAATATATAAAAGTTTGTCCACCTAAAAATGTATCTTGTAACCGATGTGGGACTTCCAACAAACACACCAAAGGTTCCCAAATACATTACCAAAAGCCTTAAAAGGCACAAGTGCTACAGTTTGGTATGTTGAAATTTGGAAAGTTGGAATATATTGTTCCATCTCTGGCAATAATTTCTCCAAAAATTTATTATAATGGCAAATTTTTTGTTCCACTGTGTTTTTTTATTTTATTTTATATTATTGTTCAATCTTTGGTATATTATTGTTTCACTGTGTTTATTTTTTCCATGAAAATTTTGGAGCCAAATTCTGTTTATTTGGATAATGTGGCAAGTTTGGCAATTGCCAAACTTGTTGTCAAATTTGAGAGATGAAATAGCATTTGCCAAATTTGGCAGGGATTATAGTAGCCCATTGGAGCAACATTTTTTAAAACTTTTGTCAAATTTTGGCAATGGCAGCTCAAATAACTTACCATTAGAGATGCTCTAAGGCCATCTAACGCTGCATCAAATCTATCATTAAATTTTTGGTGAAAAAGTTCATTTTTTGCTGCTTCAATGGTTTCATCAAACTTATATCAAATTTAGAATGTACAAAATATTTCGTCAAACTGAAGATGTTTTGTACCTTTCATTAAATCACTGTTCATCACCGTTGTATTTTCATCATCGGATGTCCTTGAATGTCCTCCCAGATGACCACCTCAAGGCAAAATTTTGCGAAAACTTTACACTACAAGGTTGACCCCTGGATGACCCCTTATTATTTTGGTCACTGATGTTGTTCCTTGATCCATTGTGAAAATTTTACATTAACCCGTTAATTGGCTGGTCAACCGCCTTGTCGTTCGTCTAGTCGACTAGTGATTTGATGAAAATCTAAATCCTTTCGTTGGAGCAGGCAATATCAAAAAAAATTTTTACTCAGATTTGATAAAAAAAATAACACACCGTTGGAGATACCTTAATTGTTGCGTAATACCTAAAGAAAATAGTATTGAAAATATCTAATAATGTAATTAAAATATATATATATCAAAATGTGTTAACAAAGAATATAAATAATGAGACATATTTATGTGTTAAGCAACGGTTAATTTAAAAAGTGAATGTGTCCTGATGATCCAAACCTATTCCCTCATTGTCTTAATTTGTCTTTTATATTAGTTAGAGTTAGTTTGGGAAGTGGGTTGATTTTTTAATTATTTTAATCTGGAATTAAAAAGCTTCGTTTGAAATAAATTTTTTAATTTTTTTGACTTTTTGTGAGAAAAAGAATGTAATGATTATGGATTGGATATGACATTTTGTCTTATAAAATTAAAAAATCTATTTTATTTTTTTTAGCTAAAATAATCCCAAACCCAACCCAACTTAAGTTGCCAAACAAAGGCTTAGAATACTCTATATTGTTAGCAAATAACTTAACAAATAATAAATTAATTAACAAGTTAACAATACTATTAGAGTAAAAAATCTTGTTAATTGTTCCTGAAAGGGATTAAAACGTAATTTTTTTATTTTTTATTTTTGGGGGTAATTTTGGATAGAAAAAAAAATTAAGAGCTCTAAATTAAAAATTTTAATAATTTTAATTGATATGTAAATTTTATATGATGTGATATTTTAATCTTAATTTTTTTATTTTTATTTTTTTTATATCATTAATGCTCTTTTAAAACTTTAAATTAGAAGACGTATCTGTTTTGGGTAAAACAGGTGGGACCGCTATCCGCTAGAATTACTCCTCCTACAGACAGTAACGTCACTCATCTTCTTGCAGACACTACTACTATTTCAGTGACGCGATCGTTTTTTTACCGTTAGGTCAAGAATTATCCGTCAAAGTCACACGTTAAATAAAAAAAGCTTGCGCTGCTAAAACAAACCAAAATAAAAAATCACTAAAAAAAGGTTGATCGAAAGCTTCAGTACTGATAACAGAGAGTGAAGCCAACGAAATCTCCCACCAATGACTCATAATTTTGGTTTCTCGAAGAAGATTGAATCCTCATAGCTCCAAAAATGGGGTTCTCTTCTCGAAATTCTCAAATTCAACTTCATTCTCAGATGATTTCGCGACCGTTCGATCCTCATTCAATAGCTGATACAAATGGTCTCTGCTCGTAGCGTTTGTGTAGTATTCAAAGTCTTTTACTTGTCTTCGGAGTGATCTAGCTCTCGGTTTGGTTGAATATTGCAGATCTGAGGACTCTTCATGTGAATTTGGCGGTTGGTGATGTCGGTGTTCGCAGTTTCTAGCGGCACTGGTGTGTGTTCTTGAGCTTCTTCTATCGTTTTGGTCTTCTAATTGGCTTGTAGTTTTGTGAATCTATAAAATTTGGAGCATTTGGTTGATAATTTGTGATGACTAGTTTGCTGTAATTCCCAAGTTGCTTTTGTTAGGGTTACTGATTAGTCTTTGTTTGTTTCGAGTAGAGAGAAGTTCTACAATTTTATTTTTGTTTGTTTGTTTGTTAGCTTCAGTACAGAAGTCGTTTTCGTGCACCTGACCTTTAGTTACGTTTTGTCTAGAAGCGAATGGATGCCTTGCGGATATTTGATTGAAAGTTATTTTATGGCTTGTTTGGCTACTGAGAAAGATAGAGACGAAGACGAAAGAAAATCTTGAATCTGCTGTTTTGGCTTCCAGGAATTGTGAACTTGCTTAAAGTAGCCAAGAAGTTGAATTATCTGCAATTAAATAGTGTTACTTGGAAAATTTCTATTCGATTTGTCTTTTCCTCTTCCACTAATTTTCAGAAATCAAATAGGTTAAGTTTGTACTGGAAATCAATTGTTGTTCATTGAAAAAGATAAATATTTGCAATGCTTTCCAAATATGTGGTCCTTTTTGGATGTAGTATCGTATGCTTTATTGTTTCGGGGTTTTGTATGCTTTTCATACTATTAATTTGTCCTTCCATTGTTGATTGTGTGGTTTGCCTAATCTTAGTATGTTGATCCTTGTATTGTAATATAAATTGCAGGGCCATTAAAAAAGATTCAGTGGTTAATGCTTAAGCAGTTGCTTGTTTTATCTGTGTTATGCATCACTGGTGCTCATTTACGCGATGATCTATTGGAAGCAAACTTAGTATCTCCAACAATAGCACCTTTTGCAGCGCCTGCCATTCCTGATCTGCCCCTGCCAGCCAATCGACCTTTGTTCTATAAATCACATTTGAAACATTTTTCGCCTCGTGGTGCTCCAAAGCTTGTTCTATCACCATCTGAGCCTCCATATTATGGCCCACTGATAACTGCAACTCACCCCCCTTCAAGATCACGTTTGTCGAAATTATCAATGAAGAAGAGTGGTGTGGCGCCTCCCAGTGAAGGCCTTGCGCCTCCTCGCTTGGCAAATATTTCCCCAACACAATCCACTGGTGGAACAATTCCTTCCGGTTTAGCTCAGCCGCCGCTATCTCCTTACTCCTCCAGTAAGATGTGTCATTTTGTACTCTTTTGTTTTTGGTCAGGAAACAACTGGAATAAGTGTTTAATTAAGTTTTTTTCTTATATTATTATTTAATCAAGTGGAAAGTATAAGTAGAACACTTAACTGCCAGCTTTACTTCATGAATAAATCAACTTCAATGACTGTGCTATTCACTTTCATGGAACTGTTGCTTGGTTTATCATCTTACTCTGGTATTAACATTGGGATTGGTTTCTTATTCTCCCAGACTGTTGTGGACCAGACACGGTGCTGAAACAAGGGAGCGAGGGTTGCAATTGTGTATACCCGATAAAGCTTGACCTTCTCCTTTTAAATGTTTCATCAAACCCAAATTGGAATACTTTTCTACAAGAATTTGCTTTGCAACTTGGTTTGCAGGTTCCTCAGATTAATTTGATCGACTTTTACTTGGTCGGTTTATCAAGACTTAATATTTCAATGGATATTACTCCACATACAGGAATCGGTTTCTCTGCCAGTGAAGCATCTGCAATAAACTCTTCACTATCCTTGCATAAAGTTCATCTAGACCCTACCTTAGTGGGTGATTACAAACTTCTCAACATAACCTGGTTTAAACCCCTTGGTCCATCTCAAGGTAATTTTTACCTTACCTGTTATGCTTTTAGGATATCCCTTCAATCGTGCATGTCCAAGTTGCTCTAACCCTTTGTAGTCATGAATCGTGATATAACTTGAAATATCTTAGGCTTATGCCTTGTGATACATGCTGTTTTTGTACACTTTTAACACATTGATGAACTAATTTAGCTTGATGAATTTCACTGCATTGCATAATTGCTGTAGTTACAAACAAGTGTGCTTTAAATATATGCAATCATGGGTTTGCAGTTGGATCAAGCTTTCAACTTGATTCACTGTCCTTGTCTGTGCAAGCAAGGGTTGCCCATCACAACTTTATTTTCTTCTACACTTGGTCTCTAAATGTGGAGAATGAAAACTCTATCAATAATGGAGGCAGGCTATATGTGATACCTAAAGGCAAAGACAACTATGTGTTTTGTAAGTCCATTGGAACTTATAATTTTGGTTTATGGAAATTTGGTCATCCAGGATGTGGGAAGCATTTTGTTCATTATTGTTGCTACCAGTAGAAGCTGCTCATGATCATAATTGCTTTTACTTGGCCATGGAAGCATAAGAGGGTTTAGTTTAGACGATATATTGCATACATATAGATGTACTTTTTGTTTGGCTAATTCCACCGTGGCAAAGTATAACTTCTTTATTTGTGCCCTCATACCAGTGTATGGGTTTATTTTCCACGATTCATAAATGTACAAAGGCTACAATTGTTTTTCCCGTCAATGCTAAAAGAGCTCCTGGAGTGGGAATTGTGAAAATATTTATTTTCTTTTCTAATTCTGCTTTTATTTTTTTTCCCTCATGTAAAACTGAATTTGTCATTCCCCATAAGCTATGGTTGTACAGTAACTTTGTTCTTGCATAAATAAAATATGCTATATCATGTTGACATTTGAAGAGATTAATTTGGCTTGTAGAGTATTATGTTTCCAAGTTATAAGTTAATATCATTAAAATGTTCTCTTTTATTTTCTTATAACCTTTTATTTCCCTACAACCGTGGAGGTGTGGATCATACAGATATTACTAGAGGCAGCTCGTGTATGTGCAAACTGATATTTCTATAGTACCTTTGTTTTTGTTCTATTTCTTTATAAAAGCTTTGTGACTTTTGTACAGCTCCTGCTATTGCTACGCCATCGGCAGAAGCACCTCCACTCTTGCCCTCAACTCCTACACAACTTGTCAATTCAAACAATGGGAAACATCCAAATTTGATTCTTATAGTTGGAATTGGTGCTGGCATGCTGATCATTGCTATCATTGCTGTCCTTATAATATGTTCATGTTCTTCTCATCAAGGGAATAAAAAAGCATCTGCCAAAGAGACTGGTATGTATAAAAATGGAATTTAGGTCCGTATTTATGTTATTGCATTACTTATTTTTTTCATTTTCTAAATGTCTTTGATTAGCAGTTTTGATTGATCATGTAATAGGCTAACAGCAAACAACAGGTAGAAATTGTAATGTCTCTAAATTTGGAAAAGGCTCCCGAAGTTTGCCTTGTGAAAGTAATGTGTCTTAAATGAAAGTTATTTATTTATTTCTTAATTTCTTATTTTGTTTTGTTTTTATGTTTTAAGTTCATTAGTCATAAGATATTAATTCTGTAAAAATTAAATCAGTTTCATAAACACAAAGAGAACAACTTCTATATGAGATAAGGCAGTCCGGACTTAAGTTTGTTTTTAGATCCAGTTTTCCTTGGGAGTTTACCTTTCTATCTGTGGGTGTGTATCCTCACCATATGGAAATGAAATAATTTTCCTTTCTTTCACACAGTATTTGGAATCTGTATCTGTTTTTATTTTAAAATATGGTATTATGAAACTTTTTTAAACCTTTTATTTTGCTGAGCAGTGAGTCCATCTTCTTTTTTCTTTTCTTTTTTTTGATTATCGAGAATGGGTGAGCATCTTAAATGCTATGGGAACCAGAAAAAAAAAAAAACTATCTGATTCCCACATGAATATTTAAATCCTACTGCTCAGAATGCTTTTGTTCAAGTTTTATCAACCAGCATCAAAAAATTTCATCATGGGATTTTACATTAAGGCTTGTGATTATATATTAATGCGATAAATAATAAATCTCTAATAGAGATGTATTTATATTTTCAAATTGTAGGGTTCTCTTTGTATCTCTTTTGCTTTCTTACTTTCTCTCTTCTTTGTTATTATAGCAAAGCCAAGGACTGTTGATGCACTTCCGGCAGCAGGATCTATTCGCCACCCAAGCAGTACACGGTTTCTTGCATATGAAGAACTTAAAGAAGCAACAAATAACTTCGAACCTGCTAGTATTCTCGGAGAGGGTGGGTTTGGCAGGGTTTTCAAGGGTGTCTTAAGTGATGGCACAGCTGTAGCGATAAAGAGGCTAACTAGTGGAGGGCAACAAGGGGGCAAAGAGTTTCTAGTTGAAGTTGAGATGCTTAGTAGGTTGCATCACCGTAATCTTGTGAAACTTGTGGGTCATTATACCAGTCATGATTCCTCGCAGAACCTACTTTGTTATGAGCTTGTCCCAAATGGAAGTTTGGAGGCCTGGCTTCATGGTAAATTAAATTGTTACATCTGAGACTCTTTTGGCATCTTGTGATTGATATATTTATTCTGAAGAACTCAGCAAAAATGGTATCTATCAATTAGAATAGCTAGTTTCATTTTATCTATTGAGCTATGTTATATGGATTTGGGTACGAGTATTTGGCACACGTACATGTCCAAGCATTAGATTTTCCTCAATCTAAATCTTAGTATATTGTGATATGCATCCAAAAGTTGGTATGGGTACTACATTACGTCTTAAAATACTTGTATATATTGCATATTGTATAATATTCTTACTAAGATGATGCAAATTATTTAGAAATATAGTTTACATTAAATGGGTTTTAGGAAATTATGGAATTTGTATTTTTCATTTGTGTGAGAAGCTAAATTTTTTTCTTTACTATCAGATGTGAGCGTCTTCTTTTTCTTCAGACATTATATAAAAATTAAAGGATCGAAATGTTTAGATTGGGTACAGGTACACATATCTCACACCCTTATCCACCCTTATCCACACAGGCACACTATGGGAACTAGAAGAGTTTATGTAACACAATTCTTGAGTTGAATATCTGCTAATAAATGGTCTGATTTTGCTTCAGGTCCATTGGGAGTAAATTGTCCTCTGGATTGGGATACCAGAATGAAGATTGCACTTGATGCTGCTAGAGGACTTGCATACTTGCATGAAGACTCCCAACCTTGTGTTATCCACAGAGATTTCAAGGCATCCAATATATTGCTTGAGAATAACTTTCACGCTAAAGTAGCTGATTTTGGCCTTGCCAAACTTGCTCCCGAAGGCAGGGCAGATTTCTTGTCTACTCGAGTTATGGGTACATTTGGGTCAGTTTCACTTCTCTTCCTAAACCGAACCTTTCTCTCCTGATAATTGGCACTAAAATGGGATAAAACTGATATATAGGTATGTAGCTCCGGAGTATGCCATGACTGGACATTTACTAGTAAAAAGTGATGTCTACAGCTATGGGGTTGTCCTCCTCGAGTTGCTGACTGGAAGGAAGCCTGTGGATATGTCCCAACCATCAGGACAGGAGAACCTTGTTACTTGGGTTAGTAAATTTAATATTTTATACACAGTTTAATTGTTATTTTGTATATTTGAAACAATTTTTTTTTGAAATTTGAAATTTGAAATAATGGGGTTGCACTGGTTGGGTTTTAAATATCAGTTGTTACATAACCGGAATTTTGGCTTTCCAATACCATTATTCACTCATATATTGGCCGATATTGTCTAAACTATCTGATACCAATATTTTAAACTATGGAACCTGCAGGCCAGGCCAATTCTTAGAGATAAAGATCGGCTAGAAGAACTTGCGGATCCAAAGCTTGGAGGGAAGTACACAAAGGAAGATTTTGTACGGGTTTGCACGATAGCAGCGGCTTGTGTGGCCCCCGAGGCAAGCCAAAGGCCCACAATGGGAGAAGTGGTACAATCACTTAAAATGGTGCAGCGCATCACGGAGTATCAAGATGCCGTGTTGACTTCCTCTAACACCCGACCCAACCTCAGGCAGTCATCTACCACCTTTGAATCAGACAGGACATCTTCAATTTTCTCTTCTGGTCAATACTCTGGTTTAAGTGCCTTGGACATTGATAACATCTCTCGGACTGCTGTATTCTCTGAAGATCTTCATGAAGGCCGATGAGGATTTTACAAGTCTGTTGGTGATTGTTGTTGGAAATTGGTCATTCTTCTGTAATCCACTGTGGAGAACTATTGTTCAGTTTTCCCCTAGGCAGCGGTTGTTCTACATGGTGGATGAACATTGTGTACAAAAACCTCTTAGCTTCTTATATTCTCTCTCTCTCTCTCTCTCTCCAAATTTTATTATTGGATTGACTTTAAAGGGTTTTCAATCGATTCCTTGGCATCTTAGTTTCATGTGATAATATAGTTCAGTGTTAATTTGGTTTTCATTTACTTGTGCTTTTACCATAATCAAAAAATGTGAATTACATTGGCTTGTAACGTTTGAATAGATTGACATAACAATTTAACAATTTAGCGCATCAATAATGAATGTAAGCATGTTTGTAGCAACTTTGGAATACAAGTTCATTTGGAAGAAAATAACGCTTCTTGATGTTGCCCCGAGCACAATTGTGATGGAAACATGAGTGATCGATCGTGTTGTGGATATAAAGGAAATGATAAGCTGTTTGATTTACAGCAAAATAGAGAATGGGGAAGATCACACAGTTGATCCTCGTAGAAACCCCAATGCAAATTGTAGGCTGCACATTCAAGAAAGTTTGAAAACAGGTTTTTGTATGGTATCAGAAAAAGAGCAGATCAGATTTTGTGAATGAAAGTTATACATAACTGTATCTCACTATCAGTTTAAACTACATTCTAATTATATTATACATATCCAATCACTTGCCAACTACTTGTATCAACAAGAGTTATTTATGATATTTGCTTAATTTGAGAGTTGTTTGAGATGAATTCACAACAAAATTAGGAAAGTAAAAATGCTAAATAAGCCAAACAAGCTCGTAAAAACATATCTATAAATCTACACCAATTTAACTCTTTCAAGAAATCATTGATAATATTAAGCAAATTAACTTTCTAGCACTAACAGAAATTTATAGAAAAATAAAATATTTTTGGTAAATATATACTTTCCATTCCTATTGAGAAGAGGTGTTAACCTATATTCATTTATTTGTTTTGTTGAAGTTTTTAAATAATATTCTTGTTACTCAACTCATTCTTACAAATGTATAAAATAATTGCAAGAAGAGAGTAAAATATTGTATGCTTGAAAAGTTTATGAGTTTATATTTAAGATTTTGTGTTCGATAAAATAGTACGACTAATATCCACAAATTTAAAATCATAAAGGGATTTTTAATGTCAAAATAAAAGCTAGTGTTAATTACCAAAAAAATAAAAAATGGAGTTTCGCGTATTTTTCAATTTAAATCCTAGAAGGTCAATTTCAACAAATTAAATTCTAGAGTTTCATCCGTATTTCAATCTGACCCCCTTTATCCATCTCCGTTATATTAAACTAACGGAAATCTAGATAGAATTTTAGATTTAAACCCGCATGTTTAAATACTTATATCTCTTTCATCGTAATTTCGTTTCGCCTCATTTTTATGTCATTGGATTCACCTTATGGCCTAATTTTTATTCCACTCTTCATACGCCTTATTTCACATTTTTTTACTTGCCATTAGAACTTCGGAAGTTGGGCAAAAATAAGATTTTTTCTCTCTTTGGGTAAAAATTTCATATTCAAATCCACATATTCAAGTACTTGTATCTCCTTTGTCTTAATTCCATTTCACTTCATTTTTGTGTCGTTAGATTCAATTCATGGCCTAATTTTTATTCCACCTCTCATATGCCTTATTTTACTTCTTTTTACATACCGTCGGGTTTTCGAAAGTTGGCCAAAAATAAGCTTTTTCTCCTTTTTTTTTCCCTCTCTCTTCTTCCTCCTCTTCGTGGCTTGTTGCTACTATTGCTTCACCATCATCATTATTTGCAAGATGAGGTGGTGGCGGTAATGGTGGCGGTGTCGTCCAGTAGTGATAGGTATATAACTACACATAATAATCAAAAACTAAATGGGTTGGTGAGCATGTTAGGGTGCCTTGGTTTCCAATCAAGCATCATCCATCGCATTTCCACTGCCAAGAATGATGTTGCGATAGCAGCAAGAAAGAGAGAGAGAGAGAGAGAGAGAGAGAGAGAGAATCTTATTTTTGGCAAACTTTCGAAGCTCCGACTGGAATAAAAACTAGGCCATGAGTTGAATCTAACGACACGAAAATGAGGTGAAACGGAGTTACGATGAGAGAGATACAAGTGCTTGAATATATAGATTTGAATCTGAAAATTTTGCCCAAAGAGAGTAAAATATTATTTTTGGCCAACTTTCGGAACTTTGACGGCGAGTAAAAAGATGTGGAACAAGGCATATGAAGAGTTGAATGAAAATTAGGCCATGAGGTAAATCCAACAACGCAAAAATGAGGCGAAGTAGAATTACGACGAGAGAGTTACAACTGCCTGAATATGTGGATTTGAATATAAAAATTTTGCCCAAATAGAGAAAAATCTTATTTTTGGCCAACTTTTGGAGCTCCGACAACAAGTAAAAAGATGTGGAAAAAGGCGTATGAAAAGTGAAATGAAAACTATGCTATAAGGTGAATCCAATGATGCAAAAATAAGCCGAAACGGAGTTACGACGAGAGAGATACAGGTGTTTAAATATGTGGGTTTGAATCTGAAATTCTGTCCAGATTTCGTTAGTTTAATATGACGGAGATGGATGAAAGTGTCAGATTAAAACACGAATGAAACTCTAGGGTTTAATTTGTCGAAATTAAAATTCTGGAATTTAAATTGAAAAAC